>CM063602.1:4757375-4911541 GCA_032356905.1 Salix exigua | reverse complement strand
GTTATAGGTGGATGATAAATTAATCTCAAGAAATCCCTGATTTTTCTAGATTTAATTATTTATTTATGGTGGCTAATCAAAAGTTGATAATAAATGAATCCGACCATCTTCATCGCCAAAGTCATCATCATGGAGCTGGAATTACTAATTATTATTAAAGAAGCTAAATGGGATCGGCCATGCACACAATAAGTCTCGGTGAATCGCGGCTGTTCATCCTTTTTTATATGAGTTTAACTTTAACTGCATGTTTGTGAGTTCTAAAATATTTGTGTTTATAATGAAGAAGGCTGAGCATCTCATGCATGCGTGTCCCGTTACCATTGAAGGGTCAGTCAACTTTCTTCATAATAAAGTCTTTTTTAGCTTCAAAATTTTGAATAATACTTTAAATTTGTAAACTCCTTGCAAATTCAACGAGCCTATCTCTTAAAATAAATTTAATATTATAAAATAAAAAATTATGAAGTTTTTTTTACGATAAATATGGTCTCACCAGTTCTTATTATTTTCACTATTATTAAATTTTTATTATGTTCTCTTTTTTGAAACTTTATTTCTTCAAAAAAATTACAATATTTTGTTTTTAATATTTCAGATCTATTTTAAACGAGTGTATTAAAAAATTAGCCCTGAAAAGACAAAAACGCCGCTATTTTCGAGAGTCGAACGATCATTGACCGCTTTTAGTCCGGACCGGACCGGTCTAGCCCTGGTCCCCCACCCGGTCCATTCAATATTTTATATTAAATTTAAAGTGCAAATAACCATTTTAGCCCCCTAAAACGACAAAAGTATGTTCTGCGTTGAGAGGCTCCCAGTAAGTTCACCCTTTTTATTTTTTCGCAGATTTATTGCAGGCAGCGTCGCCAGACGCTGCTGGACATTTTCAACATGTTGACATATAATGTCACACTTATATGTTTTATATATTTTGATGATAACAATAAAAAGAAAATGGACTAATAATATGCTTGGATGAGATTAAGCGATAAACAGGTATTATACAAAGAATACATCAACAAGCATAATGGAGTACACGAAGAAATCATTCCAAGAAGTCCAAGATGCAAGCAAGTGAAGACAAAGAAGAAGTTTTCATTTTAAGTGCTTTAATTATGTAAATCTCAATTTCTAACTTGATAGCACAATTTAAAATGAACTCACACACTTCACATTGCATGCATTAAAAGGATTTGATGATTATAGGATTAAGTCATAATCAATCGGTTCAAAAATTCAGAAAAGATAATTTGTCACAATTGCCTTTCTGCATGAACCGGTCGACCGCTTGGTGTATACCAAGTGAACCGGTCGACCGCTTGAAGACAAATTGTCTTTTGAGCTGAACCGGTCGACCGCTAGGTTTATCCGTTGTGAACCGGTCGACCGCTTGAAGACAAAATGTCTTTCAAGCCGAACCGGTCGACCGCTTGGGTTATCCGTTGTGAACCGGTCGACCGCTTGAAGACGAATTGTCTTTTGAACTGAACCGGTCGACCACTTTATTTGTCCGTTGTGAACCGGTCGACCGCTTGATATGACAGTTGCATTAAAACGGCTAGTTTCTTTTAGAAACTTATAAATAGCCCTCCTAATTGCAAAAATAAATACACAGAACTTTCATATCTTATATTGAGGCAATTAGAGTGCAAAAACATCTTCATATCATCAATCTTCATTAATACTCATATTTGTGTTTAAATCTTCATATCTTAACACAAAGAGTATTTCTCATTCTCACTACACTTAAACACCTTCAAATATTCTAAGTGTTATCAAGTGAGATAAAGAGATCATAGATCTTCATTTGTAATATCTACACTATTAAGAGTGTATTGTTGTTTTACAAAAACAACCATTGTAATATTCTTGAGAGTTGAAGTATAAAACTCTTTGATATTGGTGAGGGAATATCACCAAGGAAAAATCTTGAAGAGGGTACATCTTCAAGTGGGAAGAAGGAAAATCTTGAAGAGGGCATATCTTCAAGTGGTGTAAAAGTCTTGGTGTGGATTCATCAAGCGAGATTTGTAATCTTGTTACTTGGACTAGAAAGAGAGTACAATACTCATGTACGGATTTGTACTTGAATCGTGGACGTAGGCTTGCCGAACCATGTTAAAAACCGAGTTAGCAATCTCTCTCTTATCTCTTTACTTTAAAGTAATTGATTTTAGAATTGCTATAATTATTGTATTTACACCTAATTCCCCCCCTTAGGTGTATAGTTGCCTTAATCCTTGAATAACAATTGGTATCAGAGCTTAGTTCTCAATTATTAAGTTTGCTTAGACTTTGAGTAGAATGACAACTACAAGTTACAATCTCCAAAATGAAGGTGCCTCAACAACTAGACCACCATTTTTTGATGGTAATGACTATGCATATTGGAAAGCTAGAATGACTATATATCTTCAATCGAAAGACCTTTAGAATTACTTCACATAGATCTATTTGGACCAACTAGAACAAGAAGTTTAAGTGGTAATAGATATGTGTTTGTAATTGTTGATGACTTTACTAGATATACATGGGTTATATTTTTGAAATCAAAAGATGAAACAATTCATGAATTTATAAAGTTTTCAAAGAAAATCGAAAATGAGAAAGGATTTTCTATAATTAACATAAGGAGCGATCATGGTGGTGAATTCACAAGTGATTTATTTGAAATGTTTTGTGAAGAAAAAGGATACCACCACAACTTTTCAACTCCTAGAACTCCCCAACAAAATGGGGTTGTGGAAAGGAAAAATCGGTCTCTTCAAGAAATGGCAAGAACTATGATAAATGAATTTAATACCCCTAAATATTTTTGGGCGGAAGCCGTAAATACTTCTTGCTATGTTTTAAATCGTGTTACTTTGAGACCTGAGTTGAAAAAGACTCCTTATGAGCTTTGGAAAGGGAGGAAGCCCAACATCTCTTATTTTAAAATCTTTGGTTCAAAATGCTTTATTCTAAACACTAAAGACAACCTTGATAAATTTGATTCAAAATCCGATGTTAGAATTTTTCTTGGATACTTCTCCTCTAGCAAAGTCTACAGAGTTTACAATAATAGAATACTTTGTCTTGAGGAATCCATGCATGTCGCCTTTGAGGAAACTCAAAATGACAAAATTGTTGAGATTCTAGATGACTTAAATAAAAATGTTCAAAATTTGAATCTTCATGATAAAAATCCAAATGAAACATCAAATGAAGATACAAACAAGGACCAACCAAGCTCAAGCAATCAACAAGAGTTGGTAAGTAACTCCTTTGAGCCGCCAAAGGAGCTAAGGTATGTAAGTTCTCATCCTCCAGAATTAATTATTGGTAATCCATTTGAGGGAACTAAAACTAGAGCATCCCTTAGAAATATTAGTGGACATTATGCATTTGTTTCTCAAATAGAACCTAAAACCTTTCTTGAAGCTGAAAATGATGAAAAATGGATTTTAGCCATGCAAGATGAGCTAAATCAGTTTGAGAGAAATGATGTTTGGGAACTAGTCCCTAGACCAAAAGATTTATCAATAATTGGTACTAAATGGGTCTTTAGAAACAAAGTTGATGAACATGGGACTATTGTTAGAAACAAAGCAAGACTAGTTGCTAAAGGTTATAATCAAGAAGAAGGAATAGATTATGAAGAAACCTTTGCACCGGTAGCTAGACTTGAATCTATAAGAATGCTATTAGCCTATGCATGTCATGCAAATTTTACGCTCTTCCAAATGGATGTTAAAAGTGCATTTTTAAATGGTTTTATAATGGAAGAAGTATATGTTGAACAACCTCAAGGCTTTGAAAATTTTGAATTTCCTAATCATGTTTTTAAACTCAAAAAGGCCTTGTATGGTTTAAAACAAGCATTTAGGGCATGGTATGATAGATTAAAAACATTTCTTATTGAAAATGATTTTAACATTGGCAAAATTGACACCACCCTGTTTAATAAAAGAAAAGGAAAAGATATCCTTATTGTACAAATCTATGTTGATGATATAATTTTTGGTGCTACTAACGAATCTCTATGTAAGGAATTTGCAAAATGCATGCAAGAGGATTTGAAATGAGCATGATGGGAGAATTAAATTTCATCCTGGGATTGCAAATTAAGCAAACAAGAGATGGCATCTTCATCAACCAAAGTAAGTACACCAAGGATCTTCTAAAAAGATTTGGGATGGAACATGTCAAAGATGTCGACACACCCATAGGGACATCTACTAAGCTTGATATGGACGAAAAAGGTAAAACCGTATACATCACCAAATATCGAGGTATGATCGGTTCTCTTTTATATTTAACCACAAGTAGACCCGATATTATGTTTAGTGTATGCTTATGTGCATGATTTCAAGCATGTCCAAAAGAATCCCATGTTAGTGCAAGAAAAGAATTTTTCGTTACTTGCATGGTACAATTAATTTAGGGTTGTGGTATTCGAAGGGAAGTGAAATGAGTTTAATCAGTTATTCGGATGCAGATTTTGCGGGTTGCAAAATAGATAGGAAAAGTACTAGTGGAACTTGTCACTTTCTAGGATCTTCATTAGTATCATGGGCAAGTAAGAAACAAAACTCGTGAGTCCTATCAACAACTCAAGCGTAATATATTGCGGCGGGAGTTGTTGTGCACAAGTATTATGGATGAAACAAACTTTGGAGGATTATAGACTTAAGTTTGAAAATACTCTGATAAAATGTGATAATACAAGTGCTATTTGCTTATCTAAAAATCCTATTCAAGACTCTCAGTACAAAACACATAGAAGTAAGACATCACTTCTAAGGGATCACATTGAAAAAGGAGATATTGTACTTGAGTTTATAGGTACAGAACATCAACTTGCAGATATTTTTACAAAACCCTTAGCCAAAGATCGCTTTATGAAATAAGAAGGAACCTAGGATTTATCCATGCAAATGATGTTTAATTTATGTATACATCAATGGTTATAAGTTGGATTTATTTTATGTTAAAATGTATACACTTGGAGCATAAGAAAGTTGTTCAAAACAAATATTGGAGAATTTAGAAGTTCGGGATGAACCGGTCGACCGGTTCATCAAGAGCAAGTCCAACCGGTAGACCGGTTGAGACAGAAAAACAGAGGATGGCTACTGGAATTTTTCGAATTTTGGAGGAAAATGGTTCTGAACATAATTTTTGGACATAAAGGATACTTTTGACGATTAAAGAATGATTTTAAAGTCAAAGTGCAAAAATTTCCATTTTTGCATGTACCGGTCGACCGGTACATGTATCCGATCAACCGGTCGACCGGTTGAGCTGGAGGAACAAGATAGCGTTAGCTATCGCCTAAAATTTGCAATTTTAGCCCCTTGATTTCTTTGCATTTTGGACATCATTTTTACATGAAAAGTCTACATTTTGAGTGCAAAGAACGATTCAAAAGAGAAATTTAGAAAATTCTTAACTTGGGAGTCAACCGGTAGACCGGTTGAAATTACCCCAAGGCAACTGGTCGACCGGTTGCTCGATAGTATAAATACTATCTAGGGTTTCAGAACACACCACATTCAAAAATCCGAAAACTCTTACCCAAAATCCTCTCAAAAACTACTCTAAATCAAAACACCCATAGCCTAATTTAAGTCAATGGCATCTCAGAAACGATTAAGAAGGATTGAATCAAGGAGCAAAAGAGTCAATGATCCAGCTTCCTCATCAGGTGATAATGTTCAAAGATTTTTGAGTAATTTCTCAAATAGAGCTATCATTGTAGAAAGAGGTTTAAGCAATGATCTATCTGTTTTAGGTATAGACACTTTATTTGCTGAAATGGGTTGGTACTCATTGTATGAATATAGGAAACCTACATACCCTAAATTGATGAGAATGTTCTTTGCTAACATGAGGGTTAATGTAGAACCTAGAATAATGAGTACTCTTCAAGGACATCCCATTGAATTTAATTGTGATGAATTAGCTGAGATATTGGGTATATCTAATGATGGTCCGAGAGTGGTTGATATTAAAATAATTCCGACCATTGAAGGTTTTCGCTATGATTATGCTGTTGCACTGCATACTGGAAATAATGGATTTGCTCCAGGTGCCAAAATAAAAAAGTCAAGATCTTTTATTGAGACCCAGGATACTCCATAGAATTATTGCTTACAATATCTTGCCCAAAAAGGGGCACTATGATGAAGTTACATTTATGGAGTTATGCTTAATTGATTGTATGATTCAGCGAAGCCCAATAAACCTTCCATACATCTTGATTAGGAATATAATCTTAGCATATGATCAAAAACAAAAGGCTCTACCTTATGGTCAAGTGTTTACCACTATTTTTGAGCATTTTGAGATCTTGCTGACGGGTACGGATAAGAGACCGTACTCAGATAAGACGGAGATAAATAACACCACTCTAACTAGGATGAAATATGTGCTTAATGAGCATGGTGAGTGGATCCAAGGGCACCAAGAAGGTGCACATGCTGAGGAAGAGCATGAAGAGGAGGAGAATGCGGCTGAGGATGAAGGTGAAGACGAGTTCACACATTTATTTGAGTCACCACCTCCGGCTTCCTCCCCAGATGAGCCATCTGCGAGTGGCTGGTCGCATAGGATAGAGAGTCGTCTCACGCTTATGGAGACAGATATACGATCCATGCGGGCTGATATTCAGGAGATGAAGGCGATGATGGCTTAACTTCTCTCACTGAACCCACCTCCTTCGTGATTTTGTATCATGCATCTCATCTTATTTATGTTGTTATTTAGAAATATTGTATTTATGCTTTTCATTTTGGATATATGTACAATGATATTGAATATTATTTTTATCCACAATGATTAACCTTCTTTTTGTTGATGCCAAAGGGGGAGAGAATATGAAAATATCAAATGCATCAATAATGGGGGAGTAAAATATGAGAATATAAAAAATTCATATGCATATATTTAGGGGGAGAAAAATGATTTTTATTTGAAATGGCATATGATATTGTTACTTAGATTAAATTGCTAAAAATGTTCAATGTCTCCTATATATTGCATTATAATATTTAGGGGGAGACTCAATTTATGATCTAAGTTTTTTTGTTTATTGTCATCATCAAAAAGGGGGAGATTGTTGACATATAATGTCACACTTATATGTTTTATATATTTTGATGATAACAATAAAAAGAAAATGGACTAATAATATGCTTGAATGAGATTAAGCTATAAACAGGTATTATATAAAGAATACATCAACAAGCATAATGGAGTACACGAAGAAATCATTCCAAGAAGTCCAAGATGCAAGCAAGTGAAGACAAAAAGAAGTTTTCATTTTAAGTGCTTTAATTATGTAAATCTCAATTTCTAACTTGATAGCACAATTTAAAATGAACTCACACACTTCACATTGCATGCATTAAAAGGATTTCATGATTATAGGATTAAGTCATAATCAATCGGTTCAAAAATTCAGAAAAGATAATTTGTCACAATTGCTTTTCAGCATGAACCGGTCGACCGCTTGGTGTATACCAAGTGAACCGGTCGACCGCTTGAAGACAAATTGTCTTTTGAGCTGCACCGTCGACCGCTAGGTTTATCCGTTGTGAACCGGTCGACCGCTTGAAGACAAAATGTCTTTCAAGCCGAACCGGTCGACCGCTTGAAGACGAATTGTCTTTTGAACTGAACCGGTCGACCACTTTATTTGTCCGTTGTGAACCGGTCGACCGCGTGATATGACAGTTGCATTAAAACGGCTAGTTTCTTTTAGAAACTTATAAATAGGCCTCCTAATTGCAAAATAACAAATACACAGAACTTTCATATCTTATATTGAGGCAATTAGAGTGCAAAAACATCTTCATATCATCAATCTTCATTAATACTCATATTTGTGTTTAAAATCTTCATATCTTAACACAAAGAGTATTTCTCATTCTCACTACACTTAAACACCTTCAAATATTCTAAGTGTTATCAAGTGAGATAAAGAGATCATAGATCTTTATTTGTAATATCTACACTATTAAGAGTGTATTGTTGTTTTACAAAAACAACCATTGTAATATTCTTGAGAGTTGAAGTATAAAACTCTTTGATATTGGTGAGGGAATATCACCAAGGAAAAATCTTGAAGAGGGTACATCTTCAAGTGGGAAGAAGGAAAATCTTGAAGAGGGCATATCTTCAAGTGGTGGAAAAGTCTTGGTGTGGATTCATCAAGCGAGATTTGTAATCTTGTTACTTGGACTAGTAAGAGAGTACAATACTCAAGTACGGATTTGTACTTGAATCGTGGACGTAGGCTTGCCGAACCACGTTAAAAACCGAGTTAGCAATCTCTCTCTCTTATCTCTTTACTTTAAAGTAAAGAGATTTTAGAATTGCTATAATTATTGTATTTACACCTAATCCCCCTAGGTGTATAGTTGCCTTAATCCTTGAATAACAATTGATATCGAGCTTAGTTCTCAATTATTAAGTTTGCTTAGACTTTGAGTAGAATGACAACTACAAGTTACAATCTCCAAATTGAAGGTGCCTCAACAACTAGACCACCATTTTTTGATGGTAATGACTATGCATATTGGAAAGCTAGAATGACTATATATCTTCAATCTACTCAAAAAATAACACAACGCTCACGCGATGTTAAGGTAATATACGCGAAGAATGGAGTTGCAGTAAAAACTGAAGATGGTTCTATTTACAAAGCCAAGTATGTTATTGTCTCTGTAAGCGTTGGAGTCCTCCAATCTGACCTCCTCGATTTCAGGCCTAAGTTACCGGTGAGTGTATATGATTAGTGGTTTCTTTGGTTGCTCTTGATTTTCTGTTTATCGAGAGATTTCTTCTTCAATCTTCACGAAATATTCAAATGAATTTCATTTCTAACTTCTATGGACATCTCAGATATGGAAAAGGCTTGCAATATCCGATTTTAGCATGACCATATATACCAAGATATTTCTGAAATTTCCTTACAAGTTCTGGCCAACCGGTCCTGGAACCGAGTTCTTCATTTACACTCATGTAAGGCGCGGATACTATCCACTTTGGCAGGTACTAACTGGCAAGTACATCTAATTAAATTATTAGCTAGGTATTTTGCTGTAAATCCATCCTAGCTCCACATTTATGATATCGATCTTGATGTTTGTTCTATCATGCAGCATCTAGAGAATGAATATCCAGGATCGAACATTTTGTTTGTGACAGTAACTGCAGAAGAATCAAGAAGGGTCGAGCAATTATCAGACCAAGAAGTTGAAGCAGAGGTCATGGCTGTCCTGAAAACGTTGTTTGGCAACAAAATTCCAAAGCCAGAAGACATTCTTGTACCTAGATGGGGCTCAAACAGATTCTACAAGGGCAGCTATTCCAATTGGCCTGACAAGTACAGCCAGCACCGCCATGACCAACTAGGGGTGGGCCTAAAATTTGCGAACTCATTATCCTAGTAGTACTGTTGATGTAATGAAAAAACAACTTGAGATCCATAGCTAGAAATTTACGTTTGTCTTTTACAGGATCCTGTTGGTCCAGTTTACTTCACCGGGGAGCATAATAGCAATAAATACATAGGATATGTCACCGGAGCTTACTTTACAGGTTCGATCTCCCTACAAAACCAAAAAATGCAGACAATATGGCCTTTACCAAGCTTTATTTTTGTTCTTGGATGGCAGGTATTGACACTGCAGACGATTTGCTTGGATGCATTAAGAACCAAACTTGCAGAGGCTATAATAGCCAGCTGATGTAAGAGAGAAACTTCATTATGTCTGCATTTTCTGTTTAATTATCAAGGAAATACGTTCAAGGTTCAAAGAGTTTCACAATTTGTAATCCATTGTGCAGGTGAAGATGGATCAGGCGGACCAGTAGAAGTAATAAATAAAATGTGGTGGGTGGAACCCCCATTACAGCCTGTTCTGGAATTTTTGCTAGATGCCCCATCTATTTTATGTTTGGATTTCAGTGTTGAGGAATGAAGATTTCAGTTTCGTGATCTTACTTTGACATCATTTAATAAAAAGGAAATAAAAATAAACACAGGCAAGGACGTAGCAGGAAAAGGGGGAGTCTTGCTCAAAGCCTCGAACTATAGTCAAACCAACCTTTTCTCCTTACAAAGTGGATCCCCTTCAAGATCTGAGCACCAGTTCCTTGTAAAACACAACTCATTTTAAAAAAATCTTAATCTATCGTTATTTTACTCAGAAATAAGGAGATGGCGTGCGATAGGAATTGCCTGTCTACCTCGAAGACAACAAGAAAAGTACAGCACTAGGGTTGAAGAATATTCCCCCCTCTAATTAGAAAAATATAATATAACAAGGACACCTTCTACTCCTTTAAAACGACACATTTAACAGCATTTCAGTGGCATCAGTCACTGTTAAGTAAAGTAGAGAGTACCTTCACTGTGTTAAGTGCCTATCTGGCATTCGTTTCACTGTGTTTCAAACCATAAGCAGAAGCTACCCGTTTGCTAACTAAAGAAGCCACTTAAAATGGCATGGATCCACCATCAAAATCGAGCAAAACTAGTAGGATACTTTTCATGCATTTCACGGGTAGTTTGTTAAGCCACTGTAGTTACTGATTATTATCATCTCTGTGCTGCCAAAATAATTCTCTCACTCTTTGTTTTTATTCAAGCAGACCTTTTGTTTTTATTCAAGCAGAAACACAGTTTCAACTTGATGAAGGTGCACCATCTTCATCACAATTCCTTCGTCCCCGAATGAACTATAGCTTCTTTTTCTCTCTCTCCACGATGACGGATCTAGAGAGAGACAATTGGGAGAACAAAACACAGACCTCATAAATAACCTTTATTTTTCATAGAGACCTTCGATCCTTACATGAAAGACAATCATGGACTAGAAGCAACCTTCAGAGCACCGTTTCACTCTTCTTCTGCGTGTTAGTTGGTGTTGGGTCGGACCTGCTCTCAGCCAACCAAAGTCCATCAGAGTTGGGTCTTTTGACCCAACTAGGTTGAGGTGGCCCATTTAATTGGGTTGATGCCCAATCTGATTTTTTTTTAAAATATAAATAAAGATTTGTTCTGATGGAAAAATGATGCGTGACTTTGTTGCACTCCACAACACTAACAATATGAAAAGCAAGATAACCAAACACACAAAACTGTTTTTTTTCAACCTCCAACTCAACCACAGTTTTAACCAAAAAGTTCACTGCTTATTTTGAACCGCAGTAAAAACGCATTTTTTAAAACTATTTTTTTTCAACCTTAACTATAAAAGCAAAAATAATACCAAACACACTCTAAGTCACACTTTTTGCTACTCTTATCTGGGGTTATAAGAAATCAAAGAAGAATAAAAAAGAATCATGTTATTTTTCCTCTCATGAATCATTCTATTTTTTGCATTTTCTTAATTACTTTTACCAGTCAATCAACTCGATCGTTATTATTCAACTTGATTTAGAAAGCTGACCTTCGTATGCGATACTGACTCAGCCTAGATTTATAATCTTATTAATGACAAGATCCTGTTGAAACTGATTAGTACGATCTTCAATTTCATTTTGATCATTTTCATCTTGATATATTACTGATTTCATCTTATTTTATACTGAATTTGCTCACTATATTCCTTCTCTAAAGAAAATTTGTTTATGTAACATGATTTAAACAAAATTATAGGTGGATGATAAATTAATGTCAAGGAATCCCTGATTTTTTCTAGATTTAATTATTTATTTATGGTGGCTAATCAAAAGTTGATAATAAATGAATCCGACCATCTTCATCGCCAAAGTCATCATCATGGAGCTGGAATTACCTTATAACTAAAAGAGAATAGCAAATTACTATTCATTCACTATTCACTGGCCATTTCACCTCCCTACTTCACGTGAGTACATGCTCCTTTTCATTTTTTTTTGTTTTGTTCGGTTTCATTTTTTTTCTTTTTATTATTTTTTACTTCCGGTTTCATTTTTTTATGCTCTTTTTTTTACTTCCATTTTTTTTGTTACATTTTTCATTAACATATAGCTAAAATTCGGTTACATTTTTTTTCTTTTTATTTTTTACTTCCGGTTTCATTTTTGTATGCTCTTTTTTTTACTTCCATTTTTTTGTTACATTTTTCAGTAACATATAGCTAAAACAAAACGGAAAATATTGTTCGGCCACTGTACACACACTCACAAATTACTGTGGACACACACTTTGTTTCAATCCTTCGCAGGTGCACGTATGCCTTTTTTTTTACACAGGGCTTCTTTTTGTATTTTTATGGTAAAATTTGACAAATAATTAGTGGTGGCCGAGCGGTTCACCTGCGCGCTGGAAATTTCATCGCGCAGGGTTCGAACCTTTCAGCCACAAATTTTGACTTTGTTTTTTTTTTTTAATTCTGTTTTTTGTTTTATTTAAAAAGCAATTGTTTTTTTTTCGAAATTACTTTTTTTCTATTATTATTCTTTTTTTAAAAAAACTATTGTGTTTTTGTTTTTTCTTCTACAATCCTGATTTTAAAAATGATTATCTGAAAAATTTGCTTTCCATTTTTTTTTATGCTTTCCATTTTACTTTATTATTATTATTATTATTATTATTATTATTATTATTATTATTATTATTATTATTATTATTATTATTTTAAACTAGGATATCATTGACAATTTACGTGTACCATGACTAATCTCCAGGTCCATTTTTTTCCCTTTTTTTGGTTCAACTTATACATTTTTTACCTGTTTTTTTTTCCGCTTATTTTTTTTCCCCGTGACCGTGGTGTCCAGGTTAACTTATGCGCGCCACAATTTTTTTCCAATTACTGTTTAAAAGGGTGATTTCCCCTTGCACTTTTTTTTATAACCGTAAATACAATTCACTCATCTTTAATAGATTTTATAGATTATAATTTTGTGAGTTGTCAACTAAATTATTATCCAAGCACTTAAACTGATAACAACAACCAACTAATTCAATACAGAAAAAAAATACAACAAAATTTAGCGAATACAATTTGCTATCTACAAGTCAAATTAAAAATATACAAGTCACTTCCGTTTCCATTAGACTGTTTTTTTACACGGCAAATAAATAATTATAGCACACAAAAAATGAAGTTTATGGTTTAAAAATAAATTATAATATTTTTATTTCTAATATGTCTGATATTTATTGAATATTATCGGCTAAAAATATATTGAGAGAGAGAAAAATGACTTTGGATTTTTAAAGGACAAAAATTCATATCAGTATTCTTAAATATAATTATACTAACTAAATATTAAAATAATAAAATAAAATACATATAAAAACAATCAATTTTTACATAGATAAAAAACTACGCCGCATTGTGCTGGTATACCGCTTCATTGGACATTTTACTATTAATATCAGTATTCTTAAACACATTTAATATAATCATACAATTAATAAATCGGGTAACACAAAAAAAAAATTGCCTTCAAATTTTAATTTTGTACTTAACACAACAACAACAATAATAATAATAATAATTTAATTATTTTTCTTGCTTACTATTTTGTTAATATTTTTTCCCTCCGAATAATTTAATATTTTTTATTGTTTTGATGAGTAATGACAATTATATTTATTTTATTTTTTGTTAAAGTTCTAGGATATTTTTAATCTTTCATTAATTATATATTCTAATATTTATTGGATATTATCTCATACGAATATATATAGGGATAAAAAAACATGACCTTGGATTTTTTGAATGAAAAAAATTAATATCAGTATTCTTAAATACATTTATTATAATCATATAATGAATAAATCGGATAATATAAAAAAAATTGTCTTCGAATTTTAATTTTGTACTTAACACAATAACAATAACAATAACAATAACAATAATAATAATGATGATAATGATAATAATAATTTAATTGTTTTTCTTGCTTACTCTTTTGTTATTGTTTTTTGCTCTCCATATAATCTAATAATTTTTATTGTTTTGACAGTGAGTGATGACAATGATATTTTTTTAATTTTCTTAAATTTTCTAGGATAATTTTAGTCTTTCATTAATTATATGTTCTAATATTTATTGGATGTTATGTCATATGAATATATATATATATATATATATATATATATATATATATATATATATATATATATATATATATATATATATATATATATATAGGGAAAAGAAAACATGACCTAGGTTTTTTGGAATAAAAAAAATTAATGTCATTTTAAAATTAATATTGAAATTTGGTATTCTTTTGTTTAGATTTATTTCTTAAAAACAAATTTATAATATTTTAAATATAATATTGTTGGGGAAAAAATAAACTAAAAAAAATACAAATTTACATAGGTTATCTGCAATTACAAAATATACGCGTCACTTTTCATTTTGATTACATAAATTTTATCAATTATAATTATACTAAATAAATATTAAACTAATAAAATACAATACATACAAAAATAATAAAATTTCTACATAGATAAAAAATCACATGCATCGCGTGGTATACCGCTTCGTGTATTCTATTTGTAGGAAACTAGTAGAGAAGTGGATATAAAGATTTAAATTTTATATGTCATGGTAGATTTGCCATTTGTGTGCGTCAAAGAAACAAGCCTGCCCATATTTTTCTCGTCGTTTTTGCAGCATACTTGCTAATGAATTGTGTTAAATCATGTTAAAAAAACAGGGATTGGTACTGCAAATCATTTAATCAAACGCCTTAAACATGAAAAATATAGCGACGGCCATGATTGGCATTCGAATGGTTAAAAATCAGTATAGACTGAAACGGTCAAAATATATCTCGGTTTAAATTCCAGTATATTTTGAATTTTTCGGTTAAAGGTCGGCCAGAATGTTTTAGTTTTATTCTATTAATTCCGTTTCGATCAAATAGTATTTTTTTTTAAATAATGAATGATTTTACAATATCATATTTTAATCCAACTGTTATATTGAAATAAAATTTTACGGGGAATCTCTTGATATATATATATATTATGTAAAAATTTCAGAGCAATTAGAAAATGTAAAGAACTGGCGAGAATTATGATGATATTCCGGTAATATTATATATATTCATAATTTTGTTTAGAAAAATCATTTTATTATTTTTTGAGTTAATATATATATATATATATATCATATTAAAATAAAATATTGTACAAATAAAGCTCTTGAAAATCATTTTATTATGTTTTTTTAGATTAAATTGCATTATTCTAAATAATTTTATTTTTGAATTTGAACTATTTTTATATACACACATATAAACAGTACAGCTCATTCATCTCCTAAAATAACATGGTAGAACATTCCAAAATCAAAACATTTCAATTCAATTGAAAAACAAATAAAATCAAAATGAAATTGACAATGAGTAATCAGGTGGCCTTGTACAAGTAACTGGGCCATCAACTGGGCCAATTGATGGCACTATGGGCTTTGCCTAGTGAAACCATGAAACTCATCATCCTTTGTCTAGAACAGAGAGATTTTTGTGAAGGGATAGAAATGATACGACCCCACGAAACCATAAAAATAACACTGCTACTGTTGAGGATAACGAGAAGTAGTTGGTACCTCTAAAATCCAAATACAATGATGCTGCTTCTGCTTGGAGGGGAAATGGCAGAAGAAAATGTCATTCGTTAAGTCTACCCCGCCAAAATGCTAAAAATAACGACCACTTCAGTTACAGCTCCACCTCCACACATATCTCCGTCTCCATCAACCACCACCACCACTCAGAAAAATCTCCTTAACTACATAAACCGCCGCCACCTCCTCACTGCACTGTCTATCTCATTCACCGCATCCCCTTTATCCATACCAGTCGCTGATGCCCGTGGCCTCTTCCAAATGCCTCCTCCCCGCCTCACCAACCAGTAACTCCACCAACCCTTTTCCTGTTTTCTTTCATTCCTTTTAATTTATAGTCTGTAGATCATAAACTTAAAGGAAACAGCGAAAAGGAAATTATATGTTACCTGGACCAGTGTCAAGTTTAGAACATTTTATTGCACTTGCCTGTTAATGAATTGATGTTAAACTTATTTAACCTTGTTAAGCTTCACACTTGTATCAAGGCACTGCTGACCCCGATGAAAACTAAATTCATAATTTAACACTATTAAGGCACTGCTAAATTAGGAACTTAGTTTTCATCGGGGTCTGTTGATGCTGGCACTGTTGTTTAATTTGTGGTTTAATTGTTGTGGGTGTATGAAGGTATTATTTGGTGAGAGCTGGGGAGTCTGAATTTGAGAGCCTGGGGATTATCAACACGAATCCTGTAGCAAAAACATCAGTTGATAGTGGGCTGTCAGAAAAAGGGAAGAAACAGATTGTGAAAGCTGCTTTACAGTTGAAAGAAATGGGAGCTTGTGATACAGGCTGTTGGATTTGGCCTTCCATTACTCAGAGAGCTTACCAAACGGCAGAGATTATCGCTGCTGTTAATAAGATTAGTAGGAGGTATGCATATTAATATTGAGTATATTTGGCAAATTGAGTGCTAGCACGAAAGGAATGTGGTGTTATAAGGCCCCTTGTTCGTACCTGAATTAGCTTTCTTGACCATTTAGCTATTTTGGCCAAGATCAAGTTCCTTATAGAAAAAACATATATATATATATATATATATATATATATATTAATTAAATTGCGGTAGACTGCTCCATGCTTAATTCTGACAGCAATTGTGGGAAGTGAAGATGTGGCTCCAATTTATTTGCCACATAATGGAATTGGGCATAATTTTGTATTCTCATTGTTGTGTTTCCTTTGGAAATGTAGAGAGGCTTTCTTTTTAAAGGCTAATATATAGATGACATTGGAGTTTTATTCATTTAAAGGAATGGTGGCGTTTTCAGAATCCATTGAGATACTACTGTAATAATTACTACTATTGCTTCAACTTGTCCTCCGCTGTTGCGCAGTTATATAGTTCCAGAGTACAGCTTCCTGGATGCCCGTGGTTTAGGAGCTTATGAAGGCAAGAATTTGGAAGCTGTTTCGGAAGTAAGATCCCTCCCTGTTCTTGTGTGCCAAATGAGATTGATGCAATTTCAGCTTTTTAGTTCTTGGTTTAAACAAGTTTTCCTTCAAGTAATCATGTTGCAAATAGAGAACTTTTTCATAATTAATAGCTGAGGTCTTGGCTATGGTTCAGGTATATGCATCAGATACTATTTCTCCAAGAAACAAGCCCCCTCCCATCGACGATGGAACCCCAAATGAGAGCGTTGCGGATGTGTTCGTCCGCGTTACACAGCTGATGTCCATTCTCGAAACTCAGTACTCTGAGGAAACTATCATCATTGTATCTCCAGATTCTGATAATTTAACAATTCTCCAAGCTGGTTTAGTCGGTCTTGACCTTCGAAGGTAGCGGATTTACTATAAATGTGAATATGTCAAGAGGTGACAATCCTTAGCCTTTGTTCTTCTTGTTGCAGGCATAGAGATCTTTCTTTTGCCCCAGGGGAAGTCAGATTTGTTGATATCAGCAGCATACCAACTTATAAACAACCTGCCTCTGCTATATACAAATGTAGAAACCCACCAATTTGTACCTGAGATTTCTGTGTTCAATTTATAGGAAGAATGAAGACATCAACTAAATTGTTTGACCATTCTGCTGTATCTAGAGGAAACCATTGCCGTAGCTTATATAATCCCGACGAAGCATTTGTCAAGATATCACAGCATGAATTGTAAACAACCGGTCGTTAATGAATAATTTTATATTATCAATCATGTCTCTTAATTCGACTGTTAGGATGAGATTAAATTTTACACGAATCTCTTGATATATATATATATATATATATATATTAAAATATCAGAGCAATCAGAGAATATAATGATCTTGCGAGACTAATGATGACATTCTTGTAATATTATACATATTTATAATTTTGTTCCGAAAAATCATTTTATGGTATTTTTTAAGATTAAATTGCATAATTCTAAATAAATTTATTTTTGAATTTAAACTAATTTTTTTAATTAATATATTTAATTATATATATATAGATACATAAACAGTACATCCTCGAAAGCCAGAGGAAAAAAAAAATAGTTGATACCACGCATGCATCCATAGGGATATCTCTTTCTACAGCAGAAGTCAGATTTGTACGTACTGTTCTTTCCGAGCTCCATGAAAACGAGAAACCTTCTCTGGGTTGTATTTTTATATGGGAATTCTAAGAAGACATAAAACGTGGAGCAAGATTCTGGGATCCCTGCCCATAAACTGTCCCTTGAATAACCTACTATCTTGAATTCTTGTCAATGTTCTATATTTTGTATCTTCAACTGCTTGCTAGCTGTGAAACCTTAACTGTAATGAGTTCTGAAATGTGCAGCAGCTGGAAGATTTATGACAAATTTCTGATCTAACCTCAATTATCAAAAGTCCTTTCAGCAAGCTGACGAAGTCACAAATGTTTTTTAGTTCTGCTGCACACAATAACATCTCATTCCCAAGTCTTTCTTTATTAAATAAAACATATTAATATCTTGAATTTTAATGACATCCTTCACGAGTCTTATGTTAACTTCCTTTGCACCTAACCTAACTGGATTCATGCATATTTTCATATTAACTAATCAAACAAGAGCAAATTATGATCTAGTACCTGCGTTTTTTCAAGGTTTTGTAAGTTAGTACTCGTTTTTTAGAAGGTGTTTGGCATTGCGGTGCGATCTGCGATTCGTAGATCGTACCGCAATTTGATTATCGCAGATCGCACTACAATTTGGTGTTTGGTTATCCAAAAAAAACACTTTTTATGTGGGACCCACACCAAATTATGTCCAAAATACCGATTCAAAAAAAGCTGGAATTTAATGCGATTGCGATTGCGATTGCGTTTCAAAATACTTGTGCCGAAATACATCAAAATGATATTTTTTTTATTTTTTAAAAATCATTTGAAAATCAGTTTTAAAATATGTTTTATTTAAAAATATATTATAATATTATTTTTTTATTATTTTTTTAAAAAATAATTTTAATATCAATTTTAAAACAATAAAAATTTTTATTTTTTTTAAAATACTTTTAAAACAAAATGTGAAATAAGCACGAAAGGTATTGGGGTTTTTCTTTATTACTATTCAGAATTTTCCATCTTGAATTTTATTATTATTTTTCAGGCTATTATTTTCCATATATTTTGTTTTTTATCTCGCATATACGTTAGTTGGATTGTTTTTTATTTCAGTAAAACCATTAAATCATGTTTTCTCTAAATTTGATTATTCAATTTAATGTAGTCAAATTCCTATAAAAAATGACATATGCAAATTAAATTCATTAATAATAATAATTATTATCATAATAAAGTTAACGCAATCTTAACGTTAACACAATCTCATCTTTATTATTCGTTCAACTTTTAATTGAGTGTGATTCTAAAGGGGTGTCTGGGAGAGGTTTTTGAAAAAAAATGAAATTTTTTTATTTTTTATTTTAAATTTTTTTTTGTGTTTTTAGATAAATTTGATGTGTTGATGTCAAAAAATATTAAATTTACAATATTTACAATATATATATATATATATATATATAATTATATATTATTTTAATGTAATTTCACAAGTTAAAAGCAATATGAAAAGTTTGTTAACCAAACATCTAAAACTGCTTTTTTTTCAACCTTCAACTCAACCACAGTTTTAACCAAACACTTCACTGCTTATTTTGAACCACAGTAAAAGCATTTTTTTTTAAATTGATTTTTTTTAACCTTAATCGCAAAAGCAAAAACAATATCAAACACACTCTTATAACCGCAAAAACGCCATCATTGACGGCAAGAAAAGAAAAAGAAAAGGAGGCAAACGTGTCTTGGAAGTACGAACTTGGAAACACTGCATCTTTTCTTTCTTTTGTAAGATAGATGATGAAAGGGACCAACCCCCTTAGCCAACCTAGCCTCTTTTGGACACGTCAGCAACCCAAACCTACGTGTCAACCACTTGCTTGCCTCCTTCCCATCATCCACAGCACCCTACAATTGTGTTTTTTTTTAACAGAAAAAGTTTCCACAAGTAAATGAAATAAATTCCATGGCTGCTTACTGTCTTTCACCTAAAAAACAATCAACCCCACTTAACGCTGTCGATCAACGTGACCCCGAATCTCCGTCAACAACCTGTACTCTCTTAATCTCTTTAATCAAGTTTCAGTTACTAACAATTACTGCATTTAGTTTTTCTAGGACTCCATAGATAAATATTTTGTACTTTAAAATAATATTTTTATTTTTAAAATTCATAAACAGGGTACGAGGACTGTTATTCACTGACTCCCATACAGACACACGCACTCTCCTCGTTCTTGTAATAAGTCTTTCTTTTCTTTTTTCCCCAAGGGTTTTCCTGGTAGTTATGGCAACGAGAGGAGTCGATTTCAAGTGGTTTGTCCTCAATCTTTCCTTTCCTTCTGATTATCTTCACTATATCTGTAGATATTGTATACTGGTGGGTGCCTGCCCTTTTGTTTCAAGATTTTTGTTTTCATGTTGAAAAAGATTGGGTTTTGCAGGTACGATGGCTTCTTCTTGTCAATGCTAGCAACAAGTGCGTATCCTTATGTTTACATTTTGAATTCTGGCTTTCATATAATTAAGGGTTCTCATTTTATTTCTTTAATTCCCAAGAAAGTTTAAGTCTTTGAGTCTGATTTCTATGGCTCTTGCTTAACCTTCTTGTTTTTGGCTTTCTTTTGGTTATTCTTTAACATCAATCTCATACTATCTTTTCTTGGTTTTATATTTTAACCGTTTGTTTTTGGATAAAAACTGTGCATTTTTTGAATTTCCCAAGAAAGTTAGATTAAGAATTGAGTTCTAAACGATTATTATATGGGAATTGATAGTTAGGCTTACGTTGTTTGTTCTTTCTTTGACAATGTTACTAATAGAATTATTGTTGCCATCAATTGGAAGCGTTACCGTCTTTGTACGTACCCTTTGCACATATGGATAATGGTAGGTTGTTCGATCTAATTCTAGTCCAAACTAATTATTTGAATTCAATGGTTTCCTCTTGTATCTCATTTTTAACTTTTGTGGTTCAGGTTGATTACACTACTGTTTTTGTGTTTCGCTTGTTGATGTTCATAGATAATGGACTTGCTGCTGGAATGGGATTGTAAGACCTGGCCTTATACACCTTGTCATTAGTGTTTTTAGTGCTGGGTTTCTGCTACCTTAGATGCGAATTCTGCATGTTATGTTATTTTAAAGATTTTGGGGAGATTCAAGAAAGAAATTTGCTCAAAATGAGATATTGTGCTGACTCCCTTATTATCCCTGTGCTTTTGATAAAGGATTCTGCACAATGATTTTTAGAACAGTATTTGAAATCAAGTAGCTACAGGGTTTGCTTTGTTTTAATTGGTTTAATCCTGTTTTCATAAGAGTGAAGTCTTTCACAATGTTTTAGAAACTTGTTACAGTTTTTTTTTTCCTGCCATATGGTCGAATTGAGTGGTTTGAGAATATCTATTGCATCAGTCTATTGCATGTTCTTTTACTGAAAGTTTAAAAAGGCACTTTCTAAGCTGAATCTTGCCTAATAAGTTGTTCTTTTCATTTATTTCACTTCCTTGTAGGGATTTCGGTGGCAGCAGAGATATACCTGTTTCATCTATTTTACTTCCTTGTATAGATAATAAGTTGTTCTTTTTTATCTATTTTATTTCCTTGAAGGGATTTTGGGTGGCAGCAGAGATATGCCCGTTTTTGTGGAAGAATTGTGGTTCTTTCAATTCTCTCACTGCTACTATATCCATTTCTCTGGGCTTGGACTATAATTGGCACACTCTGGTTTAAAAGTGCAAGAGATTGTGTAAGTTCTTTTTTATATTCCTCTATATTGTCATCTGGAGACAATTTTAATTCTGGAGGTGATACATTTAACTTCTTGCAGTTACCAGAAGAAGGTCAGAAATGGGGTTTTCTAATATGGTTGCTTTTCAGCTACTGTGGACTCATCAGTATCGCTTGCATCTCTGTTGGAAAGGTTACCATAGTTCCTTTTACTTTCTATTTCTCTATTTAATTTTACGTTATATTGTTTACCCTGATAGTCAAATCATTCTGCTCATTGATGCTTTCTTATTCTCACATGCCCCTTCTTATCCTCGGCTTGTTTAATCTTCTTTCTAGTGGCGTGTACGAAGACAAGCACATCACTTGCGTGCTCAGCAGGGCATTCCTATTTCAGAATATGGGGTAACGGTTCATTCATCTCGAGCATTGAAGTTTATTATTACATCCTTCATGGTTTCTCATGATCATCCTACTCATGAATCCAGGTTTTGGTTGATTTGATCCGGGTGCCAGATTGGGCATTTGAAGCTGCAGGTCAAGAAATGAGAGGTATGGGTCAAGATGCTGCTGCATACCAACCGGGAATCTACTTGACTCCCACTCAGGTAAGTGTATGATTGCCATTTATTCTTGATTTTAATCCGGACACAACCTGCATATTCAGGTTTTTATTATAACCTAAAAATACAGCACTTCAGGTTTCAAGTTCTAATTGGTCATTGAATATAATCCAAATTATCATATCACAGCATGGATTGACCTTAATAGGAAAGGGCATCCAGGGGGAAAAGGGACTGCGGAGAACTTTTATATTAACGTTTTGTTTGTGTTGGTGTACTCCATATTTTTTGGAGGATGTATAAGTTAATGCATTCTATTATTGGACTTTAGGGTCGTATGATTCCAATCCTTTCCAGTAGCTTCCAGTAATATTTTTGAAGAAATCTGGTCGTGTACAAATTCTAAATTGGCATAAACTTCTTATTAGTTTATAACTCTATTTCTGGTTCTGTTGTCTTTTCTTAGAGGGAAGCAGTGGAGGCACTCATTCAAGAACTTCCAAAGTTCAGGCTCAAGGCTGTTCCAACTGATTGCAGTGAATGTCCCATCTGCCTTGAAGAGTTCTATGTAGGGAATGAGGTAAATGTTTTTTACTACTATACTATATACATGTCCAGTTGCTCTAGGGAAGGTCTATTCCACTAAAGAAATAGACCTTTCTTAAAAATGCTGCTTTTATCTTTTATTGAGATTTCTAAATAGAACTTCAGGGATAGTGTAGGTTTGTTACAACTCCGGAATGAAAATTTATCTGCTTTACTCCCACTGAATCTATTCCAACTATTTTAGTTCAGAGCAGTTTATCCACCAAGTTATTTGGTTGCAGATTAGACCACCTGTAAAAATGATAATGAAGAAAATTGTCACTTTTACATGGTAATGGAAGGTTGGTGCTGGTAGTTAAACCTCATGCAAACTATTTCATTTCATATTGTCTTTACATACCTGGTTTGTTATATGTTAAGAGTTGACAAATAGCATAGGGCCAAAGGCTATCAGGTATGAGGGAAATAAAACGCAGTTGAACTTCTAAAGTTCCTTAATAGTTATGTTGCAGGTTCGTGGCCTGCCTTGTGCACATAATTTCCATGTTGAATGCATTGATGAGTGGCTTCGCCTGAATGTGAAATGTCCACGGTGTCGCTGCTCAGTCTTCCCAAATCTTGACCTAAGCGCCTTGTCTAATCTCCTTGCTGATTCTGAAAGATCTCCTGCCACCCTAACAACCAACCGTTACGTGAGAAATGCGCCTTTCAGCCAAAGCTATCTGTTGAGAATGCAGGGTCTGCTCTGGCCTGTCCGAACTGAAAATGCTGGGCTACCCATAGATGCAGATATTATTGATGTGGAGGCTGCTGAGAATGGAAGTGTACACATGGAAACTGAGGAACCAAGATGTGTGGAATCAGTTTCCTCAGCTGGATGTGTGTTTTCTGGTCAGTCCACCCAACCTCATCAGTAGTCCTTTTTCTGGATTGTTGCAGTTTTACAACCTCTTAACCTTGTGCTGAGAAAAGCTAGGCTTCACTGAATCACACTTTAATGAAAAAGCCATTTCCCTCAGCTGTTTTATAACACAGAGCATAGCTAAATGATGTTTGTTCATGACGAACTGTCTAATTGCTGTGTTGATACGTGATGTACCAGAAAAGAAACCCCACTCATCAATGTATATGGGGAGCCCTGGACTCAAAATCTAGTAATGATAACTTTCGTGATTTGTTAATGAGAATGGAGCCTAAATATGCCAATATAAAAATTGCATCTCTCTGTCTGTCTCTCTCCCGTGAACAAAACTCATTCACATGCCTCTTAATTTTTTCCACTATAAGGATGCACCCTCTGCTTAATTATCTGCATATTTGACTTCATTTCTAGTAGAATTATTTCTCTATTCTTCATTCGTATTTACATAAAAAAAAAAAACCTTATTGCAAATCCATATAATCTATTCAAGATTCATTTTTATTAAATATATAGATCATAAAAAAAAATATTTAACATCATATGGGTCAAACACGCCTCCTCCTAAAAACTCTAGCAATTTTGTATTACTCTTATCTTGCAATAAGGTTGAAAGGATCAGTAAGGTTAGTCTTATGGTGATTTTATTGTGAATTTGTGTATTTACTTTAACTTGCTTGTATTTGAAGCCATGGTTGTCTTTTTTATATATAAAAATCCTTGTTAGGATATATAAGCTTCATTTTTTATAACTATGAATGCAATTTTAAAATCATTTGATCCGAAGAACAAATAAAAATAAAAAAAAAATCCAAAAAAAAAAGAACAAGGGGTAAAAAGAAGAAATGACAATTTTAAAATGTTCATCAACATAAATTAAATTTTCAGGGCTAAATTGAACAAAAAGTGAAACCCCAGCAAAAAAGAAAATGACAAAAATCAAAAATCAAAACTAAAAGCATAAATACAGACAAAAAATAAAAATTTTCCAGGAAGGAATGAAAAAATCTAAGGAATTAAAACCAAATAAGAAAATTAAAAGAATAAGGATCGAAATGAAAAATAAAATATATAATTAATTTCAATTTGAGGAAAAAAATGCAGCAAGTCAAAACCTCGAGACAAAATAATTAAATGGATTAAAATAAATTTTTATATATATAAAAATAAGGGTCGAAATGAAAAATAACATATATGATCAATTTAATTGAAGGGTAAATTTGAAAACAACCAAAACTTATATAGAAGAAATTAGGAAAAAAGAAATCAAAAGATCAGGGATAAAAATGAAACACTTATTAATAGAGAGGATCGACATGCATTTTTCCATTGCAGGAGAGAGAAAAGGGGTAAAAAAAAAAACTGACCATCGACGATCTTCCCAGTCGTCCGACGACACACACACCACTATGTGGAAAAGGGCGGCGCATCCAAATACATGATGACCAAGCATTTTCAACTGTCAAACGATACCGCACATGGCAAATAAAAGGTGTACAAGAGGAAATTGTCAGCGTGTCAGGCAGACACGCTTGCATTTGCCCCAAAAAAATAATAAAAAAATGTGGAATTACCGAAACACCTCCGTAGTCAACAACAACAACAACAAAATTAGTATGAAAGTACTATCATGCCCCCAACGTCAGCCCTCCGTTTATGTCATTTATAAGGGCATTTAAGTAGTTTCACTATTCACAAAACATGAAAAATCAAAAACACCCTCACCTTCAGCTCCCTGTTTTTATCACATATGAGGGTAAAATTATTATTTTAATGTTTAGGGTCACATGAAAAAACAAAGAATACCCCCACCTAGCCTTCATCCTTTTGTCAATATCCAAGAATAAATTTGTACTTTCACTTTTCAAATAAAAATAAAAATAAAAAGAAGCAAAAACACCCCTAAACAATATGTTAATATATATAGATACAATGAAAGGCCAAAAATACCCCTGTCATCGAGGGTAAATTGATAATTTAACTATTAAAATCTACATAATTTACAGGTCTAAACTCCTGCTTGAATGGCAGTCTAGGAACGACCAACAGTAACTATAGTTACTTCTGTATTAGAGTCAAAGTTGGACGTATTTGAGTGTGTCTAAGATTTGAAGTTGAGGCACATGCTAATAAATCAAACCTAATCTCTTAATCTCATAAGCTAGGACATTATTAAGTTAACTCGGTTCCAACATTAATTTTAATTTATTAATGTCAAATATATTTTTTAATAAATAATATAACATCATCTTATAACATTTCTAAATAAAAAACACTTTAAAAAATAATCTAAACCATATTTCCGACCAGACCAGACCGTAAGAATTCCATTAATCGTCGATCCAACCTAATTGCCAAATATTATTGGTATTTTCAATTTTAAAATTAAGTCGGCTAAAAATCTAAAAGCTTGAAAATAAACTAAAAAAAAAATAAAAAAGGAAGAAAAGGCGTCGATAAAAATAATAAAACGGGTAAAATCTGGCCCCTTGTACATCAAAATGGATCCCACAAATCCTATATTGGTCAAGAAACACTGGATATTCTGTTCAGCCTCCTCCCCTCTTTCTGACAAGTTTATCCTCAAATGTCCCAACGATATTAGCTATCATCAAACTCATCTCTATCAAAACCCACAAGCGAGCATTGAGAGATGATAGGGGGAAACAATGTTCATGGAGTGGGGCAATCAATAACTACAGTGCCCCAATTAAGACCCTTTTGTTGCGTTGATTTCTCAGCCCAAAAATCTACCAATTTGAGCTTTCTCTTTGGTTGGGGCTGCTCTTCTTCTCTTCACAATAACAAAAGGAACCCTTCTTTTTCTCTCAATAAAACCGCCCGCAAGAACTCAAATTCGCACTGCTGTTACTGCTATAATAGCAATAAGAATAGTCCTAGTGCCACTTCTGCTTTGAAGTGGGATTGGAATAGATGGAACCGCCATTTCTCTGAGATTGAACAAGCTGAAAGTTTTGCTTCTCTTCTCAAGGTACTGCTTCTTTTGTACTTTTACTAGGTTTATTTTCATGTTTTTGTGGTGGGTTTCTATTGTTGTCTGCTTAGTTGCCTGATTATGTTAAAGGGTCTAATTGGTTGCCGCTAAAAATACCAAGCTTATGTTTTCTAATTGTAATTAGTTTGGTAGGATTGTTTTGGTTGGTAAGCAGTCTGCCTAATCGCGCAATTTATTAAATCTTGGTCATTTATTATTGGTATTGGTTCTGATTGTTTTTGTTTCTATGAATTTCGTATGTTTAATTTGGTCTTGAGGTATTTTATGGTCCTATTGGTGTTACTAGTTCAATTGAAAAAATCATCATTCAATTGCTTGGAAAATTTGAGCAAAAGGCTTATATAGTTTGTCTTTCTGTGTTATTCCATGTTTTCAAGTGAGTGTTCTTCATCCAGAGAGATTTTGGAGATATAATTCCTTTTATTTTGCGTAGTCAGCAAAAACAATTTTGAAATAGGTGAATTTTTTTTTCCTAGGAAGTAAAAGTTTTCTGTTTCCAGTAAATCATGCTATTTTTATGCGATTCAGAAGCGTGAATATTGCGGCATGTATGTGGAGATGGCCATTTCTTCCATTCTTCTGTTTCTTTGAAGAAAAGAGATAGGGGGTATATGTGAGAAATATTGTATAGCATGACTATTTTGAGCACCAAGGACATGAGAGATATAGCAGAATCTGAAAAATGTCCTAATTTATCTATTGTGATGCTAGTGTTTAAGCATTTTTATACAAAAGTGCGCTTTCCGGGTAGTGGGGTTCCCCCGATCTCCAATTGGAGGTATCCAAATTTTTTTTATCGTGTATCTGGTATTTTTAGAGCCAATGTGTTCTGATATGCCCATCTGATAATTCACTCTGCAAAAACTTGTAGATTGCCAGTCAACTTTTGAAAATCAAAGTACTGGTTTTCCTCTATAATGAAGTAAGATTACATGTCTTTTGAGTGATTAATTTTGACTGAATATTAAGCATATATTTGTCTCTGGTAATGGTCTCAATTAATTTGGATCTGTCCATTTCCATTTGTAGCTGCTCATATATCAAAGTAAGAAGTTCTAGCACATCCATTCCATATTGCTTGTTCTTTTTATTTAATTGAATGCCATTTTCTCAGTTTCAACTGGAAGATGCAATTGAAAATGAGGACTTCCAAGAGGCTGCCAAGTTGAAAATAGCCATTGCTGAAGCTACTTCAAAGGATAATGTAGCCCGAATAATGTCTCAACTGAAGGTTTGAGTTCTATATGGGGCCTTAGAACTGCGTGCATAGAATTCTATACCAGTCCCTTGAAGTCTGGACGTGGATGCATAACTTTTGGCTCTTACTAAAAACTTTCTGTTATCTGCAGAATGCAATAGATGAAGAACGATACCACGATGCTTCAAGATTGTGTAAATATACAGGAAGTGGATTGGTAATTACATAGCCTCTACAATATTGTTGATTCTTACTCTAACAGTTAGAGATATCTGCTTTAGGTTTTCAAGTGAAATTGTCAGTAGACATTTCTTGTATGGAAGGGCTGGACAGTAAATATAGTAAACCATATTCTTAGACAAGAATTAAAGAAAGTTGTTTTGGTTGCACCATTGTTGTTAGTTTTAAGCTGCTTCCTTTGGAGGCATGATGTCCTGAGATTTTATGTGAAAACCTTCAACTATTAGTATGAGCTGGTTGCTTTTTATTACAGGGCTCCTAGATTTTGTTTTGTGACTTTATTCATGTCCTGTTTGATTTCATATTTCTTTTAACATCATGAGCTTTGGTGTTGGAGTGTAGATTTAGCCTAACAAAGTAGATCACATATTGTTTTGTGCAGGCTATAAACTAACAAAACTAGATCACATAATCTGTTTAATCTTCTTGTAATTGAATTGCTGGGAATTTTTTTTCCCATTAGTGTCAGTTCTGACACTTTGCATGAATTATTGTCCTCAAGTGTCTGCCTTGTATAATCATCTCACTTTATTAATCTCACAACCACACCTGTTAACATTTCCTTGTGATGGCACTGCATTGGTCTTCATCAGATGTTAATTATTAAACGAGACTTGTTTCAACTGTATGATAATAATACTGAAAAACAATTAAAACTTTCGTTTCCTATTCAAAGATCAGTCCTTTGTCTTTCTTGCAATGCCAACTTAAATTCTTTTCTTTTGAGTTTACAGGTAGGTTGGTGGGTGGGCTACTCCTCAGATTCTGATGATCCCTTTGGCAGGCTGGTTCGAATAACACCAGGTGTGGGCAGGTTTGTTGGCCGGAGTTATACTCCAAGGTAAGGATCCTTGTCTTCTTGATTAATGTTTAATGCAATGGAGAAATTTTGTAAAATTTCATTTCCTGCAGGCAGTTGGTCAATTCATCTCCTGGAACTCCATTGTTTGAAATTTTTGTGGTCAAAGATGCAGAAGAAAAGTATGTTATGCAGGTGAGCCACAATTTCTCCCTTTAGATTGTACATGTTATTGGCCATATTGAGTTTATTGACTTCATACTCTGCATTACCAATATGAAGAGTCATGGGATGGGATGATACTCACTTTGTTTATGCACTCAAGCTGATTTGTGACTAGTAAGAGCAGATAGTGCACATGCACAGAATGTCAGAACTGCAGTATGAATTTGCTGTGAGGCACATGCCAAGTGCTTATACTTAAAATTTACTGTGATAATCAAGTTCTGCAAATGTTGGCAAGTGCTGAGAATCTCCAACAAGAAGGATCTTATATAGGTGAAAGTGTTTCAGAAGTATGTAATTTTTATTCAAGCCATTTTCATTCTTCTAGTCACGTGGCATCTCCTCAGTGGAGTATCTGGTCTTGGATCTTCAGTTCTCTTTAATATTTCTAAAGAAATGTCCAATTTTCTGAAATTGCATTCGTTGACAGGTAGTATGTCTGCAACGACCTAGAGGAAATTCAACAAAGACCACAAGTTCCCCGTCCAAATCTGCACAAGTTCGACCAGCTTCCGAAGCTGAGAATGCATCTGTATTGGATGTTCAGGCAAATGATGTTAAGGTAGAGAGAAGTGAGGAGAAGAGCATAAATATTGAAGAAGCAACTGAGGAAGGGATAAAAAGTGTGATAAATTTTCTCAAAGATAAGATTCCAGGGTTGAAAGTAAAAGTCATGAATGTTAAGGCTACAGGGGAAGTAATGGAGGATAGTGATTCTGTGAAGCAGTTGATGCAAGAAGATGGTGATAAAACAGGGTCCAGTGAAAATTCAGAAGATGATGCCAACAATTTAGAAGAGATACAACCTGATGAGGATGCTTTGAAAGGCGCTAATGATTCTTCAGAGGATGGAAAAGATTTAGACACAAAGCTTTTTATTGGTGGTGTTGTGCATAACAATGAAGATACTCCAAGCAAAGATGATTATGTGCGTCTTCCAGCTGAAATTAAAAATATAGAGAAAGATTCTTTTACACTACATTTTCAAGGAGGTCTAGATTCTGGCAGTAAAGAAAGCAAAGCATCCAAGGCAAAAGTGGCAACTATAGCAGCTAAAGGTGTTTCTGAACTTATGCCTTCAGATATCGCCAAGGCATTTTGGGGTGCTGACAAAGTTTCTTCAAAGGTGAGACCAATGCACGAGAATCAGGAATTTGATTGTTGGGCGGTTTTCACACCATTTACATGACATCTTCCTATTGTTGGTATAGAAGTCAATCTTGATATAGATAGGAATTTTAGTTTCTTTGGGGTACTGGACAATGTTTTATGTCAGACTTCCATTTACATCCTTGGAGAAAAGAAAAGAAGAAAAGAAAAGGTGTACTGTTTACCTGGAAGAATTTGGCACTTGTAACCATTACATGGCATCTTCCCAACCATCAGTACAGATAATAATATACTAGGACTTTTCTGTGGCCCCCCTGTCATGAACTGTGAGGACAAATTTGCCTGTATCCTTTCTGAAGGAGAAAACACTCTGTCCAAGATAGAAGACTGTTGATTTTCATTTATGTTTGGCATTAGTGCAAGAAAAAACTTCATTATTTTTTCAAAACTGTGTGAATGCTCATTGTGAAGATGGTGAAGTTTTTATCTTGTTTCAGCTTCAGATTGGACAATCTGAATAGTTTGTTATTCTTCTTCCTTAATGCTGAACGGATGCTATTGTCTTGGGTTAAATTCCAATCTGATTGATAACCAAAGTTTGAGATTGTTTGAAGCTCAAAAATCTTAGCTGCAGCCAATTTATTTTATTCTATTACTGTATTTTGTTGACAATCAGTGATTATTTTGTTCATTTTATTCTCAGGTTTCTAGAAATGTCCGTGAAATTGTCAAACTTGCTGTTAGTCAGGCACAGAAGCAAAGCAGCTTATCTGAGTATACGAATTTCAGTAGAATTACAACTTCTAATAGCAGTTTAGATCCGTTTGATGGTGAGTTTTTGTACACATATTTTTCTATCTTTTGATTTAAGCAATGAAAGATGTGTATTAGTGATGCTATAGCGCCTGTTTGGCTTGGCCAAGCGGCGGAAACGCCGTTTGGCCAAAATTCAATTTTTTTTTTTTACATTTAAAATGAAATTTTTTTAGTTCGTTTAGATCATTTTGATGTGCTGATTTCAAAAATGATTTTTAAAAAATAAAAAAACATTATCTTGATATATTTCGGCACGAAAAGAACTTTGAAAAGCTACCGCTGCCACACTCCCAAACATGCCCATAATCTGTTGGTTGAATCATAGGCCTGTATGTTGGTGCATTTGGACCTTATGGGACTGAGATAGTGCAATTGAGGCGTAAATATGGTCATTGGAATATTGGAGATGACCAGTCATCAGATGTGGAGTTCTTTGAGTATGTTGAGGCAGTGAAGCTAACTGGAGATCTTAATGTCCCCGCTGGCCAGGTTTGCATTTTTTTTATTACTTGAGTTATGTTGTCACACTTAATTTTTATATGCGAGCGATGTAAAATTTATACTAACAAATTTACCATTTACAAGTTTAGGTCACATTCCGTGCCAGAATTGGAAAAGAAAGTCGCAATTCCAACCGTGGGATGTATCCAGATGAATTGGGAGTGGTAATTATACTTGCTAGAGGATCTCTCTCTATCTCTCTCTGATCACAAACATAGCTTGGTCTAGGCCATTTGTTTATCTTTGTTTCTGCTCCCCTTTCCATTGCATTATTACTTCACCTCAAATTCTTGAAATTCACAACATGATGGAACTTTTGATAATCATGAGAAAAGAAGCTTCTTTCTTTTCTTTGACTGAATGTTGAAACAAGTAGCTATTTGGAAACTTGCAGCGTGATTGCACCACTGTCCCGTGAAAAACACGAGGAAAGCTGATTCTCTTCATCTAATAATCTTACAGCTCTACAAAGCAGACTATTTATTGAAAAATGAACAATTATAGGCCAGGCATTTCTGAATACTTCGAGCATTATTTGTCACGTAACAAACTTATCCAGGAAATTTAAAATTGTATGCAATTGTTTGAAAAATTATATACAGGTGGCAAGCTACAAAGGTCAAGGAAGAATAGCAGAATTTGGCTTCAAGAATCCAAAATGGGTTGATGGTGAACTTCTTGAACTTAATGGCAGGGTAATAAAAGTTCTCATGATATTTTCTAGCGTTTTTGTTGGCTTTCTTTGTAGTTTTTCTCAACTCCTTCCATGACTTCATTTAGGGCATCGGACCATATGTCAAAGGGGCAGATCTTGGTTTCCTTTATGTTGTTCCTGAGCAAAGTTTCCTCGTGCTGTTTAACCGGTTGAAACTACCAGACTAAACCACATTTGTTATCATCTGAAGAATTATGTCAGCACAATACTGAAGGGAGAATTCCTATGTGAACCATGTGTGATAAATGCAGTTTTATCCTATTACTAAGCCTACATATATTATTATTTTTATAATCTTTACTGACAGGCAGTTTTCGTTGTATGCCTTTCACCAATAAATCATTCTCCTTATCTTCATCTCTGAGGTGTATATGAAGTGTGAAACAGTGATGTATGATACTTTTGAAGGGTTAGTAGACATTTTAAGATGGCCTGTTTACTTTTCCTACCAAACAATAATGCACTGCTTTCGAAGGGATTTCTTTATGGACTAACACAAGAAAGATAATGTTTAAAACTGCTCCTTGTGACCTCTTTTTTGGGGTTCAAATCAGTTTTTGAATTGATACAAAGAGGTTAATAAATCTGGTAGCCTGCTTCAATCCAGTCTGTGATTATATGTATGATGATTGGACTGGATTGCTCCTCTGAAGGTATAATAAATAAATCACTTATTGATTATGAGACTTGCAGTGCAGCAACTTCATTTGATGCACGTGTGCTTAATCATTCTGTGAAATGAACTGTTAATGGAAGAGATCATTGACAATTATGATTCATTGATAAAGCTATCAGTACCAACGTGCCACTCTGCAATGAAAGGTACGCTTTCAAATTTCTCAAAAAGTAAAAAAGAAGAAAGAAGCAAAGAATGCTGCTGGTTTCTTTTTGTTATACATAGTATTAAAGTATTCTCTGAAGAAAAAGGATGTGAACAGTGCTCATAATTTAGAGAGAGAGAAAGAGATTTGATGCTTTTCTTGTGGCTTTTGTGGTGGATATTCTTAGTTTTCTCGTATAACCAATTGGCTAGCTTGTTGATTGAACTAAGAAAGGTGTGAAGCTTAGCAGGTCACTTTCCAAGCTCCACTGTCTGATATACAGGCAAGCAAGCCTAAGCAAACGAAAAGGTGAGAATTTATGCCTTTATTTAAAGGAAGCCCATTGCATGAAAGTCTCCATTGAAGGACCTTTACTTCATGAAATGATAAAGAACTTTACTTTTGCCCACTGTATAAAAGACTCCATTGAAGGCTTTGCTAAAGCTAACCCTCTGCTCTTCTTTTTCTTTTTCCTTTTCTTTTCTTTTCAAATCAAAGATTAAATTTGGAATCCATTAGCAGGAGCATTACAAGAGTGATGACCCTAATAAAGATCCCACTGATCTAGAGAGGATTCTGATAAAAATAATAATAAAAATACAGGAATTTCCAACTCGATAATCAAGCGGGGGAAACAAAATATACTGAATAATTTATTTTAATTATGTTTTAGTAGATATTAAACAATATATTGTGATGATAGTGATACTTCTGTCCTGTCTAATGTTTAAAGTGTAGATTATAGCATATATTGTTTTCTAAATTGAAACTTAAAAAAGGTATTTGAATATAAAGTCAAGGTAAAATATGAAGAAAAACATCATTTAACCTTTAATATGTATTATTGTCAAACTTAAATATTAAAAGAATAATTTTTTTTCCACCTTGATTTATATTGATTATTGAAATTAAAATAGATGTGTGATGAGGATAAAAAGTTAAACAAAAACTTCTAAAACAATGAGCTTGTTAAATAGGCAAGGAGTTGAATGTATATTTTCAAAGCATTCTCTCTTTAAAAAGATACTTATTTAAACATTTAAGATACTTATTTAAACATTTAAGAGTTTATTAATCTATTAAAAAATGAAACATTAAAGAGTTTCTACATCTATTAAAAAATAAAAGAAAATGTAAATCCTCTCATTTAAAAGAAAGAATGAAATTTCAAGACACCCCTCGTTTTTTACCTTGGCGCTGTGCACTATTTTACGAGGAATTACAATATAATTTATAGTATAATTAAATTAAATTTAGATCTAACTAAAAAATAGATTGAATTTATATGTTTAAACGAGATGAAATTTAATTTAATATATTTTTTTTCATTTTTTTTTATTTTATTTATCTATAAAGGTTTCTAAAATAAAATGGGTAAATGAATTTTTTTAAATAGTTTTAATATTGTATTTTTTATATTTGAAATTAAAATTTAAAGAGCTTGACATCTATTGATTGAAATCTCTTATTTGAATATATAAAATTTAAAGTTTTCAAATATATAATTGATTAAAATTGTGGTTGAAATTACTCTTCAAAATATTTTTTTTTTTAAATATATTAAAATAATATTTTTTTTTAATTTTTTAAAATTATTTTTCATATTAACATATCAAAATAATTTAAATACATACATTTGTTTAATTAAAACAAAAAATAAATTAAAATTTTTCAATTTTATTAAAAAATCACGAGGAATCACCCGTAAATCCAGTACTGACAATAGTCAGGTGTCACATCACACACAATTCAACTGCTCTTGACCTGTTTCTTGTTTATTGATTTATTCTACGATTTACCACACTTTATTGAACCCCCTAGCTACGATAGCAGAGCATAGCTCTTCTCTTTAGACAACGCCACGTGTCCTGGTCCACCGAAATCAAAACATGAACATTTCTTCTCGGTAAAGCAGCCTCCTCTTCAAGCTTTCAATGATAAACGTAAGAAAGTCCCCCACGGCTCGACCTTGTCTCGATTGACTCCCCAGTGAAAGACGTTTTCCAATTGAGTCCCCAGGACTCAAAATTCTCAATTGAAATTTCATCTAAAATCTTCACATATAAATATCTTAGCTTAGATTTATTAAGAGTGCCTCTCTTGGAATTATCCTCTTTCTTTCGTGTTTAAAATATGTATTGTAGATCTCTCAAGTATTCATTTTATAAAATAATAGTTTTTTTTTTCTTTTTTACAAGAAATACTAATAACTTGAATAAATGAATAATATATATTATATGTTTTATGAAACTTAATATATATTAATTTCTTCCATCAAAACCTGATTAAATTATTAATAAAAGATAGAGCAAATATACAATTATAGTTCATCTTCTATTTTTTTTATATCGATAATTATTGTCATTGTGAAAAGTACATAAGTGTTATGATAACTAGACATAAGGCTACTTCTGTGCCACGGTGAGGTTATGCTGACAGCTCTGATATTTTTGAAACTTTTTGGACCCAATTGAAAATATAATATGTTTTAGTACTGGATAGAGACAGTTGATATAGTTGGGGGATGATGAAAGGGTTTATCCAGCTTTATGTCTCTTTATGATTAGCAGTTTGGTACTTTGTTCTCTTCTTAACTCTTCTCAGACAACAAACACGGAAACACACTTCTCCCATATATAAAATTCTTCGAACTCACCACAAAGACCAAAAAATCAGCAGCAGAAAGGAAAAAAAATTGGAAATAATGACGTCCAATTGGAAACCGAAGAAAATTCAGATACCAATTCGACGATCCTCCTCTTCAAACTCCGAGTCATTATCGCACTTCGAATCACCCCACTCTCCTCTCCGTTTCGAATCCCCTCTACGATCCGACCTCGGCGACCCTCCCGGAAGTACTTATTCTTCCCCCATCGCTTCCCCCGAGAAACCACGGCCTCCGCTCCAGAATTCCATTGCTGTCGTCGCCACCGACAAGTCGACTCAGTACTCGCCCGCACTTTCCCCTATCCCGCCGGATAACCTCCAGGCGCCTCCGCATGGGATGCCGGACGTGGTGCTGAACAGGAATTCGAAGGATGGTGCAACGGATGCGCGAGTGATGAAGGTGAAGCTGGAGGAGATGTCGATGGCCTCGGTGACGAGGAAGTCGGGGAAAGAAGAGAAGATGAAGATTGGCGAGTTAGGGTTTAGGCTTAGTGAGATTGTTTTGTGTTTGATATCTTTTTCTGTTATGGCTGCTGATAAGACTAAAGGATGGAGTGGTGATTCCTTCGATAGATATAAAGAGTACAGGTGGGCAGCGATTAATTATTTGCTCTTTTTTTTCGTGTGTGTGTGTGTGTTTATGGATAATTGCGTGTTGAAATTTTTGGGGTTTTATTTTTAATCTTGGAAATTGATGGAAGTGCAGGTATTGTTTGGCTGTGAATGTGATTGGGTTTGTGTATGCTGGATTCCAAGCTTATGGTTTAAGCTATCACATAGCCACAGGGAAACATGTGATTCGACACCATCTTCGTTATCGCTTTAACTTATTCATGGATCAGGTAATTCGTTTATGTTAAGCTGTGATATTCTTTTTCTTCTGTTTCTTCATGCAGAATAGCTATATACTAATGCTAGTTACGATTGTGTTACTTGGATTTTATGTTTATTAAGGCTTTGCTAAGTGCTTTCTTTTTTATGTTATAGTTTTTTTATTGTAAATTATGATCTGGGGTATAATTTCTTTCTTCTTTTGTCTCTCGGAGTCTATGTTATAGATGAAAGTTTGAGGAGTATGCTGTTTGCATGCGAACTTAAAAAGTTTTCTAGCCATAGGATGAATCTTCACTAGGTTACTATATGGATGGAGGAGATACCCTTTTCATCTCATGGCTGGTAATTTCTCCATGGACAATTGTTGATTGAAAGAGTACATTATAATAGGTGATTATCTTGTTCCTGGAAGGAGGGTAGGTTAATTTGGCTGATGATGCTATTAAGAATTTGTTAAATGTCCATTTGCTGGTTCAGTGGTAATCAAAAGATGCCTTCAGTTTGGGACCAAAGGTTTCAGGTATGAGTCATGAGATGAACTACTAAATACTGGGAAAAGAAAAGAAAAGAAATATAGGGCAGCTGAATGCAGCACTGCTTCCAGGTTTCTTTTCCTTGGACCATAATTTACTGGGACCGTTACTGTGAATAGTCCTTTGTGCCCTCAGAAGTCCCATGGTGGTTTGTGCATGATGGTAGCTGCAGGGTTAACTTGGATTTGATTTCAGCTTCATTTTAGTCCACAAATTAGTATTTTCTTTGACTAGACTAGTGAGTAGGGAGTATTCAGGGCAATGAGAGTGACCTTTGATCTCCCCAGTCAATGTTCTAGCATGTGGCTGATTCAATATGCCCCTCCTTGTAATTCACTGCAAGTCCATGCTTCCTGGTTTATGCATTTAAACAGAGGTTTCCGCGACTTATAGTGATATGAGATCCATTTTACCGGTACCACAACCAATTTCAAGCAGATCTGGCCTCGAATGACTCGTAGGAATTCAGGTTGTTTGGTAGGCCTAAATCAATGAAGTGGATGTAGTTAACATCTTTAGGACAAAATGAAAACACAGACCATGAACAAAGAATTATTTTTCTTTTTAGTTTTTGTATGCTGATAGCGAATACAAGTAGGCGTAATGATTTCTTTTCCCCCTTGTTTTTTGATATTGAAAGTGAATAGTTTGTCTTTTGCGTTCAAATTGGCAGATACTAGCATATCTTCTGGTATCAGCAGCATCATCATCAGCCACTCGGGTTGATGACTGGCAATCTAACTGGGGCAAAGATGAGTTCACAAAGATGGCAACTGTTTCGGTTGTCATGGCCTTCCTGGCTTTCATTGCCTATGCTGGTAGCTCCCTTATCTCTGGTTATAATCTTTATAATCACGACGCGCTTTGATCTCGAAAGCCTACTCATATTATATTGAAATAAGGTTGTGGGAAAGAAAAAAGAGAGTCTAATGCAATTTTTATGAAGTTGTACAGAGACAAATTAATAGCAAGTTTCTCCCTTTTTCAAAAAATCTTTCCACTATCAGGAAATATGTATACTATAGATATGGATATCAGGATTCTGGGGTGTATATGAAACTATTTTTACCTTCCCGTCAATTACCATGTTTGCAGAGAATATCTATTATCATCTGTTTGTCCCCTTGATGTAACTCAGCTCATGGATAGGCATACAATGATATGGAAAATAATCTGTTTAATTCTTCTTATTCTTCTCCTTTTCTCTTCTGTTGAATAAATTTAAATTGATATTCATCAATTACACGATAAAACTTTTATCTAAATTCCTACATATGTACTTCTCTTTTTCACTGCTAATTTGACATGCACACCACAATACTTTCTTTTTATTTTTCAAGTCTAATTTAATCATCAGACAAAATGAATTTGGTTCCATAACATGTAGCTGAGAACGTAAATACTTTGCTTGAAACTGTTTTATTGAAAGTAAAATATATTCACATGGAGGAAATAGAAAGGAATTTAGACCCATTATCCTTAACCAATTGTTTCTCTTGAAATTATCTTTTTTGATGAGTTTATGTTTTTCAAGAAACCCAATAAATAGTGCTCCTTGAATAAGAATTAAGGAGAGGAGATTAAGAGTGTTTATTTGCTAAAAGGATGAAATTGAAAACTTTCAGAAGGCACAAGGTTAAAATATTTATTTAATGGTAGAAAATTTCACGACCCCTTATATAGGGGCGAGAGCTTCAGAGGGAATGGAGGTTAAAACTTAGCCTCTATTCCATTAAAAATCTTCTTTTAAAACAAAAGTTAAAATTTCATAATCCCCCTCCCTTCCCCTTCTCCGTTAACCTCTTTCTTGAATAAACTATAGTGCAATTTATGTTGTCTATTTCTCACTCTACTTTTCTAAGGTTTTTTTACATTATATATTCTTTTAATAATAATCAAGAGAGATTTGGAAATAAAAGAGTGTTTCTATAATATTTTCTTTAACATGAAGTAGGTTTTTATCATACCCATCAACTTTCATACGATTTTATAACACGTCAAGGAGGTTAGTATAAGTCACTCGTAAAAATTAAGAAGGTAAGAAGAAAAAAGAAAAGAGAAACTAATGACTTAAGAATCAACGTGTTAATTTAGGGAAACTAGTTTATTGTCCACCCTTTTCTAAAGGATTGGACCAAAAAAATTTACAGCATAAAAATGATAATATCTAAATAAAAAAAATAGTTTTTTTTTGGCATTATAATAGTTTAAAATTTAAAAGTTTTCAGATCAATTTGTTATTAGCTTGGATTTTAAACTAAATTACGTGAGAGTTGCTCTAATATATATGATCTCATCGACGAGATAAGTCTTAAGAAAAATATCAAATAAAAAACCCTGGTTAATATATTATTATTATTGACACGGCGAGCTCCCCAACGATTTATAAATAATTTAATAATCGATTAGTTAAAATTCGGATCACAAAAAATAAAAGACTTGGACAGCACAAGAAAAATAAAAGTGCATGAAAGACATTAATCTATTGTATCTGTAAAGATCTTGTACAAGATTATCTCACTTCGGTTCGGAGAAGGACATCGACTTTTCTAGCGGGGTGGTGCCAAACTTGCAATTCTTATTATAAACTCCACGGATTTTAATATAAAATCAATTTTAATAATATGAAAAACCCGCAACAAATCAAAACCTTGAGATAAAAAAAATTAAAGGGATTTAAAGCAAACAAAAAATCGAAAGAATAAGGATCATAATGAAAAATAACATAAATGATCAATTTCAATTGTAGGGCAAACTTGAAACAAATCAAAACCTGAAGATCAAAATAATTTAAGGAACTAAAAACAAATCAAAAATCAAAAGAACAAGGGTTGAAATGAAAAATAGTATATATGATGAATTTAAATTGAAGTTGATTAAAAAAAATATGCATTTTTTTTCTATTTTACTAAAATTTAAAAAAAAATCAAACTAAAAATAAAAAACCAAAACTAAGAGTATAGAAACATACAAACAAACAAAAAAGAAAATTGTCTAGGAAGGATGAAAAATATCAAAACAAAAACAAAAATTAAAAGAAAAACATAAAACTAAATAAGACATTTTTTTTGTGTTCAATAGTAATATTAAGTAACCCAATTCAAAGACACAATAAAATAAAAGCATTAAAGACAATATTGAGACACATAATTTTTTCAAACCATTAATTTGGGATATTAGATTTTGGACCATTGTATATAGAAATGTTGCAAAGCTTAATTTTTAATAAACACAACATCACATGAGAAAATTATTTGAATTACTATTCTCATTGTTATTATTATGATTGAAAGCAAAAATCAAAAAAATATTAGCAGCAAAAAAACATTATTTGATTTAAAGAATAAATGAAAATAATTAAAGGAAAAAATAAAATTAGTATTACTATCATTATGTATATAAGTATTATAATAAAAAAAAATATAACAGAAGAGCAAGCAAGAAAACAATTATAAAAAACACAATCACTATTATTATTATTATTATTATTATTATTATTATTATTATTATTATTATTGTGCAAACAATGAAAGTCATTAAATCATCATGAAGAATAAAACAAAAAACCAAATTTTTTTTTAACAAAAAAGCAAATAAAAACAGCCAAAATAAACGACAAAAACAATATAAATATTATTAGCATAGAAAAAATCATTTGACTTGAAGAATAAGGAACAAAGGGTTGGCAATATCAATTTTAAAATGATTATTAACATAAATTAAATTTTCAAGACTAAATTGAATAAAAATAAAACCCTAATAAAAGAGAATTTGATAGAAATTATAAACCAAAACTAAGAGTACAGATACATAAATACAAATTAAAAATAGGGACTGTCCTAGAAGGACCTTAAAAATTAAAGAAATCAAAAAACAATTAAGAGAATAAGGGTTGAAATGAAAAAAAATATAATTAATTTTAATTAGATGACAAAATTGAAACACATTAAAACCTCAAGACCGAAAAAATTATAGGAATGTAAAAAGACAATCAGATAAAAAAATGATTAAATAAAACCCCAACAAAAGAGAAATGATAAATTAAATAAACCGAAAAATAAAAAATACCTTGCCCACCAAACAAATCATTTTGGCTCGATATCGGGGGTAAGACTGTATTTTACTGTGCAAAAACCCTGAAAAAGACTCAAATACCCTCAAACACTCAGATAATGTCAGTCGGTCCCTTTGAAAAGTAAAATATGCCATCGATGTCGGAATTAAATTTTATGCACCGAACGCAAAGCGATAATTAGACTAGTATAGTCCACGTCCGTGTTTGGCATTGTGGTGCGATCTGCGATTGCCAGATCGCACCACAATTTAGGTGTTTGGTAAAAACCAAACACAGGTTTGAGAGGTGGGTCCCACACACACTTTTTAGCTTAAACAGCGTTTGGAAAAAAGCTGACTTTTGATACTTATTTCTTGCCGATTTGTCAAATAACGATCTATGATTAAAAATATATCCGTTGGAAATACCCTTCTGAAAATCTTATCTTCTCATCCGAGCCTTATCTTCTTCCTTCTCTTCTTCTCGTCTGCACCAAGCAACGTCCACACCCTTCTCCTTCTGCCTTTTCTTCTTCTCCACACCCTTCGGCTGCCTTCTCTTCTTCTTGTCTGCAAAAAACCACATCCTTCTCCTCTGCAACCCTCACAACAACCCTCTCTAGAAACCCACTTTCCTTCTTTGCCAGTTGAAGACGATCTGGGCTCACCACCACCGCACTCTCCTTCTCTTCCAGTTCAAGACGACCTGTCGGTCATCAGTGATTCTATTTGTCGTCATCGTCGTCCAATACCCATGCAGCCAAACCACAACCGTCTGATTCTTCTTCTCAATCATCAGTGATTCGCAACGATCTGGCTGAAATCGATGAGTTTGAAAGTTGGTCTCTCTAAATTCACTTCCAATTTCTTGCAATTTAAAAATCGCCTTGTTCTCTCCTCTACCCACAGATCCCATCTTCTCCACGCAACACCCTCACTTCACCAGCACAGCGATAACTTGTAAGCTCTTGTTTCTGTCAAATTGTTGAATTAATGTGTATTTGTTGATGAAATTGCACTATATATTTTCTGTTGAATTTATTGAAATTGCCGTGATTTTTTTGATGAACTTGCTTTGAGTTTTTTCTGTTAAATATCTGTGAAATTGTTGAAATTGTTGTGGGTTTTTGCTGTGAAATTGTTGACATTGCTGTGATTTTTTTCAGTGAATTTTCTGTGAAAATGTTGAAATTTCTGTGATTTTTTTATGTCATTATTCTGTGAAATTGTTGAAATTACTCTGAGTTTTTTCTGTGAAATTGTTGAAATTGGCCTTCTGTTGAAATTGTTTCTTTTCTTTTATTCTAAGCCTGGAGATGTTGGGTTTTATCGATGTTAGTTTGCTTTGCTTGTTTCATCATTGATGTTGTTAAAACAATTAATTAATGTTCTTTGTTTGATCTTTGTATTACTGTGATTGATCAGGTCTGCTTTCTCATCTGAAAGTTTATTGGTTGATTAGCGTGGAGCAGTTGCATTTCCTTACGTTAAGAAGTTTCTTAATGTTCTATGATTGCACGTTTTTATGAATTCCAGTTCTTGAATGCGATGTTGTGTTCTGATCACAAAGTTACATAGGATTTTGCGGAGACTTTGAAGATTGTGGGTTATTATTATGAACGTGAAAGCAAAATTATTTGTGCATTGAATTGTGAATTTTTTTTCAATAAATTATCCTGTTCCGATCCAGAATAATATTGATGTGTAAGAATAAAAAATAAAAATAATACAATAATGAAGGACTATAAAATAATTAATAAATGGAATATAATTCTAGTTCTCGAATAATCAAGTAGAGACTTGATTGGCTATTCCTAAAAGTATTTTTAAATAATATATGTATAGTATTTAAGGGTCAAATACATATTTTCATATTGATATGATTTTTTTACTTTTCATACAACTTGTTTTTTAATTTTCATAAATAAATTCTCTTATTTATCTTCTACATAATTGACCCTAGCCATTGTGAATTTTATATATAGTTGTTTTGTTAAAAAAACTATATATAAAAAGAACCTTTCAATATAAAAACTTGTAAGAAAACCTTTCTTATTTGTTAATGAAATTTCTTAATTATTTATAATAAATGAAATTTATAAAAAAAATTAATAAAATTTATAATAAATGAAATTTAATAAACGAAAAATTTAAACGAAATTTCTTATTTATAATTAAGATCATTATTTATTAATACTTATATTAGGAAGATAATTTTTCGTTTGGACCCACTAGTTTTTTATTTCAATTTCATCTACTAAAGACAGTTTTGTACTACACATTGTGTGTTTTAGTAATCGTTCGTTCATAGTATGTAGTGCCGGTTTGTAATGTTTATTTGTTGTTCTTTGCAAAGCTTCACGACATATCATGGACGTTTCTAAGTCAGGTGGGAAAGCTAAATGGACTAAAGAAACCTTGCATATATTTTGTGATATATGCATCAGGGCAATTGATATGGGTATGCGACCGGGTTCGCATTTTGAGCCAGTCGAATGGAAATATATTGTAAAATCATTTGGAGAACAAACGGGTAAACCGTTGCAGAAAGATCAACTGAAAAATAAATGGGATGTTTGTAAGAAAGACTGGCGGATGTGGAATAAATTGATTGGTGAAACTGGTGTTGGATGAAGTAATGAATTAGGAACAATTGTTGCCACCGATGAGTGGTGGCAATCACGAATTCAGGTGATATTTTGTCATGCCATCTTTTTCAACAATGTTATTATGTTGTGTGAAGATAATGACAAGAACATTATTTTTTTTATGTAGGAAAATAGAGGAGTGAACAAATTTAGACAGCCCGGAATCGAGCCTTCATTGAAGTTTAAATTTGATAGAATGTTCTCTGGAGTCACGGCTACTAGACAACATGCATGGGCACCATCGTCGGGCACACGACTGGCAAAGGATTGATGATTTGGAGACATTAAATGTCGGTCTACAAGGTGCTGATTTGGAGGAAGGAAGCGGGGACTCGGATGAGAATGTGGATAAAGATTATGAAAATTATTTTTCTCGAGGCGTTGGGGGGGAGCATATATCTAGTAGTAGCAACACCAAGAGCAGTGGTAAACGAAAAGAAAGAGAGCAGCGGGAGCCAAGAGCTAGCAAGAAAAAGTCATCTTCCATTGGTGCTCAACTTGTATCAATACAACAAAAGCTTCTCGACAGCGTGTCTAGTAGGAGTGATTCAACTTCTGCAAATAAAGACTTGCCGGTCGTAGTATTCCCGAGTTATGGGGATTTTGAAGGTGACTATGACAATGTTATGGATCGTGTTATTGAGCACATTAACTATGGTGTTGATGAAGGAAACAATAGCGCATACGTTGATGGTGGAACTGCTATTTCTGACAACGATGACGATGACAACGACGACAGTAGCGACGACGACGACGACAACGATGAAAATGAAGATGAGGCAAATTTTATACAGAGAAAATATGATGATGACACACTAATTTTAAGCACGGCTGAAGCATTAAACCTATATTATAGTGCTTATATCCATAAAGAACCATGTATGATTTCATACAATACAGGGATGCGTTGGTTGCATGACATTTTAAGAGGTCATTGGAAACACTGTGTTAACATGTTTAGGATGGACAAAGACACTTTGTTGGGTCTGTGTAATGATTTAGAAACGCGCTATGGTTTAAAACCTTCGCGGAGGATGTGCGTACTCGAGAAGGTAGGAATGTTTCTATTTACTATTGCAGCTGGGGCATCAAATCGACATGTGCAAGAAAGATTTCAGCATTCAGGCGAAACTGTCAGTAGATGCATGAAAGAAGTCCTTAAAGCATTACGTCTGTTTGCTATAGATATCATCAAACCAACTGATCCAAACTTTACCAACACACCAATACAAATTGCTACGAATCCAAGATTTATGCCACATTTCAAGGTAATTTTTAAATTTTACATTAAATGTAGTTTGTACTAAAATTGTGTATTTTGTTTGAATATTTTTATCCTAATTCAAATGTTTTGTACTTGTAGAACTGTATTGGTGCAATTGATGGAACACATGTTCGTGTCACGATTTCACCTGAAAATCAAATTCCTTATATTGGTAGGAAAGGTGTCCCAACACAAAACATCATGGCGGCCTGTAGTTTTGACATGCAATTCACATTTGTATGGGCAGGATGGGAAGGTAGTGCGCACGATACACGCATTTTTCTCGAGGCTATAGACAGTAGGAGTATCAAATTTCCTAAACCGCCTGAAGGTTGTCATTTATTATTTCTTACAGATATGATAATTTCAATAAAGTACTTTTCATCTTTTTATATTGAATTAATATACAAGTTGAATTTTGTTTGGTCTATTCAGGAAAATACTATTTGGTTGATGCCGGTTATCCGAATGAGTATGGATATTTAGGTCCATATAGAGGGGAGCGATATCATTTACAAGATTTTCGATGTCGGGGTGAACCAAGTGGATGACGTGAAGTATTTAATCATGCATATTCATCACTACGTAATGTGATAGAACAAACATTTGGAGTATGGAAGCAAAGGTGGAGAATTTTGCAGTGCATACCAGCTTATCCTTACAAACACACAGGTTGCGATTATTGTTGCATCGATGACACTACATAACTATATTAGAAAGAGATCGCAAGATGATGATGTTTTTGTTGAATATGATCGTAATCCCGATTATATCCCAAATGAGTTTTTACCAGATGTCATAGCGTGTGAAAATAGTCAGAGTTCGCGCACAAATTCACGTATGGATACTGTGCGCGAGAGCATTGCAAATAGTTTGATGAGAGAATTAAATGATGTTTCCATGTTACTTGAAGTATTCACATTAATAGAAATTGTTATTTATTTTTAAATGTGTTTTTAGAAGTTATATATATACATATATAATAAATTTATATATGATAAAATTACATAAAAAAATTAATATTTAAAATTATAATTACATAATTATAATTTTGTATAATAATAATAATCTATTAATTTTGTATAAAATTAATCTATTAGTCATTTTCAAATAATAATAATATATTTTATTGTTATGATTATTAATCTACAAAATTTAAAAAATAATTAATCTATTAGTCATTTTATTGTTTTTTCATTAATTATTAATTACATTATATTATTATAATAAATGAAATTTACAAGTTAAAGGGTATATATATATACCCTTTAAAGTAATTTCACAAGTTAAAAAATATGAAAAGTTTAGTAACCAAACACCAAAAGCTCTTTTGCAACCTCCAATTCAACTACGATTTTAACCAAACACTTAATTGCTTATTTTGCAACACATTAAAAGCGTTTTTTAAACTGTTTTTTCAACCGCAATCGCAATCACAATCACAGAAGCAATGCCAAACATACCCGTATTAATTTGTGTCTACTGCTACAGTATTTAACCCCCCTCGTCCAGCTTTTTGTATAATATAATTGTTACCTCTTATACCCGACCCAGCTATGAGGAAAATTAAGATGCTCCCAGGAAGCTTTTTGTTTTTGTTTTTCACTTGAGGAACTCGCAATGCTGGTGTTGCCTACGGCCCCTAGAGAAGCCAGCTCAGGTGATTGCTCGGCTTTTAAGCTAGAGGCTAATTGCAGAGCAGGTTTTGGTGCATGGTTGTCGCAGGCTAGCTCGCGATGCTGTTGCTCGGCTGTGCCGGGCTTGGAGTTTCCTGAATACAGGTCAATTATTTACTTAACTATTCATTCACATCAATTGTAAAGACGAGAGGAAATTTGATTTCAAGATGTAATGCATGATTTATATTTGCCAGAGCTATTCTAACATCCTCCAGTATTTCATCAGGCTTTTTAATTTAGAGGATTAAAAAGGCCAGGAGTCCTTTGATTTTACAAACTCAAGTGCTGCCCAGCGAGTGATCATTTGAGCTTCTAGACCAACCTATCATCAAAATTCAGCGTCCTGGTTCAGGGGGGCGAATTGCCTCAGGGCAGCGAGGACATCCATTTTCCTGTAGATCGAAGGGTAAATTCATCTCATGAAATGATGATCGATGATGACGTTGAGACTGGTAGTCTGGGGCCTTACCAAGAAAGGCCAAGGATTTTCCCCAACATGCGAAGCAAACCCTACAATCCATTGGTGAGAAACCTAATGCTTCACCTCTTATTTGATGACAATTGCTATTGCTTCGCTGTGAGAGGATTATGTAGCATAGATATGCGTGCCCATGTGAGCATGCATTGATATCTATCTGGGAGTGGCCTCCTTTTTTCAAAGCGGATTTTTCTGTTATTCTGCGCTGTGATGATTTATGATTCTTTTAAATTTAAATCCTTAGTAGACCAGCATTGCTTTTGCTTACATGATTTTGATGCTTGTACTAAGTTAACCTTTTCTTTTGCAGATTTTTCGAGTGTTTAAAGCGAATAAATGTTCGTGTTCTATTTATACTCTTGCTATTGGGTTTTGGAGGGATCTCTTACATCGGAGCACGTACATCTCCAATCATGGTGTTCGTCTTCGCAGTTTGTATCTTCAGCTTCCTTTTATCTATATATCTTACCAAATGGGTACTCTCAAAGGATGAGGGCCCTCCTGAAATGGTTCAGGTATATCGTCTCTCTTGAATTTAGCTAGAAATGTCAATTCCGCTGTGTGCATATAGTCAGTGTTACTGGTTTTCTTGTATTGACTTCATGTCTTGATATCATTCACTTGCTTTCTAGATATCAGATGCAGTACGTGATGGAGCAGAAGGCTTCTTCAGGGCCCAGTATAGTACTATTTCTAAGATGGCACTGCTACTGGCGCTGGTGATCCTCTGTATATATCTGCTCCGCAGTACAACACCTCAACAAGAATCTTCTGGCCTTGGAAGGTGATTACACATGTCGAAGTTTGTTGTGAGGCATCAGGTCCATGTTTTTGTCACATGGTGACAAGTGACCAGTTTTTGTGGCTATATTCTTCTGGCACAGGTCAACATCTGCATGTATCACTGTCGCTGCATTCCTTTTGGGGGCTTTGTGTTCAGGTGTTGCAGGTTATGTTGGGATGTGGGTATCGGTACGTGCAAATGTTAGAGTTTCTAGTGCTGCAAGACGGTCAGCTAGAGAGGCGTTGCAGGTTGTTCCCTTTACAATCCATTGTCTTTTGATTGATTGGTGATTTGTATCTTGACTGGAAAATATATTCTGCGGATAGCTGTTCGTGCTGGTGGTTTTTCTGCATTGGTGGTGGTTGGCATGGCTGTGATTGGCGTGGCCATCCTTTATGCTACATTTTATGTTTGGTTGGGCGTGGATTCTCCTGGTTAAATGAAAGAAAGTCACTGATTGTATGTAACAATACCTTCTTCCTAAGTAATTGCTATTGCTTTAGCAAATGGAAGCAATCTCCACCTTTTTACATGTTTTTGTGAAAACTGAAGTTTGTAGTTGTGTCTCATACAACTATGCTGGCGGTGTTTCATGTTGTTCTCTCCCAGTGCCTCTTCTTCTTGTGGGATGTGGATTTGGAGCTTCATTTGTCGCACTGTTTGCTCAGTTGGGTGGTGGAATATACACAAAAGCTGCTGATGTTGGGGCTGATCTTGTTGGAAGAGTGGAGCAGGGAATACCTGAGGATGATCCTAGGAATCCTGCAGTGATTGCAGATTTGGTATATATATATACCCTAAAATATTGTAGCTTCCTTATTTGAAGAAGTATCTGTTAGCTCTGCTGAAGTATGGTATGTGTTAGCTCTGTTGATTGGTTTTGGTTTTCTGTTTAATGTAGTATTTGCTATTTCAAGGTATGTAATCTGGGCAAAGCATGCGTGAAAGCTTAAAGTTATTATAAGTACCACATAAATATCTTCTTCTTGTTAATTATTTATGCGGCTTTTCCTTGACTGTGCTCTGTTTTCTTGGGTTATGATGTATACTATATGCATCAGTCCAAACTTCCTCTGTAACTAATAAATTGTTGCATGAAAGGTTGGAGACAATGTGGGTGATTGTGCTGCTCGAGGTGCAGATCTTTTTGAAAGTATTGGTATATATATTTGCCAGCACTGTTTCTTATCTTAGTGTTAGAGCAAAATCGTGTCGCACTAAGAAAGCCTGATGAAATACCGGAGGATGTTAGAATAGCTCTGGCTAATATAAATCATGCAAGCCCTGCAGAGCATGTTGAAACAGGGCAAAGCTCAACACATTCTGATGGATTAAATTCCTGTCATGTCGATGGATACATCTCATGGAAACCTATATATCAGGTGATCGATTCACCTGGTAGAATTACTGAAGCTGATGCCTTGTCGACAGAGAAGAGCAGGCTGCAGGTCCAGTCAGGTCTTAGCAAATCACTCTGCAAGATTACCGAAGGGATCACTTTATCCTTTGCTGATGATGGTGACTCACAGACCTCGACCAGAAAGGATGGGAGTTTTTTGCCTTGTGAGAACAACCTTCAGACTACATGGTCTGTGTTTTGCAGTGGAAAAATTCTGAACCGATTGCTCTATTACAGCAATTTGTTCATGCGTGTTATGATCTGTTGAGTGGAAAATCCGATGTGAACATGTTTGCACAAGAATTATGTTCTGCTTTGGACTGGACTATGAACCACTGCTTTTCCATTCAAGATAAGAAACATTTTGACTGGGATGAATCACGGAGTGGGTGCAAAGCAGAGTCTGTTGCTTCAAATGGGCATCACAACTACTTTGAGAAGGATGGATGCCATCAAACTACAATAAAGTTAAGAGAGGATTTGATTAATATTGACTCTGAAAAGAGGGACTTGGAACTGGAGAACCAAAAGAGTTGCTGCGAAGAATTGGAAGCTACATGTCTTGAGCTGCAGCTCCAACTTGAAAGGTAGTGGATTTATTTTTCATATGATTTCCCTCTTTCGAGGATAAAGTAACCCCACAGCATCAGAGGAAATTGACATGATACACAAAAGATAGAATATTGCATGCATTTTAGGATGCGATACTCTCCATGACCCAAAATGTTATCTAACATTGAAATTTCTCCTTCAAAACAATTGGCTGACTCTTAAATAATAACAATACATTACTGAGAGATCTCATCTATCTGATGTGTTATTTTCAGTATGACGAAAAAGGAAATCCCCAGCTCTGAACACCATCGGGAAGAGAGCCAGCTCTGGACTGTAAGTTCGTGTCATGCCACCACTGTGTACAAATTATTTTCATTTGCCAATGCAGTTTTTGCATTTTTTTGCTTATAAAATGCCCTGATATTAGCTTCTCTTTGTAATTTAAAAAAGCATGTAGAGGATAGCAGTGCTGCCAGTTAGTATAAATAATGTGCAATTCCCTTGCACCTGAACTCCTTGAACAAAATATATAGCATCCACCTAGTTTGAGCAAAGCCAATTCCTTACCAGTGCTTCTGATGTGTTACCGGAGTTTTCATGCCTGTCACATTTAAGTTGCCTAAATTACATGTGGAAGTATCTCATTGTTGAACCAAGAACTTCCTAAATCTTGCAGGACTGGGAGATAACGGCTGCTTCAGAAAAGTTAGCTGAGTGCCAGGAGATAGCAAATGAATGACAAACTGAGCAGTTTTTCTGGAGATAGCAATCATACGAACTTCAGCATAACCTCTCTGCATCGAATGCAAAGGGCCTTGCGAATCCAGGTCAATTATTTAGTTAATTATCCATTCACATCAATTGAAAAGACGAGAGGAAATTTGATTACAAGATGGTCATACTTTTGTCTCTCCTCTTCTTCTCTCTCGCGTTCACAGCCACACAAGAACTATATTGCTGGGCGGGGGATCATTTTCTTGTAAAAAATTCTATAGCATCTGGTTGGTTGCGCAGAAAAAAAGTATTTTCAGTAACAGAGAGAGACATATTTGTATTTCTGTCCTCGAATATGAAATACCATCCATCCAACCATCTTTTTAGCCTACTCTATCGTCATTCCCGTCCCACTTCCCACTCATATTTCATTTTCGCTTGGATGCAAACAGGTCTCTCTCAGGTTGACAGAAGAAAAAGGAAATGATAGCTCTATATATAGTGCATGTTAAAAAACAATCACCAGCTGATTACTGCTATGTATCATAAATATATTCGGAGAGTAAAAATCATTCAGCGGTTGCAAGAATTAAGAAAAGATGAACAAGAAGAAGAAGAGCACATTAATTATTAGTACAAGTGCGAGCCATCAAGGAGTGGAAAGAGACACAGAGAGAGTGCGGACGAATATAACAAGGCAGCAGCAGAAACTCCAATAAAATAAAATCAAACACATAAATGCCAAAATTTCAGTTTCAATGTAGTAAAGTAAACATTTATCATTCTCAATAATTTGAATTGATCTTTGACGGTGTGCCAATCAGCTCCTGTAGTGATTAATGGGATTAAGTTAACCGACAAGCTGCTCATGCCTTCATTCGGATAGTCAAGGAGTTGGGGTGAACCAGCCCACCTTGCACTTTAGCAGGCGATTGGAACTTGGAAATAATCTCTCAATTCTCCCACTCTCCAGGTAGCATATTCCTGATTCCCGAGACACACGACGATGTAACACTTCCTCTCTTGTTTCGTAATCATTAAACACTTCTGAGAAGTAATTGTCGTTCTCAAGAAAGAAAATGCAATTTCTTTGAACTCCACCCGGCAAATCATTTGCTGGAACTGAAACTGACCGGCCACCAGATGTCAGAAAGATCAACTGGTCACTTAAGCTCTGCACACTACGCCAGATCATCATGCCTGCGTTAGGATCCATCTCCATTACATCGAAGCCGCTTACTTTAAAATAGAAAGGTTCAAAGTGATCACCCTCTTCTATGTCAAAGAAATGTTCAAAATCACCCTCCTCTTCCAAGGCGTCCATATCTCCATCCAAACTTTCCTCGTCCTCATCTTCATCATAATAAGCATACCAAACGTTATGTGCAACAACTATCAACAGTTCACCATTGATGGATTCTACTAAATACGGCTCATACAAAGCATGTTTGATGGTGGCCATATTATGTCCCCAATGTTCAGCTTCTATGAACGGAAGACGAGCAGCAGTCGAAACTGGAATGAACTTTATCCGCACCTCATCATCATCCTCTGCCAACTTGAAGATGTGCGTCTCAACATGTTCGATTTTTTGTGAGAGGACGCACAAATCTCCGCTGTAAAACATGATGTCACCGAACTCTATGTCGCGATCAGTTTCGCGGGGAAAGGTGCTCCAGCACCTGTCCCCAACTCTACACAGCGCCAAATTCCCACAGTTGTTCGCTTCAAACTCATTAAATCTCAAGGCAATGATGGATTTTGAAGGGTCTGCGGAGGATAGTTCAATCCTACGAATAAATTCAGCGACATTGTAGCCTCCCAGATTGAAAATACAGTTAGTGACAAATGAATAGTAATATGGAACTAAAGTTGACAGGGATGGAAGTGGGTGTATGGCTCCCGAAAGTGGATTGAAGAGGAAGATTTCGGTGTCGGGAATGGGTTTAAAAGAGAGATAGCTCGAGTACTTTGTGTCGCGAATATATTGCCCTTTCTTGGCAATAGCCAGCCAACCTCTGGATACCTCAACGGATACCCCTCCTAGCAAAACCTCTGGCAAATTGAGTTCGTGAACCTTGTTTCTCGACAGGTCATAAAACTTCAAGGACTCACACTGCGTGTCATGGGGGAGGAGGAGCCATGGTAGTTTATCAGGAACGGTATCTATGATAACCCGGTCACCCTCTGGAACTCCCGGCTGACCAAATCCGATATCGTACTTGCAGCGATTGGAAAATAACATCTTGATGAAAGATGGCAAACTGAAAGAAAGATGTTCTTCAAGCTTTCTGCATAGATGATGAAACAATACTCTTGGATTCATATCTAACCAGAAAAATATATGATGTTCTATAAAACTCTGAGTAATAATCTGATTGTTCAAACAAAAGTGAACCAGCCATTCTTATTTATATTAGTTTTAGAGTTAGAATCCTTCATAGAAAAAGAAATCCTGCTGAAAAGTTACGTATCACTATTGAATCCTTCAAGTATTAGGATTGCTAACTGATAATATGATCCTAATTAAATTGAAAGTCCTGATCAAAACAGGAAAAAAAAACTACAAATGCAATCACGGGATTGCTATCTGCTGCTGTGATCTCGGGATCATTCTCCTATCTGCTATGTATAGAATTTCAGAAACAATAATGTATTATGCTCTGATTGATTGATGCAATTGTATGTACATACTGTTCTATATATAGCAGATACATATTGTAACGTCTCTGTGTTTTAAATTACAAATTCAAATCAATTCATTAACCCAGCCTTGCTCTCTGCTGCAATCACGGGATTGCTATCTGCTGCTGTGATCTCGGGATCATTCTCCTGATCTTCATCCCTAAGATCAGTGGCCGTTACTTGGTCTTCTACACCATCAAAGCTCTAACTGCTATAAATATATGCATGTAGAGAGAGAAAGAAACACAATTAAGAGTTGAGATTAATTAAGAAGCAGATTGATCGCCATGGGCAGCAGCATTAGCCAGATGAGATCATCGTCTTCGTCGTCCTCAAGAGAATCCGTTAATAATAATCGTCAACAGATTCCGGAGGACGTGATTCTTGATATCCTTTCAAGACTCCCCGCTAAATCCATTGTACGATTCAGGCGTGTATCAAGGACCTGGTGCTCTTTTATTCACGATCCTTTCTTTGCTAGCTTGCACCACGCTCGTTCTATAACAAGGGATAAAGGAAACGCTCTCCTTCTTTCCTACCCTGACCCCTCATCCTCATCGACATCTTTCTCTTTTTTCGAACGCAAACAGGGGTTTCGCAACCTTCAAATCTCCCATGTTGACCAGCAATATGCTTGCCTTTCTGAAATCATTAGAGGCATTCTCTGCATACATGATCGCAGAAGCCATCGTGTTGACATATGTAATATCACCACTCAAGAGACTATAACCCTTCCACGGAGTACAAATATACCGATCAGGCCGGGTGCTGGCGTCGATTTTGATATTGTTTATGAACCTCGATATTCTTTCGGCTTCAATTCCACCACAGGGGATTACAAAGTGCTTAATATTTGTTGCATCACTGGATACAAATTGCAAGTCAATCCTATCAACGGGCTGTCCACTCGGGAAGTTAGCCGGAAAACTGTGGAGTTCGAGATTTTCACTATAGGTTGCGACAGAGGCGCGGGTTCGTGGAGAAAAATCGATCCTGGCTACCCTTATGATCAAGAACTGTATGGTCTAACGAGTGAAAGTGTCTGCACTGATGGAGTTATACACTGGAGGCATAGATTGCTTGATCAGGAAATTTTGCTCGCATTCGACCTTCAACAGGAGAAGTTCCAAGTCATCCAAGTCCCAAAAGAAGCATTAGGATTTCAACTCATGAAACAAGTCAAAGGTTGTCTAGTACTAATGGGTCACGTAACTAGTGGTTATAACCGGAATAAAATTGATCTGTGGATACTAGAGGATCGACGTGACCAAGTCTGGATGAAGGAGACGGTTCTTTTCCCCTCGTATAGCCCATGTCTGTGGCCTGTTGGCAGTTTCAAGACGGGGCTGATTCTGCTTGCTCAACATGGATGCGCAAATCCGGCTGCATGGGCAGCATACTATTGTGACCTTGAGACGAAGAATATATGCATGATTCATGTCCCTGAGCTGAAGTCAGTTAAACTTCCTTGCGGTGAAGTTGGAAAACCTTCTGATGTTGTACTCACAATTCATGCTGAGAATCTTTTGTCACTAACAAGTAATGCGTACGAGCATGCAGGGAAAAAAGGTTAAGCAATCTGCAGAATATTTCTTTTGAACTATATATACGATTTGCTTGAGAGTTTTTATCTAAGATTCATTCTGCATTTCACCCGAGTTTCTTCAGCATTTCCTTGATCTCTTTCTAGATCATATACTGGATGTTTTATTCTTATCATCTCCTTTTATAATCTTATTATGCAATTCAATCACACTGTTTTGGCTCGCATAGGCCTGCCCATGAGGTTTTTTTTTATGTTTCTTCTGGTTGCTTCAAGTTCGGAAAGGTATAGATATGCTCATTTTGAACAATTTGATTGGTGCAACATCAGCTAATTGACACCGAGGATGACAAATAAGCTACTTTTGTCATGCCAAATTCGGAAGAAAATATGCTGAAGGTTGTATATACAGATGTGAATCAACACTGCTCCAGTCAACCATTCTAACACTTTCATCTTCTTATTACCTATCATTGTTTGATATTTAGAGAGAGGTAAATTCAGCAGTTCAGACTGAACTAAAAAGCATTGAACGTCCAATTCTGAATGCTACCAACTTGTTTGAATAAGATTTTCTTCAAATTTATTTCTCTTCACTTTTAAAAAAGAAAGAAAGAAAGAAAGAAACCAATCGCATTGCAAACTGTTTCTTAAAAGGCAGTGATGTTTGAAAACCGCCACTGATCATGGGATCCTAAATTATTTTCAGCCAGAACTCCTGCAGCATCTACTTCAGCTCCCGTGCATCATCGCAACTTTCCCCTTACCTAATGATTAAAAGATGGTCAGATAATTAAAAACTCCAATAAAATTGAAGCAGAAGTCAGTAAACCATGCATAGGCATTAGAGCATTCTCATTACATTTGAGCTATGCATTAATTGACGCCTTGCAGGAATCAACAGACCCGCCACCACCAAGCCATGGAAAAATACAACAATGAGCGCTTGAGGTCTTGGCCAGTGGAGGAAGGGACACACCCGGTTTCAATTTTTGAGGTGACTTACCTGTAAATTGGATTTGCAAGGTATTCAGTGAATCCAAGAATTAGTTGTGATGCGTGTAAGCTGGCCCGGACATTCTGGTTATCAAAATAAAAAAAAATATAACAATGCCGAAACATTTGATGACAGCCACACTAGGCTATGTATCAAATAAACAAATTTTTTTTATGTTATCCGATTTATTCATTATATATTTTTTTTTTATCATTGCCATTTCTTTTGTTATTATTGTGGTCATGTTTTTTTCTCCCTATATATATATATTCCTATGACATAATATTCAATAAATATTAGAACATATAATTAATGAAAGACAATATCCTAGAAACTTTAACAAAAGAAAAAAAAATATCATTGCCATTACTGTCAAAACAATAAAAAATATTAAATTATACGGAGAAAAAAAAACATTAACAAAAGAGTAAGCAAGAAAAACAATTAAATTATTTATTTAATAATTTAAATTATCAAGAGGAAAAAAAATATTAACAAAAGAGTAACTAACAAAAATAATTAAATTATTATTATTATTATTGATATTATTATTATTATAAGGGCTGAAATCAAAATCACATTTATTATCAATTTAAATTAAAGGACAAAGTTGAAAAAATCAAAACTTGTGTACCGAATTTATTGAACATTTACAACCAATCAGGAAAATTAAAAGTAGTAGCACCGAAGTGAAACTCATATTCAATCAATTAAAATCGGAGGACCCAATCGAACTAAATCAGAACTTATATAATAGAAATTAGGACCAAAATCAAAATTAAAAGTCGAAGGACCAAAGTGAAAATGTACAACAAATGGGGGGCTCTTCTGCACTTTCAGGTGCAGGAGAGAGAGAAAACGGTGCCAGCTCCTTTAACCAGCCAAAGGCGCGTCCACAGGCATTTGTAGGGGACACGCGCCACCGCGGGAGAAAGGCCACACTGAGGCACATCGAGTACGACATCGATCGATCATTTCTGACCACCGTATGAGACCGCATGCGCCGCCCAAACAGGATGTGAGGCTGAAAACAGACCGGCGCATGCGCCTCACGCCCTGACAACCACGAAATAAAAAATTAAGGTCACTTACCTTTATGCCCCTATATTCAAGCCAACGTTTTTGTCTTATTAGGAGCTATAACTGTATTTAGCAAAAAAAATGTTTTTTTTTAAAAAACGGCAGACCGGACCGGTCTAGACGTGTGCAATGATAGGCGTGCCCCTTAGTCAAAACCCTTTTTTGTCTTATTATAAGGGATAAAAACATTAATACACTGTTAATAATAAAAAAAAAATGGACGTGTATTCGCGAAATATTGAGATAAATTTCATGTCCATAGTACAAATGAGTATCTGGCTGTCTGAACAGTGATTTTCAAATCCTTTTAGTATATTTGTTAATTTCAAATATAATGGTAATCTTGTAAATAAATAAATATATATATATATATATATATATATATATATATATATATATATATATATTTAGTTCACTCAAGTTACGAAGTGAAAAAAAGGCCAAATCATAGGATGCTTATAGTATTTTTTTTCTCAAAAATATTTAAACCTTTGTGAGGTTGATTCAGTAATGACTTGGTCAACTAGTGAGTCCAATAATAATATAATTTGACAAAAAAAGATAATTTAACAAAAAAATATTTTAAAAAAATATTGAGATAATAACATATTGGATTGATTTGGGTCAATTTGTCAAGTTTGTGACTTGAATCATGAGATCGTAATAACCAAAAATAAATAAAATTAAAATAAATTATGAAGTTCAATTTCCAATCAACCCAATGCTGAAAAATAAAACTATAAAGAAAGATAAATAAAAAACCTAAGTCAACTCGAGATAAACTTCCAAACCCTTAACCCATGTCATAGTACTAAGATAGACATATATAAATCCAGTTAAAATAAATCTTTACACTTAATTCTCAATCAACCTAATATTAAATGATGAGTTGAAAAAATAAGATTCAATTAAAAAGGGATGAAAAAACCTCGAGTCAACTCGGTTTAAGTTGCCTAACTCACGACCCAAGTCATGATACCAAGATAATATTAAGATAATATCGTAGAAAACAAATAGAAATAAATTATGAAATTCAATTACTAATAAACAAGGGTAACCCAACATCTATGGTTTAACATTTTTCTTCTATTAGCAAATGTTCAACCCATACTTTATTGAATATATCATACAAAAAATTGTCTCTAGTTCTACTTTAGCCACTTCAAATGACTAAAAAATTTAGGTCAAACATCTCTATTTTAGGGGTTTTTTTAAAAAAAAATGGTATGGGAATTTGTTTTAACATTAATTCTAGTTATTAGAGTTTTAATTATGTTTAATCAAGAAGATTAAATTAAATTTTGTCAAATCAAGCCTTTATTTAATGTCATAAAGTTTTTCAACATTATGAGAAACCCGTCAATCAAAACCATCAGTCCAAATTCTAAATAAATTAAATTTGGAAGGATCACATTGAAAAAAAATATTCAATAACTCAAGAAGAGCAGACAAAAAATACTTCTCCAATCCACAATGTTTGTGTATGGAAGATTAGTGTTTTCCACATACATTTAAGTTTTTGTTCTTCGAGTTAGATTGTGTAAAAAACATAATCAATATAATTTTGTATTTGTTATTATCATTTAATTATAAAAATTGATGAATATATATTAACACAATGCAAACTTCTCAATAAGTGGGCCCAAAATTCCATTATATCATCATTAACATATTTTATATGTATAATGGATTTACCAATTAATATAGAGTTTTAACAAAACCAGGTATGTCAAATTGACTTATTTGAATTTCATATCAAGGTTGATCACCTGATAATCAAACCTTATCAGGGTTAGTCACTTAACAATTGGACCCCGTTTTATTTTATTTTAAGTATAGTCATGTTAATGACCTTTTCATATATATATATATATATATATATATATATATATATATATCCTAAGTTGATCATTTTTTTTGTTTATATGGATCTCAAGATTATCTTTTCTACTTAAGATCTTAAATTGATCATATTTATATGGATCGCAAGAAGATCCTTTCATATGATCCCAAAATGATTTGGACCCTAATTTGATCCTTTTATACAAATCCCAAGTTGATCTCATTTTATTTGGATCCAAAATGTTACTTTCATATAAATCTCGAGATGATATAGATCCTAGAATGATCCTTTCATAGATACCTAGTTGAACTAGAATCCATATTGACCTTTTTATATGGATTCCAATATGATCCTTTTTATATAGATCTCAATATGATTCTGGATCCAAACTTGATCCTTTTATTTACATGGATTTTGAGTTAATCTTTATAGTTATATGGATTACAAATTGATCTTTTTTTCCAGTCGGATTCCAAGTCGATCCCTTTTTTATATGGATCTTAAGTTGATCACTTTTACTAGAGATCTCAAGTTGATCTCATTTGCATGGTTCCCAAGATGATCATTTTATTCACATGGATCCCAAGTTAATCCTTCTTGCTTAAGATCCTAAGTTGATCTTATTTGTATGGATCCCAATATGATCTTTATTCATATGCATCCCAAGTTGGTCATTTTATATTAATTCCAAGATGAATACATTCATTTTTTATAATCATTATATGTGATCTTTTTTTTATGTACAAAACTTACTATATAAATTCAAAGAAATATGTATTTTTCCTTGTCTTTGTATCGCAAATCTTGTAAAAAGAAGGCTATTATCATCACTCATTTTAAACCATTGGTTTTCAACATATTTTATGAAATAAATCCATAACAAACAAAGAAATACCACAAAAAACTTTTTTCAATGTCATTTAGCCAAAGTTTTATCATATAATAATGTTTTACCATTTTATATATTGTTTTTGTATTGAGAATGTTTTAAAAAAAAAGTATTAGAGGAAAAAAATCAATCCAACAAAAACATTTATTTTATTGAGTAAAATGTATTTGAAAAAATAACAAAGACTCGTTTAGTTTTTTTATATTATAAATAAAAAATAGCTCATCCCTCTCATCACCGTAAAAAAACATTATAATCACCGCACCTAACCATCACCAACATATCAAAGACAATAGAGACCACCACCCACTAGACCACTCGACAATAAACATTTAGCCATTCTTAAAGACTTAGATAACAAACTTTTTAGTGTTCTCTTAATATCTTCTCTTATTTATACAAGAAAAAACCATCAATTCTCCATCTTTATCATTGTTCTCTCTATGACCACCACTTGCATTAACAATGGAAGAGAAAAACAATATCACATCATTCTACCACTTTTAAGACTTGTTCTTAATGTCAATCATGAAAGACAACCTAACCCCTTCCACCATTGATCATGAGTTCCATTAACGCTATTGAAGTCTTCCTCCCTCATGGAAACAATAAACCCCATTATTGTACCAAAAATAACCTCTCTATAACCATTAATAATAGCAAATAATGACGATTGACCAAGAGAGAGAAATATTTATGTATTGAAGAGAGAGAGAGAGAGAGAGAGAGAGAGAGAGAGAGATGTGGATTAAAGTGTGAGTGACTAAATCTCTCTTCTTAAAACTCTATTTTGCTCACCATTTGTCAATGAAGAAAAGGAGTTGATGATCTACCCTCTTCAAGTAGGTCTTAGCCTGTTTAAGTCATCAAAGTGTGATTGCACGCACCGCCAATCATAAATGCATGTGATCTGCATGTGCCAAAATTATTCTTATGACTTCTAGTTGATTCCCATCTATTTTAGCCTCTCCCAAAGGTTGATTTTGCAACCAAACAAAGTTTTGAACATACTTAATGTATTGTGGGATTCATGTGATATTAATTTGGTTATTAATGATTGATTTGATGTGAACTATTTCATTTTTTTATTCATGATGGTGTAATATTATTTGTGATTTGTATAGCCAATGTTGATTTAATGTGTTGATGTGATGGATCTATATGGTAAATGATTATCTTATGCTTTGCGGGCTTATTATTGTGGACTAATAAAGAAAAAATCAACGGTTTTTATCTATATAAAAATAGTAATAACATTGTTTTGAAAAAAAGTATTTCAACTTATACACATGGGTGTATGATTTTATTATCATGTATTGACATAGCATAAAAAAAACTTGAATGATTTTTATCCTTAAAACTCAATTTGAAAATGAAAGATTGATCACTTTGAAAAAACATATTCTTCAACTTGTAAATATTTATTTGAGGTTTTATTATCATAAATTGATATAGGATATAAAAAACTTTAACGATTTTTATCCTTAAAAATCAATCTAAAGTGATAAAATATCACACAAACAACCTTTTGCAATTCAGTGAATATTTGGTTATGGTTTTATTACATTGGATGAAAAAAACTCAAAATGGTTTTTACCCTAGAAATTAGCAAATAAAAAACTATTTCAGAAAATAAAAAATATTTTTAAATCATAATTTTCTGTTATGGTTGACATAGGTTAAAGAAATCTTTAGCATGTTTTATCCTTAGAGGTTGATCAAATTGCTTTGAAAAAATAGTCTTAACTCGTAAAAATTAACTAAAAGGATAATAAAATAAAAACATTTCTTCGCTTGTCTTCCAAATAAGTAATTTTTGAAGTTTTGGTTAAGATTTTTTTATTATTTATAATCAATATATAAACTAGCATTTGATATTATCCTGTAAGAGCCTGGGACAGTAGGGGTTTACGTATACTCTAGGCCCACAAAGTGTGTTTTTCGGTCATGCGGTTCCCACGTTATCCAAAAAAAAGTTATCCTGAAAAGTTCATTAAAAAAAGTAGAAAAATTAATATGAAACTTTATCATAAATATCCACATGAAAAATATTTTTGTTATATGATAATTGTATTTACTTGTAAAACAAATATAGGATAAATGAATCATATTATCATATAAAATTAATACATTTACAAGTTTATGCAAACCTTGGCATAAAAGTACATTGAACAAATTTTATCATTAAAATAATAACAATACAATTTATTTAAAATAAAATATATAGAAAAATGTTTGTTTTCTATTATATAATCAAGTTTAATAAACCAATTAATTAGGATTTCTAGCTTATATAAACCAACTGGTTGTTTGGTATTGTTTTTGAAAAATATTTTAAATTGTTTTATTTAAAGTATTTTAAAAATAAAATAAAAAAGTATTTTAATAAAAAATCTCTATAAAAAATAACTGGTATCATTCTGCCATGTACTCCGGAATAAAGATAACTTTTTTATATTTTATCCGTGTTACACGTAGTCCGCATGGCTGAGCAGGTTTAGGTTTATTTCTTAATTAATTAGAATAATAAAGCTAAAAAGGGTTAATAGTAGTTAATTAGCTCTTTATCGATACCAGGGAAGAAGAAGACAAAGACAGACCGTATACGGAAGAGGACCATACCATACGGCTTTGTCACGGATGGATACAGCCTCATGTGAAAGTGGGACCCGCTTCTTTTCTTCTCCAGTCCCAATACCAAATAACGACACCGCCTCTCTCTCTCTCTGTTTCTGTCTTTGCAGTAAGTAACCTGTAACGTCTCTCGTGTACGGACGTAATGGCTTCCTTTCCTGTGTTAAATTACCCACCTGCCCTTTCGTGTATTCACCCTCCTCATTTCACCAAACTGATCTTTGCGTCCATGTGCCCATGTGCTAGAAGAAGGGTTTGGTGGCTTGGTGCCAGCGCAGGGTTGGCTAGGGGGTAATTCAATGTTGTGCTGCGAGATATGGTGAGATTTCATGGGGAAAAAACTATCTTTTGGGTAGATTAATCATGTGTACTGATCTTTATTTTTAGCCTCTCCTGTTTTACTCGTTGAAAGAAGATGAAGTCTGCTGCAGGCATTAATCAGATGGGAAGGGCCTTTTGTGGGCTATTCAGAGCTGCTTAAAAAGCACAAGCATGGCAGAAGTACGAGCTGAAAGCACAAAATGGCATGGTGGATATTAAGCTAAAAAACCAAGGACAAATTGACAAAAGAGATGGACAACGGTCATTATCATGAAGACCCGGTTTGTCTCCTCAGAAGTGGATCTTCACACGTTATGATTGCCAGACACTTTTGACACTCTTCCTCCCCCTCCTCCCCCTCCAGTTCAGAGTGAGCGAGTGAAGCTTGCTTTTCTCTATTTGCTTTTCGATTTTTCTCTATAAAATTTTGAGAGACAGACAGAGAGAGAGAGAGAGAGAGAGAGGGAGGGAGAACCGCCAGCACTTGGCATATGCTTTCCCTGCACACTAGAAACAACAACAATAATAACAGTATTTACACCAACCCAACCGACGCCCTCTCTCTCTTCTTTATTCACATCCAGCTTCTCTCTACAATTCGATTCTGGATTCTTTCTGGCTCTGTCTATGGAGCCACCATTTGTTTAAAGCTTGAAAAGATAAGAAAAGCCATCCTTTTTTAGCTTTGTTGTTTTATACAAAGCTGTGTTCTTTCTGTTATTCTGTCTCTTTTTCTTTGATTTTAAGCTAAAGCTAAGCTTTGAGATTTGCGAAAGGGCCAGTTTGGTGTCAAGAGAATGAACATTTTGGTAGGGAAATAAGTAAACTTTTGGATTTTGTTTGCAGCTTAATGAAACAAACATTTGTTTTCTTGTTTCGAAATTTGTATTAAAGTACTGCGGTTCAAGTAAAATGGTTGATTAGAGTTTTTGGAATTGTTTTCATCAATGTTTGAATACGCGAAAACTGAGTGTTTTCGAAATGTAGCTGAATGAGAAACAGTTTCTCTGCATGCAAGTGCAGATTTTTCCTTATCAGTCACGTACAAATTAAGTTTTTAGTCTAAATTTAGAGGCTTTGTTGTTTCTAACTTGGGTTCTATAGGCTAAAGGGTTAAATATCTAATGATTTTGTTAAAATTTGTTTCTAACCCATGAGGAATCTTTACTGGTTTAAGCAAAGCTCTAACAACGGAAAACCAGAGAGGAGGCTATCTCTTGGAGAATATAAGAGGGCAGTTTCCTGGTCCGAGTATTTGGTTTCATCCGGGGCAGAGATTAAAGGAGAGGGAGAAGGAGAATGGAGTGCAGATATGTCTCAGTTGTTTATTGGTAATAAATTTGCATCAGGGAGGCATAGTAGGATTTATCGAGGGATATATAAGCAAATAGATGTGGCGGTCAAGCTTGTGAGTCAGCCCGAGGAGGATGAGAGCTTGGCTGCTATGCTTGAGAACCACTTCATTTCAGAGGTAGCTTTGCTGTTTCGGTTAAGGCATCCTAATATCATCACCGTAAGCTCCTGATTCTTTAATTGCATGTGCTCATTTCCTGTGCTTTATATCAGTAATGCATGGAGTTCCATGTTTTTTTGTTTTAATGTTTGGATTTCGAAAGATGGTGCTGATTTTTATGAAACTAAATCCTTGATCTCTCATTTGTAAGCTACTTGTGATCTTACTTGCTAACAAAGGATGGTGGAAATGGCATGTGATCTTGCTGCAGAACTATGAAAGTGATTCCGACATCTAATGTTTCCTGGCTTGGTTTTGTTGAACCAATTTGGTAGACATTCATTGAACTTTGTATATGAATTACAGATTACCCATGTGCATTATTTATTACATTCTCTTTTTGCTTCAGTTGATAAGGAGTGGTCTAAAAATTGTCTGCAGCCTTAAATTCGCATGCTTGCAATCCTGTAAAAAAAACTCCTGGGATATATGAATTCTAACTTGGATTTAACATCACCGATATTTTCTGCTTCCAAATGATGATAATGAATGGTTATTTGCAGTCTGAGGCACTGTAAAAATGAAGTGGGCCCGCAATCAAAAATTAGAATTGATATTTCATCACGGACATCATTATTACCTAGTATTTATGAGTGCAGTACTTCTCCTTCGAATTAAATATTTTCGGAAGCACATCCCAAGCAGCTAAATCATTTGTATATATCTATACTATTTCATTAGGAAATCCATACCAGAAGTTGCAATGGCCAGTGGCTTCTTTGGTATCTTTTCTAGATTGGTAAGGCTAGGATACTGCACATCTCATCACTGAAGAATGAGGATTGAAGGAGAGTAAAAACAATTTGCTTTCTTATTTAAAACAATTTTCTATGTCATTGTTGTAAATGGACCAAAAAATGTCATATATCCTCATTACCTCATGTCCAGTAACTCATATGTTTGGAAGATTAGTACATTAAATGCAAATTCCTAGACACATGGGAATTCTTTTCTGTAGATTAGCCTTTAAAATTTTTCTATACGTTGGCCGGCTTCGGATGTTGGAGTGAATTGAATCTCTAAACTCACTGGTATTGCAAGGTCTCTAAATGGCTGAATCAAACGACAAATTTAGCAAATTTTTCATTTTTTGTTGCTTACAAGTCACTGTCTTCTTGACTTTCTTCGTTCAGTTTGTTGCAGCTTGTAAGAAACCACCTGTATTTTGTATAATCACTGAGTATTTGGCCGGGGGATCATTGAGAAAATTTCTCCATCAGCAAGAGCCACATTCAGTTCCTCTCAATCTAGTCCTGAAATTAGCCCTTGATATTGCACATGGGATGCAATATCTCCATTCACAAGGGATACTTCACAGGGATCTCAAATCTGAAAATTTACTGCTTGGAGAAGATATGAGCGTCAAAGTTGCTGATTTTGGTATATCCTGCTTGGAATCTCAATGTGGTAGTGCAAAGGGATTCACGGGTACATATCGATGGATGGCTCCTGAAATGATCAAAGAAAAACACCATACGAAGAAAGTTGATGTCTACAGTTTTGGCATAGTCCTATGGGAGCTCCTCACAGCAATGACACCATTTGACAACATGACTCCAGAACAAGCTGCATTTGCAGTCTGCCAAAAGGTAAACTCAGCTGATGATTCATTTTAGTGGTATGAATCTAATGATTGCACTTATTATCAATTTACATGTGAATTGCACCTCATTTATCCCGTTATGCAATCAGCAGCTAGACATTTCAATGCCTGAAGCCCTGGTTGTTTCAGAAATCTTGCTTTTAAAAAACGATATGACTAATGAAAAGCTAGATTCTGAAAGTTCAATGGAATGTATGAAGGGGAAGAGAAAATTTAAAATGGGAATAGGAAGGAGACAGCAGAACCTCCTTATCAATGATGTTTCATATAAATATTAGTATTTTTTATTGATAATTAATGATTTTGCGTTCTGAAATTGTCATCCAACTATTTTGGGCCATTTGATTTGAGAACAAGTTGCATATTTGTGCTACTTGAAGTTAGAGAAGGCATAGCTACGTGTTTTTAGATTGTTGGTATTTTTTTCTTAGAACTGGTCAAATCGTTTTCATGGTATGAATTGTTTCACCATCAGCAAAGGGTAAGAATTTATTGCGATGCTTTAATGAGGGGCAGGGGAAAACGATGAAGCAATTAGTACCATGTAATCAAACTGTCCTGCACTCATATATGTGACCAGAAATAAAATTTAAGTTTTTATTTACCACCAAACTAGTGGTTTGCTACTGGTTTGAAGAGTTCATTTGAGTTTTATTTTTGCCAATGATCGTAGTCTGGAGTTCGTACCTCTCCTCTGTTACCAAAAAAAAGGAAGTGAAATAACTATTGAGTTTCATTAAAATCTCTTAGGTCGTCTTGATACTAAGCCCCATGCTTTAAGAACAAACTATCAGGAAATAAGCTTTACTTAATATCCAACAAAAATAGCATGTAATGAGGCACAAACTGATGCCAATTAGTCATTGACTAGAGGAGAAAGAAGTTAAAAGATGTATTTCATTTTATGATGGGCATGAGTGTCAGTAGAGCACATTCTCATGAAGTTTCAAACCATATTCATTCATCCACATGGATCATCATGCACTGTTAAATTCAAAAGTGTCCATCCAAGAAATTTTCTACTCATTCTAGCAAATTGTGAACATTATTATGGTAATGACGATATAAAAGTGGTGTAGGTTTTATATTTTAATGATAATGAGAAGGGATGTGGCATTTGTGGTGATGCAGATAGTGGCTGTGATTTTTGAGATCTCTGATGGGGTATATTCATTTGGCCCAGTTAATGCATTCAGCACCATACAGATGGAGACTCTGCTGTCTCCGTGATGATAGATCTGATATGGACATGGCACTGTCCCATATATTTTAAGCTTACCGGATAAGATGTAGATTAGGATTTGCATAAAGATATCACCATATTTCATATAATTTGGATTGTGGGAATAGCTTATCTGGGGGAGGTGAAGAGAAATGCATGGTCCGGATCAATGAAATCCTAATAATAATTCATACCACAACTCGATAGAATTGCCAGGTCCGTATTCTTTTCTGCTATCAGCTAATAGATATCTTATCATCATCATCAAGCCATAGCAATATTCATAGTGGTAGTGAGTCTTGTTCTGGGATGCACTCTTCAGTTTGTCTGACAAGAGTTAGCTATGGTTCAGTGGGACCATGCTGCCTTTGTCTTCTTGAAATCTGAAGTATATCTAGCTGATGGTCACATAGGGCGTGGAGAATCATAAATTTTGCTATTTTGATTTCAAAAACACATAGTTGGGGTCTGATATCCATTACGTATTATGATCATATTCTCTATCGAAATAAATACATGACAGGAAGTGACATCTGTTTCGCATTCTGTTCTTTCTAACTTCATTGAAATTTGATGTTTACATCAACCATTGTCGGGAAGCTACAGAGTTTTCTGTAATTCTAAGTGCATTTGTAGACCACTGGCCTAGTGTTGAGACTTTCAGACATTGCTCAAAGATTCTTTCTTATTAGTTTGTTTTGGTTTCTTGTAATTTCACTTGCAGGCCAAGATCAGAGGTAGATTTATTTCGAGGGAAACTGTACACTAACAGTTCATCTGATATGTTTTGTGCTTTCTGCAGAATGCCAGACCACCATTGCCACCAAAATGTCCACTGGCTTATAGTCATCTCATTAATCGATGCTGGTCGAGCAATCCAGATAAACGACCACATTTTGACGAGATAGTTGCGATCCTGGAAAGATATTCAGAATCCCTGGCGCAGGATCCAGAATTTCTCACATCCTACAAACCTCCCACAAATAATTCCATTTTGAGATGCTTCCCTAGATTTATTGCTGGCCGTTGGTCCGCTTCTGTAGAAGCCTAGGAACTTAAGTTCAACCATGCATGGCCTTCTCTCTAGTTTTCCTTGTGCATCAACTATGTTGGACCAAAAGCAGCTCCTTTGATCGGCATTTTGATGCTTATGTACCACTTTTTTTCCTGTTAAACTTGTTTTTATTCTATTTCTACCAAGAAGATGTTTATAAGACCTTAATGATCGTTCGTCATTCTTCCATTTGTGCAAAGAGCATGATTATATTCACCTTTTTGTTCTACTTCTCTTCCCAAGAAGACAAAAACATTTTATGTTCTGCATAGTTAGTCATATAGGTGGTCCAGTGCTATAAATTTGGGATTTAATCTTCAATTCGAGTCCTGTAACTTTCAATCTGGTTCGGACACCTATCTTGATAAAACAAATATTCAGAGCCTTAAATCCATGTGTTATGTATACTTCTTCTTTTCCAACAGGAACCATCAAGTGACAGTTTGGCCGAGTGGTCTAAGGCGCCAGATTTAGGCTCTGGTCCGAAAGGGCGTGGGTTCAAATCCCACAGCTGTCAACTTAATTATAATATTTTGGTTTTTTTCAGGAAATAAGATATTGTTTAGGTATTTTTTTCATTTGATGCAGAACTTTTTGACCGTTTTTGAATAATGGACAACGTTTCGATGTCTGATGAATATCTTAAAGCAAATTTAATTGAGGATATATATATATATATATATGAAATCATAAATTATAGAAAGCGATGGTAATGCTAATAAAACACTAAAATAAAAACTATGATTTTTATTGTATTAAAAAATAAATACATGTGTTGGATAACCTATTCTTTTTATTTAACTGTGTGACAATAGAAATGAATACTCATAAGAAAGCCAATAATTTAAACTATGGAGAAAATAATTATATTTTTAGTCGAAGTTATCTCTTCTTATTCATGTAATTTTTTAAAATACATTTTTTTTATTGGCAATATTATTTACTAAAACAAAATTAAGGCAATAATATTTTTAACAAAAGAAATATGTGTTTCCTTTTCTCTTTTAAGTTTTAACAAAATATGCCTTCTTATTATAAGCAAATTTCTTTTCAAAAATTTAAATCGCTCTCTTTATTTCCCTGAAGCAAATTTCTTTGAGAAGATAAGAGAAGGGAAGGGTGGCCTCAACAATTAGATATTAAGGTCGTTTTCCATTTCATTTTATTTCTGAAAATTTTGATTTTTTTAAATTAAAAATAATTTTTTTAGATTATTTTTATGTTTTAATATAAAAATAACTTTAAAAAAACATGTTAATGTATTTTTAAATAAAAAAATAACTTTAAATATTACACTAATAAAGTAGAGTTCGTGACGTACGAAATGGTCCCAATCAACTGCGGAGTTCTTGCTTACAGGTGGCTTTGGCCATCGAAGAAGGGAGCCTACGTGCGGACCAATTCTTTTCAGACCCCACTTCAAAAAACTATATAATATATTATTATTATTATTATTATTATTATTATTATTATATAGATAAAGGGATGCTATCTCCTTGAAAGATATGCCAATGTCAATGGATACCACATCAATCCAGCCTTGAGCATTGCAAACCAGCTCATGTATGCCCAATGATTTATCCAAATTATTGCATTATTAATCAGAGTGCCCCCTTTTGTACTATCCATCCACTTTATGCACCGCAATTGAGAGTTGCAATGCAATCCAAGAATGTTAAATAGAAAATGCTAATGCTTCTACTTATTATATGTGTATAAAATCAAATGTCAATCACAAATTCGCAATCATGCATGGCAATAATCACTTCACTATTATCATATTGTTATATCAACCATGATGACTTGGAAATCAATTGATTCCTTATAATCCCTTTGGAATATGATATTTTGAACTTATAATCTTCCAAAAAATAATAATTATAAGAGCTATTGCATTTAAAGTTTTGAAAAATTATTGAATCAATCAATAAAAATTGAAGAGGTTAAGTATTTGTGTTTTAGCTATTCAACTATTGGTATAGAGTTTTTCAATAAATGATATAGCTTGAGAGGTTCAAACACTCGTGTTTTTTACTTTTTAATTGTTGGTATTAAAGTTTAGTTAATTAAGACAGAAACAAGTAAACATAAAACTGGAATAGTAGAAAGAAAACAACTACAAAATGCAACAACAACAGTTACATAACACAACTTTAGCATATAAAGCAAAGGGGGGGAGAGACCAAAATCAACAAAAATGCAGCACCAATAGGGACCTTCCAAGAAAAGAAAATAAACTCCAAAACAAAGCAGAAATGATATAAAAAGAGTCTCCAACATGGCTATTGATAACTTTGTTTAACTTGTCATTCCTCGTATTGATGATCATTGTAGTGTGTTAACAAAGAATTTTTAAAAGATAAGGATTATTGATAGTCATTTCTCAAGAAATAATCAAATCAACATCCAAATCAATAATAACAAATACAAAAAAAAGAAGATAGAAGGACAACAATGGAAGGTTTTCAAGGCAAAAAATTATCTTCTCTAATTGAACGACCAATAAATCTTAGAAAACATCTTTTGTAAGTTAGCCTTCAAAGATATTTGAGATTCAATGAAAATGAAGTACCAAGGAATTTAAGCAAAGAGGTAGCACTTTCAAGAACTTTTGAATTGCTTATGATGAATATGTAATAGGTGACCACTAATTGTTTGTCATTAATGATTAAAAGTATTAATAAGATTCTAATTCATTGTGATAAAACAGAGGATATCGTTGAGAAAAATCTTTGAATGCTAACATCAAAATTCAGTTTTGTTGTGTTATGAATAATAAAATTGTAGGATATTGATGAACTCTCTAGTGATAAATTGAGAAATTCATTACTAACTCACAAATAACACTTGAGTTAATAAGATTAGAACGAAAAATCTTTACAAGATTCATCTAATATTTATTTCTTTACCTTAAAAGGAGGATGTCAATGAACAGGGAGGAGCACAAGCAACAACAACAATAATTTTAATATTAAAAATTTAGAGATAATTAGTCTTCTAATTAAAAAAAAAAAGAAAGAGGATATTAAAACATTCATTCAATTTTTTACAAGTCAAAGCCAGTAGACAAGTCAAATGTTGAATGTGTAGATGAGTTAATATTTTCACATGAAGCTAACAAACAAATAAAAGTTTTTCAAACTGTTGTTTTTAATTTTTTATAAGACCTATGGAGTAAAGAGTTAACTCATTGTTGTTTATACACCTTAATAAAAGGTATTTGTAAGATAAATGTTCACATTAATAATGCAAGTATCTTAATGATCATTTAATTAATAAGAAATAGGAAATGCAAATGACTATTTATTTTTCTTTCATACTAGCTTTATAGTTAAAGTTATTCGCTCAATTCATCCACCAACAACAACATAGTTAAATAATATATGAACGTATGACCAATTGTTTATCTTTCACTTTAAATCTATTTATACTAGCCTCTTACTGTTGAAGAACATCTCCCACCAACTATTAAGTTAGAGGATAAAGAATACATATATTTACTGAAATCCTAACTAATTAATTGGATTAAATTGAAAAAAAATAAAACTTAGAGAGTACGGTGATAATGCATATATATATATATATATTGTACAGATTTATTTTATTTTTACTGTCCTACAGCCAAATGGAACATAGATTTTAAAAAGTGACACCCACATTTGACCTTACCAGCTTTGCTCTCAAGGATGAAAGAGGGCAAGTATGGCTCAAGATCGTGACCGCCTAGCTATCCTCAAGGGCTAAAGAACCTCTTAATTACAACCAAGGACACCCAAGTCAATTCAACATTCAGACAGGGTTTCGTAACTGTCGTCCCACCTCGACATAAACATGATCTAGACGACACGTGTCAAGATCCCATTAAACAGGGAAAAGGGGACAGAAAGCAGATCGGCTGTTGCAGGCCTCCCGCGCTGCTGAGGTCTGACAATGGGGTGGGAGAAAAGTCCCCTTTTTTAACCTTTCCCTCGCTGACATTCCACCTCTGCAATAATGTTTTATTTATTGATTTTCTTTGTTGAACTCCCATTTTCATTTCCAACCAGCTAAGCTCTGTAAGTTCCCATTTTGTCCTTATGTTATTTTTAACAAAAACTCTTTGTTTTTTCAACTGCCTTTCTTCTTTCGTTTTTTTTTCTCCTTTTCTTTATCTATCTATCTATCTATCTATATATATATACAGACACACGGAGAGGATACAAAACTAAATGAAAGATTTTATCTTTCTTTTTTCTCTTGGCTTTGCATGAACATATCACCTCGGAATCTTCTTTCATGACTGGTTTTTAAGGTACTGGATTTATTAACTACTGTTGTCTTCTTTTCTTTTCTTTTTTCTTGGCATTTATGTTCCGTCTGTTACTGGATAAGTTTGAGAGGTCTAAGAATATATAATTTGTGGGGTTGTGTTTTTTTTTATTGACTTTTTTTTTTTTGTTATTGATGAGTTTTTATAATATAAGGGTTCATTTTATTGAATATCGAAAACATTTTTGAAAAGATCTAATTAAGGAGCGTTATTTGTTTTTGCTGCAAGCATGGAAAGTTTGACCCAGAAGTTTAAGAATGGAGCTTTTGACGCTATCATCATTGCTGTTTTTGCTTTGGTTTTAGTTGACTTTGTTTTCATATATTAGCTACATGTGTTTATAATTAGATAACTTGCATAACTATATGATTATCTTGTTTGGATCTAAAGTACCAATTGTTGATATAGCTTGCCTCTATCTGTTTTTATGAAAAGTTTCTTGCAGTTGATATATTGGGACTCGGTATTTTCGTGGATTTGGGTGGATAATTATGCCTGGAATTGTTATGGATGGAATTAATGAGGAAGCGATAGTGAATGAAATGAACGGAAATTCAGTGCCCATGAAGGAAAATTCTGTGCCTAATAAGTCCCCTAGGAATACATCGAGTCCGCATAACCTTAACAGTGCTGGCGTAGATCCTCCTGTTGATGCAGTTTCTGTTCACGGTGTGGCTGTCGATGGGGTGGTTGACACCTCCATCGAGCAGCTTTATGAGAATGTATGTGATATGCAGAGTTCTGATCAATCCCCCTCCATGCATAGCTTTGCATCTGACGGTGAAGAGTCCAGGATTGATTCAGAGTTGTGCCATTTGGTAGGAGGAGAGATGAGAGAGATTGAGATAATGGAGGAGGAAGAGGTGGATAAACCTGAGCATGACACTCATAGCAACTCTTCTTCTAAGAAGGGAAGTTCATCAGGGAGCAAGAAGTCAGAGAAATTAGACAAGATCAAATCTGCAAGCACCAAATCTGCTTCTTTAAGCTCCTCCAAGAAGAAAGTGGACTCTGAATCATCATCAAAGTTGAGTCCTAAGGGAAAAAGTCCTTCAGAGAAATCTCCTATTGATAAGCCGAATGATAAGACTTTGAAAAAAGGAAATGTAGGAATCAGATTGATGAAGAAACGGAGGAATTCTCCTCTTGGTGGAGTGAAATTACCGAATGGAACCAAGGATGAATCAGGGTTAGATAATCCAGATCTTGGTCGGTTTTTGCTAAAGCAAGCAAGGGACTTGGTTTCTTCGGGGGATAATCCCCAAAAAGCTCTTGAATTAGCTCTCCGAGCAGCGAAATCATTTGAAATATGTGCAAATGGTAAACCCAGTTTAGAATTGGTGATGTGTTTGCATGTCACAGCGGCAATACACTGCAGCATAGGCCAGTACAGTGAGGCCATTCCCATCCTTGAACATTCAATTGAGATTCTGGTGCCTGAGGAAGGCCAGGAGCATGCCCTCGCCAAATTTGCTGGTCACATGCAACTGGGTGATACTTATGCGATGCTGGGCCAGGTTGAGAATTCAACAAATTGCTACTCAACAGGATTGGATGTGCAGAAACAAGTTCTGGGAGAAACTGACCCCAGAGTCGGCGAGACTTGTAGATATTTGGCTGAGGCCCATGTTCAAGCATTGCAGTTTGATGATGCTCAGATGGTTTGTCAGATGGCTCTAGACATTCATAGAGAGAATGGCTCTCCTGCTTCTCTTGAAGAGGCAGCAGATCGACGGCTTATGGGCCTTATATGTGAAACGAAGGGAGATCATGAGGCTGCTCTTGAGCATCTTGTGTTAGCCAGTATGGCCATGGTGGCAAATGGCCAGGAATCTGAGGTGGCCTCTATTGATTGTAGCATTGGAGATGCATACTTATCTTTGTCTAGGTATGACGAGGCTGTTTTTGCTTATCAAAAAGCACTCACAGCTTTTAAGACAACTAAAGGAGAGAATCACCCGTCTGTTGCTTCAGTGTTTGTTCGTTTGGCTGATTTATATAACAAAACTGGGAAATTGAGGGACTCTAAATCATATTGTGAGAATGCCCTTAGGATTTATGAAAAGCCTGTTCCAGGGATCCCTCCAGAGGAGATCGCTAGTGGTCTCAGTGATGTTTCTGCTATCTATGAATCAATGAATGAGCTTGATCAGGCAATCAAATTGCTTGGAAAGGCATTAAAAATATATAATGATGCCCCTGGTCAGCAAAGCACCATAGCTGGAATTGAAGCCCAAATGGGGGTCATGTACTACATGATGGGAAATTATTCTGAATCTTACAACTCCTTCAAAAATGCAATTTCTAAGCTCCGTGCAAGTGGAGAGAAGAAATCTGCCTTCTTTGGCATTGCTCTTAACCAAATGGGCCTCTCCTGTGTTCAGCGCTACGCCATCAATGAGGCTGCAGAATTGTTTGAGGAAGCCAAGATTATTTTAGAACAAGAGTGTGGACCATATCACCCTGACACTCTTGGGGTATATAGCAATCTTGCTGGCACTTATGATGCAATGGGAAGGTGAGCATCCTTTATCATTTCTTGTGTCTTTTATCCTCATACACACCTGTCAAAAGTTTATTGCCATTTTGCTTAATGCATTTGTTTAAGTTGATTATGTCTCCCATCTCACAACGCGATGTTTGGTTGTATGCTTACCCAATGGCTGCAATTTTTTCCTTCACTTGGTACTTTGTACCAAATAAAATACTGAAGTTGTGAATCATGGATGAGTTTGGCTGATTTTATGCATTGCGTGCATATGCATTTTTCCTCCGCATAACAAAACTTGAATGGACGCCGAGCTGAGGTGCTCTGTAACTTGTTAACAGGTTGGATGATGCAATTGAAATCTTAGAATATGTAGTTGAGATGAGGGAGGAAAAGCTTGGGACAGCAAACCCAGATGTTGTTGATGAGAAAAAAAGGTTGGCCGAGTTGTTGAAAGAAGCGGGAAGAGTTCGGAGCAGAAAAGCTAGGTCACTGGAGAACCTCCTTGATGGCAACTCTCATGACATAAACAAAGATGGCATTGCAGTATCATGAAGATGCTACATGTATAGCTGTATTTATTCAAACTGAACAAAATGTTTTATAGGAGTTAATTTAAGAAGAAAAGAAACGAAAAGAAAGGAAGAAAGGAATAGGTGGCCGGTGCTCTCATAGATTCTTATTTTTGAAACAACTGCAGGCATGGGTTTGGTTGTCTCATTGATTTTCATTTTCATATTTATTGAAGTTTATTTTTTTGTGTATCTTACTGTTTATTACTATTGTAAATCATTGGTGATATTAGTATTTCTCCCCCATAATGATCAAGAAGCTGTGGATTCATTTGTACTGATTGGATACCTATCATTTGATAATAGTATGCCATCATTTGGTGTATCAGTTGTTGCTTCTAATAGTATTACTAGTCTTACATGTAGCATGTCAACCAAGAAAACTTGATCATTTGCTTTAAGCTTGGTCAAGTTTTGTGTATGATGAACTGGATTTAGTTTCCATTATCCATGATTGTGGGGGTCCCTAATGCTTTCCAGCCATTCAACGAACAAGTGGAGTGGCTTCTGGTGGAAAGCTAAATCATTTCCCTTTCATAAATGTTTCTTAGGGACCGCCATGGCAATTAATCTCCAGGTAGTTTGAGGTTATTTACACCTGGATCATACGATTGGTGGCCTTCCTAAATGAAAGTATTCATGTGTGCAGCCTAACGTGCATGCCCTGCATCATCAAATTTATTAGCAGTCCCAGCTCCAGATGCTAATTTTGCACTCAGGGAGAAGATATAGGAGTCTTATGGAGGTTGTTTGAGTAATTTTTCTTGTCACTTTCCATTTTCGAAGAGCTGTGTTTTGTTGAAACAGTTATTTTTAGAAGTGTTTTTTGGTTTAAAAATTTATTAAAATATATATTTTTTATTTTTAATCATTAATTTTAATATAAATTATTTAAGAATATCAAAAAAAAATTTAAAATTTAAATTTTAAATAAAAATATTTTTTAATTTTTTTTTCTCTCAAAAACACTTTAAAACATAAAATCGACAGGGTGCATGAATTATTTACAAACAGAGCATGCTAGCATGGCCAGGCTTTCTTTCAAGCGTCAAACTGAAAATTCCAATAAGAAAAAGAGTGAAAGGGAACGGGATTTCTCTATAGACTATTCACTAAGCAATGGGGTACCATTCATGGATTTGACAAATATATATATATATATATATATATAACTTAGATCAATGAGTATTTTTGTATTTCTAGATGGTGCCTTAGCATTATAGATTTGTTTCATCTCTAAGGGCGTAATGTTATGGAGAGGATTTGTAATCTGTATAATGAGTTTCAAGTTTGAATTAGGACGCTTCGTTTCTTTTAGAGCAAGTGATAGTCGAGGTTTTATTAGATCATCTGGACACATAAAATATATTTTTCAGAAGTTTTTTCAAATAAAAAAATAATTATAGATTTTATTCTCTGCTCCAATTTTCTAAATAGTAAAATTAAAAAACTACCCTCAGGATAAAAAAAAAATCAATATAGCTGAGGCACGGGTATTTTGATTTTTTTTATAAACAATTAAATTATACATGTGCCTTTGAGTTAAAAAAAAATTGAACCGTAGTCGGCAATATTAAGGTCTTTTAGCTTTAGTTTATTTTTTGGTTAACTGTAGGTTTGATCGAGGAAAGGATAATAATAATAATAATAATAATAATAATTTCGTAAAGCTGTTGGCGTGAAAGCCTTTGTGTATTTTGGGTAGCATTGTTGTATCATTTTCATTGTTATTTTCTTTTGTATTATGAGTAGTGTTTTTCCATTTATTTCTCTTTCCTACCCCTAGAAATGCATTCTGTTTCTTAATATTACTGGTATTTCAAATTCAATTTTTTTAGCTTTAATTTTTATATTTTAGTCTTTTTTTGTTAAAATTTTATTTATTTTCAATTTAACCCTTAAACTCTAATATGTATATATAAATTTTTTTAATTTGGTCCTTCTATTTTTAATTTCTTTTTTCTTTGTTATTTTATTAAATTAATTTTAATTTCACGACTTGAATCACAAGTTTAAATTTAACTCAAACGGCTTTTACTTGAAGGGGTGTTAAAGAATAATATAAATCATATTATGGGATCTTACTTATAAGTTTAAACTTTTAGGTGAGATAGTTACTCTCACCAGCAAAATCCTGTCAGAAGCAGAAATGGCTCGGGAATAATTGATTCAATCTGAATATTTTAGTTTGATTTACATTAATTTAAAGCGAAACGGAAATTTACTGGAAAATATATTTGCTGTACTGATGTTCTAACACTAAGCCCGTTGAGAGAAGAAAACAGCTTGTGCTTGCAGAGAGGATAGGTATCTAATGGATGGAAGCACGCTGTCCTGAAGTTTTCTTACTTCTCCCGAGGTATGCTAATGGTGGGCACTGCACAAGGGTTGTCTGAACTCTCTGAAGGTCCTGCTTATTACATCCTCAATAAAAACCATTATTCAACAAGAACAATCAAAATATAAAGTTCACGGTTTTCCCATCTAGAATAATTATGTTGGCTGTTATCAGGGATAGAGGATTACAATCTGATAGAAGATTTACAATCTACCCAACAAGTTTCAAATTCGAATCAAAAGAAGAGCCTGCATAATGAAGTTTATTCGCATAAAAATAATAATTATCATGACCATCTGTCAACCATTTCACAGTTGGCTCCATACTGTATTGTTCCCTTCTGGCCTTGGAGACAGGAGAAGGTGCAAGTTGGTAGAGATTTGCCCTAGTAGATCCAATTTCGTAATCTAATTTTATCTTTATCGGCAGTGTCCAGCACAGGAAAATTGACCCTTTGTAGTTATCCACTACAGGTTGGCAAAGAAATTCGAGGAAGTACGTTTCCCATCATGATACCAGCACACACCGCAGAGGATGGGATGTACCATCAGATACCTCTCAATTGACCCAGCATGAACTTCGAGTTGTTTTGTTACTAAGGATTAGTTTATGTGTAGTTCGATTAATTTTATAAATTCTGAAATTAACCAGAATAGCTTGAATCTGAGACATAAAAACAATAAACTTTATAGTCCCAAATTCTTACAACTAGCCGATGGATGGTTAATTATGAACTTGAAGCTGTTGAATCTACAGGTGATGACACCCTTGTGATGCACTAACGTCAAGAAATCCAAACATTCCCCTCACTCCATTCTTTTGAAACAAGTGTCTGTGCTGACTGATCTTGACATCCTACCTCAGCTCAATTTCCAAGATTTCAAGTAACAAAAATTTACGACTTGCCTTCAAGCTTTCAAGAAAAGCTCTTAAATGACCACATCATGAAAAGGCTTTTCACCTTTTCTCTTACCAGCAAATCATCCAATTTCATCTCTGCCAAGTTTTCCTGAATATCATGAAACATGTTAATTACCTGTAAATGATAAATAAGTTGACAGCATTCTAATGAGCAAAAATTACCATTTTGGAGCAACAGGAAACGTCAGATAGTCGCAACAGAAACTTCATTAGTATCCCACCAAAAAAACAATTAGTCGGTATCTGCATAATTCTGATAACCATTTCAAATCTCAATTACTAAATCAATGCCCGCTTTCTTGCCTTCCAAGGTCATCCATACAGCTTGCCTTTGAACAAGTATTGGCTCATTGCTTTCAACAAGTGTTCTTCTGCCACTTACGAGCAGAAACCATTCCTGTTAAAAAAACAAGGCATCATTGGCCTCATCAGGCCAAATACAGAGTTTAGCTCAATTTCATGTAAGAGCATTAAACATGACTTACCTTCAAGATCTCAAGGAAAGTTCTTAGCTGACATCTTATATAGGAATAAGCTTTTCACCTTTTGTTTACCATCAAATTGTCAAATTCACCTCAGATAATTTTTTCCCTAACTAATTGCTTATAAAAGATAAATAATTTGACACAGTAATGATTTTTTTTTTACCTTTCTAGAGTAATTAAGGAGAAACAATAGATAGTCATGCAGAAACCTACCAGGTTAGTTTCAGGAAGGAAAAAACAATCATTTGGCATCTTCATGGTTCTAACAAATTATCTCAAATCCCAATCACTTAATCGATACCAGCTACCATGCTTTCCAACACAATCCATGTATCCTCGACATTGACAAGTAATGTTTGAAGTGAATTCAAATGGTTTTCTTTTTTTATCCTTACATGGTTACCCTCAGTTACAGGAACCATTCTTATCAAAACAAAGCTATCCTTGGAACTGTCAGGCCTAGTAATGGTTGCTGGCTGCTTGAATGTGAGGAATATAGCCTCCTCTTTTCATTTATAGTGATAAACTTTCTTTTGTAGCATAGATGTTCTCAGATTGATCGTGTGAGTTATCACAGGCAGTATATGTATACTGTTACCAACTTCAATCCATCTGCATCCAGGCTGCCTTTTCAGTCCCATGTATTTCATTCCAGTCCGAACTCGAGAAACTTCATTCAATTTCCCTGAATCTTCACACAGATTTGCCAGGACTTTACGGTAACAACACTTGAAGGATCAGGTTCAAATATTTGATTTGCCACAACTTCCGCCAACTTTGCTTCCCATTAGTATTCCATCATGGCTATTGAAATATTTCCATCCTGCATCAACCTTCCCAGCATGGCTGCAGGCAGTTAGGAGGGCTTGCAGTAAGAGTTCCATGGTCAGTGTCGCACCCCAAAAATAATTGATTTGCGGCGTCGTGGCGACTCGTCCCGTGAATGGGGATTAAATATCGGGGGGATTATCTCTTTTCGTAAGAAGGAGAGTCGCCACCTAGTATTATGGTTACTAGGACACCTAAGACTGGTCTTTCAGAGATTCTAAGGTAAGAGATTGGTTGCGTAAAAGAAGATTTTAGCACTCCTAGTACGCCTCTACCTAAGGTAAGTCGCTTCACGTTTTGTTTGTTTATGATTTGCTATGGCTTTGAGCTTTCAAAACATGTGCTGATTAAATAAAAAAATAGGATATTACTCCACCGAATACTTTTGGATATTAACCCTTAGGATTTAATTATCCAAGTATCGACAATGAATAATGATATATCATTCATGTCGAATATTTTGGATATCAACCCTTTAGGATTTATTTATCCAAATACCGACGATAGAATAATAACTTATTATTCCCGCGAATATTTTGGGTAATAACCTCTTAGGATTTATCTACCCAAAATACCAACGATGAATAAAAGCATATCATTCCCACCAAATATTTTGGATTTTAACTCTTTAGGATTTATTTATCCAAATACCGACAGTGAATAATAAACCCCCAAAAAATAAGATTTTAAATTTTTTGAAATATTGGCCAATACCCTTTGGATTTTACAAACCTGTTGTAAAATCTCAAAATGCAAGAAATGATTTTTTTCTTTGCGAAATCCATGCTAAAACTCATTTTTTTTCAAGCTCGAGATAATATATATTTTTTTTAAAAAGAACAACTTTTAAAAAATATGCTAGTGTATTGGTCGTATGCAAAAAAAATAACACATTTTTTTTATAATAAAATATTTTTGGAAAATTTGAATTTTTATATTTTTTATTTTTTCTTTTGATTGAGTGTATCGTCATCTACCTAAGTCAGTGGTGACGACTCAACCCACCTATCCCAGTGGTGTGGCAGCCTAGACCCATCTGGGTTGGGCTTCAGCCGGCCAGCTGAAACGAGCTCGAGCCGGACCAGGCGCAAGGCCGGTCCGCTAAGCTCACGCGGGAGTTCACTCCTGCATGCAAATGCTGAGGATGATGAACGAGTACAAGGGCGATTTTCGAGTATGGAGAATGTTAGGTGGTCCCGCACCATTTAATTTAAATGGGGGCTGCCACATCATCAAATATATGCTGTAGGGTTTTATAACAAAGAAGAGGGAGGTGTGCCGAGAGTAGAAGAGAGAAAAGAAGAGAAAAGAAAAACATTGTGGCTGCAAAACGAGTAGCTTCGTATTTCTTTGATTTCCAGCTTGTTCACCGTTGGATCGAGCTGAGATTTGGACAGAAGCTTCTAGACACGTTGATCTTCATTCTGAACGGTTGGATTGAAGATTGGAGTTGTGGAACTTGTCCGTTTTGACAGCAAACGGGGCTGTCAGATTGTGAGCCTTTCTCAAACTTTTGCTCTTTAATCTTGTTGTATTCCAAGAATAGATTGTTCTTGATGATATATGTTGTAGACCTTAGTTGAATCTGAGGAAGAATATAGTGTACCCATTATTTGTGATAGTGGAAGATTTAAGTGGCCTCACGGTCCGTGGTTTTTCCACGTCGGGTTTTCCACGTAAAAATCTTGGTGTTGATGTGTGTGATTATTTGCATTATATTGTTGTTTGTTTGATCCTGTAATTTAATTGCACAAAGAGGGAAAAAGATTTGGGACTTGATTAGTAATCCGCTAAATCGGTGTCCTATTGTTTGAGTTATTTTTCCCAACAAGTGGTATCAGAGCACTGGTGTGTAGATTGAATTTCTTGTGCAGTTAAAATGGAAAAGGAAGATTCGGGCATGATAAAGCTCACTTCCTCAAATTTATTTTCTATGGAAAACAATGATGGAGGATCACTTATATTGCAATGATTTGGCTTTACCGATTGAATGTAAATGAGTAAAGCTCGTTGAAATGGATGATGCAAAATGGAAGGCGCTTAATAGAAAGGCTACCGCTAATGTTAGAAAATGGGTATCCTCTAAGTCCATTAATCATATTTCTCAAGAACATGACTGCTATAAAGTTTGGAAGATGTTGGAAGAAACATTTGCCAAAGAGAGTGCACAAAACAAGGTTTTTGTTATTAGAGACCTAGTGAATTTGAAGTATAGAGATGGTGAAGATGCTTGATGACATATAAATGAATTCCAAGGTTTTTAAATCGGTTGTCATTGATGAATCTTGAGCTAGCCGATGAGATGCAAGCACTAATCCTATTGAGTTCATTGCTCGGGATAGTTGGGAGACTTTAGTGGTGTCACTTAGCAATTCTACTCCGAATGGGAGATCACTTTGAAAGCAGATGAAGGATTGTATCCTTAATGAAGAGAAGAGGAGGAAAGGGATAAGCACTACCGAGTCTCATGCACTTGTTACTGAAGCCGAGGGAGAAGTCTAAGTAGGTTCTCTCATGGCAAACAAGATAAAGAATCTAGCAATAGAAAAGGCAAATGGAAGCCAAGAGGAAGATCTCAATCAAGGAAGGGATTTAAGTGCTATTATTGTGATAAGCCTGGGCATATTCAAAAAGATTGTAGAAAGTATAAAAGAGATCAGAAGGGAAAAGATGTAGACAAGAATGAAGAGAATGGTACAGCTGCAGTTGTATTTGATGGTGATGTTGCCATTGTTTGTGATGATGGTTGTGTTAACCTTGCATGTCAGGATACCACCTGGGTTGCAGATTCAGCAGCTTCTTACCATGTTACACCCGAGCGTGATTTTTACACATCTTACACTGCTGGTGACTTTGGTCAAGTTAGGATGGGAAATCAAGGGATGGCTAGTGTTGTGGGCATTGGAGATATTTGGTTGGAAATCAATACTGGGTGCAAGTTGATACTCAAAGATGTTAGACATGTACCCGATATGCGCCTACATTTGATTCCTACAGGTACTCTTGATGAAGAAGGCTATCATAGTTACTTTGGAGATGGTAAATGGAAGCTCTCCAAAAATTCTTTAATTGTTGCCAAAGGGAAGAAGATGGGTCTCTACATGTCACAAGCCAAGGTGATCAAAGGAGAGGTGAATGCAATTGAAGATTGCTCTACTAATTTATGGCATAAGCGGCTTGGATATTTAAGTGAGAAAGGTCTTGGCATCCTTGCCAAGAAGAACTATCTTCCTTTAAAAGGTATGAACTTGAACACATGTACTCATTGTTTAGTTGGTAAACAACATAGAGTTGCATTTCAAAGATCACCTTCACATAGAAGATCACATGTTCTTGATTTAGTTCATACTGATGTTTGCTCTATGATTGATAAGTCTCTTGGAGGTGCATTGTACTTTGTTAGTTTTATTGATGATCACTCCAGGAAAATTTGGGCCACTTGTTTGAAATCCAAAGATCAGATGCTTGATGTCTTTAAGGATTTCCATGCCAGAGTTGAAAGAGAAACTGGTAGAAAGCTGAAATGTGTTCGAGCTGATAATGGTGGTGAATACAGAGGTCCTTTTGAGAAGTACTGCAGGGAACATGGTATCAAGTTGGAGAAGACAGTTCCTAAGACTCCACAGCAGAATGGAGTGGCTGAGAGAATGAACAGAACCATTGTTGAAAGAATTAGATGTATGCTCTCTCATGCAAAGTTGCCGAAGTCTTTTTGGGGTGAGGCAATGAAGACTGCGATTGCCATGATCAATCTTTCTCCATCAGTTCCCCTTGAATTTGATGTTCCAAATATAGTTTGGAAAGGAAAGGATGTTTCTTATGCACACTTGAGAGTGTTTGGATGCAGAGCATTTGTACATGTTCCTCGAGATGAAAGGTCTAAGCTTGACAGCAAGACAAAGCAGTGCATTTATTTGGGCTCTGAAGATGATGAGTTTGGCTATAGGTTGTGGGATCCAAAGGAGAAGAAAATTGTGAGAAGCAGAGATGTTATTTTCTTTGAAGATCAAACCATTGAAGACTTTGAGCAGAAAGAGAAAGTAGAGTCTACTACTTTTATTCCTTCTAATTCAAATCCAATACCTACTCAACAGTTACCTTTGATGCTTGCTAATCACGGGGGAGATTTGCAAAATGATGATAATGGTGGTTCTCTTATTGAGCCATTAGTTGGTGATTCTGAATCAACTAATGATGATATTGATGTTATTCCTGAACAGGATATGCAAGAAGCTCCAGATGAGCCACAGTTGAGAAGATCAACTAGACCTCACCAACCTTCCACCAAATATTCTCCTCATGAGTATGTGCTGGTTACTGATGGGGGAGAACCAGAATGCTTTGATGAAGCTATGTCACATGAGAAGAAAAGTGAGTGGTTGAAAGCAATGCAAGAAGAGATGAAATCCTTGCATGAAAACCATACCTTTGAGTTAATGAAGCTTCCTAAAGGTAAGAGAGCACTCAAGAACAAATGGGTGTTCAGGTTGAAAATTGATGAACATTGCTCACAACCAAGGTACAAGGCAAGATTGGTTGTGAAAGGTTTCGGTCAGAAGAAAAGCATTGATTTTGAAGAAATTTTTTCACCAGTGGTCAAGATGTCTTCAATCCGAGTTGTGCTTGGTATAGTTGCTAGTTTGAATCTTGAAGTTGAACAACTTGATGTAAAAACTGCTTTTCTGCATGGTGATTTAGATGAAGAGATCTACATGGAGCAACCTGAAGGGTTTGAAGCAAAAGGCAAAGAGCAACTAGTTTGCAAGTTGAAAAAGAGTTTATATGGGTTAAAACAAGCTCCAAGATAGTGGTACAAGAAGTTTGATTCTTTCATGGTGGATCATGGTTTTGACAAAACAACTTCTGACCATTGTGTATTTATGAAGAGGTTTCCAGATGGAAACTTTATTATTCTGTTGTTGTATGTGGATGATATGTTGATTGTTGGCCATGATGCTAAGAAGATTCAGATTTTGAAGGAAGAGTTAAGTAAGTCTTTTGCAATGAAAGACTTAGGACCGGCAAAACAGATTCTTGGCATGAAGATCACACGTGACAGGAAGAAGGGAAAACTTTGGCTATCTCAGGAGAGATATGTTCAAAAGGTACTTGAGAGATTTAACATGAGCAACTCCAAACCGGTTTGTTCTCCACTTGCAAGCCACTTTAAACTAAGTTCTAAGCAGTGTCCTTCAAGTGATGAAGAAAGAGATGAGATGAAAAAGGCTCCTTATGCATCCGCAGTTGGTAGCTTGATGTATGCCATGGTTTGCACAAGGCCGGATATAGCTCATGCAGTTGGTGTGGTTAGTCGATTCCTCTCCAATCCCGGTAAAGAACACCGGTCGGCGAGTGAAATGGATACTCGAGGTATCTCAAAGGCACTTCTAGCTTTAGCTTGTGTTTTGGCACTAACAAACTTGAGTTGGAAGGATACACAGATGCAGATATGGTTGGTGATGTTGATTCTAGAAAGTCCACATCGGGATACTTGATGAAATTTGCGAGGGAGCGAGTCTCATGGCAATCAAGGTTGCAAAAATGTGTTGCATTATCCACTACTGAAGTTGAATATATTGCTCTTCTTGAAGGGGCAAAGAGTTGTTATGGATGAAGAAGTTCTTGCATTAACTTGGTATAGTTCAAGAGAACTTTGTGTTGCACTTGTGATGATCAAAGTGCAATCCATCTCAGTAAGCATCCTACTTTTCATTATCGATCAAAGCACATTGAAGTTAGATATCAATGGCTTTGAGATGCTATGGAGATGAAGTCATTTGTTGTTGAGAAAATCCATACTGATAAAAATGCATCAGATATGATGACCAAGCCCTTACCGAGAGAGAAGTTTGAGTTTTGCAGACAGGAAGTAGGCTTGGTAGAACCTCCTAAATTGAACTTTACAAATTGATCGCCAATACGGCGAATTCCTCACATGGTGCGTGAGGGGGAGATTTGTTGGGTGGTCCCGCACCATTTAATTTAAATGGGGGCTGCCACATCATCAAATATATGCTGTAGGGTTTTATAACAAAGAAGAGGGAGGTGTGCCGAGAGTAGAAGAGAGAAAAGAAGAGAAAAGAAAAACATTGTGGCTGCAAAACAGTGCTTCGTATTTCTTTGATTTCCAGCTTGTTCACCGTTGGATCGAGCTGAGATTTGGACAGAAGCTTCTAGACACATTGATCTTCATTCTGAACGGTTGGATTGAAGATTGGAGTTGTGGAACTTGTCCGTTTTGACAGCAAACGGGGCTGTCAGATTGTGAGCCTTTCTCAAACTTTTGCTCTTTAATCTTGTTGAATTCCAAGAATAGGTTGTTCTTGATGATATATTTTGTAGTCCTTAGTTGAATCTGAGGAAGAATATTGTATACCCATTATTTGTGATAGTGGAAGATTTAAGTGGCCTACGGTCCCGTGGTTTTTCCGTGATCGGGTTTTCCACGTAAAAATCTTGGTGTTGATGTGTGTGATTATCATATTGTTGTTTGTTTGATCCTGTAATTTAATTGCACAAAGAGGGAAAAAGATTTGGGACTTGATTGATAATTCGCTAAATCGGTGTCCTATTGTTTGAGTTATTTTTCCCAACAGAGAATGGAGTAACTGTCAATACATTCGGGTAGAGGATGTCGTGGTGATTCTTCTGGTCGTTGTGGTGTCGGAGATGGTGGCCTGTGGTGGCCGGAATAGTCGTCGGAACGACGACTGGTCACGTCGCCAGGTTGCTGCTGCCTCGGCTTTCTTCGTCCCTTCCTTCGTCTGAGATGATGGAGGAGTTGCTGGGGTTGAGGGGTGGTTTATGGTGATGATAAGGCAGCTCTTGATGGCTGAATGTGGTGGCTAGAGTTTAGAGGAAGAGAGAGAGAGCCCTCAGTTCCGGAGAGAGGCACGGGACCGAGAGAGGTGAAGAGGAGAGAGAAAAAGAGAGAAACAATGAGAGGGATGGAGATTCAAATTTTACTTAAAATTTCCCTTGATTCTCTCTATTTTTTCTTCTTTTTTTCCTATCCACTGTCTGTTCTTCCTTCGTTTTTCTCTCTATCTTTGTCTGTCTTCTTCGTTTTTTCTTTCTTCTGTCTCTCCTCTTTGTTTTCTTTTTTTCTCTCCTCCTTTCTCTCCTTCGTTTCTATTTTTCTCCACGTCAACTTTTGCTCTCGCCTCCCACTCTCTCTGTTTCTCTTCCTTTTCTCTCCCTCTTTCTTTTCTTACCGTGCTTGCTATTTAGCAGAGAGGATGTAACCGTTGGGTCTCCATGCGAGTGTTATGGAAAGCTAATCAAATCGAGAGCAATCAGAGGAGATTCAGGAAAGAGATCACGATTGATTAGGAAAAAGAATCATGGTCGATCTTTTTGACGAAGTCATGGGATTGAGTTGTTATAAAATTTGTTGACTTGCTATTTTTATTACAATTGATTTCCTTGATTCCACTTGATTTGTTGCCGCGTTGATCTGCTCCAATTAATTGTTGATTTGGCAATTATATCACATTGTGCGTGATACTTTTATCCGGTCTTGAGTCTTGATTTTCATGATTTAATCTTCAATCGGCCATTAAACTCTCAAATTGCTCGATTTAGTCCTTGAACCCAAAATCTAGTTTTGAAATATTTTTTCAAAACATAAAAATAAAGAGTCAAAAATTGGATAGCAACAATCAGGCTTTTATGTTTATGTTTGCTTCTTTCATCTTTTTCAAATATTGCAAACATCTCATCAGTACGGCCATGCATTCCAAATCGAAACCCAGTAGGGTTGAATTCCATGAAACTTCATTTCTCACAGGAAATTTCTCAAACTCAGTCCACGAGCTATGTATGTTCCCACGTTTGGCCTAGGCACATAATAGAGAATTGCTTGCAAGCGCATTGGCCTCTGACCAATGTCGTGCATTTAATTTGTTCAGATTGAATATCACAAAATGGCTTTAAAGCCTGATATTGAAGTAGATAATAATTTAAAAATTGAAAATCCGGCCTGATAGAACCCTAAACCAGAAATAACCGTGTATCTAAAAACTAATATTATTGAATTTGTTTTTTACTCATATATAACCTCCTATCCAAAAATCTTCAGTATGTGAATAGCACCACAAATTTAATTATTTTTTTGATAAATCAATGTACGGTTTTTATATCAGTCAAAACAAACTCAAATTGAAAATAGTTATTAAACTTCAAATAAAAAAATAAATAAAGTAAGATAATAAAAACAATTTTTCAAGTTAAAATTCGTAGATCTTTAATTTCTATATATTCTTGTCAAAATGAATTACTTTATATATAATTGGAAAATTTGAGATCCCTAGTTTCTAGTTTAACTTGAATCACAAGAAAAATCTACTTGTCTCGTTACATAATTTCATGGACTGTATAAGAATATTTTCTCGTCATGGTGGAAAACTAGAAACATGAGGATTGTGTATTAATCATGGGAAACATTATTTTCTGCAATTGAAATATTGGACCTTTTTTCATGCGAGAAAACTGGAAAGTGTATTTTGTAGGCTTTGATTAGCGACTAATACCCCAATTATTTCAAACTCTTATACTTCCTAATTCGAACTCGAAACCAATAGATAGCAAGTTTTTTTTATCGTTACGACATGCTATTAGACCTGTGAAAATATAGATTAATGAGGCTAGTGCTATACCAAATCAAGAATTCAACGCAACAAATTCCATGCTCTGAAACTGTCATAACAATCTGCCTTTTGGCTTGGTGCAACACAGCCTTGATTATTTCTTTCTTCTGTCATTCATAAATGAGCAAAAAACTGTGGCTGAACACTTCGAACTGAAATTGCTCTTCCAACGTTTCCTTTTATTAATGCTTCTTGGCACAGGGAGGTACTCTGCTTTATGTTCGCGTTGTCAAGACAAATCCTGGAATGAATCCTGAGTTGTCATGCATGCACTGGTGGTTGGCTAATCATCATGCTTGTTCTCTTGTCATATTAGTGTTTGATTTGTTTTGTGAATTATTGCAAACTATTTCTCGAGCTTTCTTTAAATGTTTATGTTCGTCAGCCAGTGGGAAAGCTTCAGATTTTGGTGCCCTCAAAGATGGCTACACGTTTGAATGTTCAACCGGTTTATCAAGAATGTGAGACATCTCCCCTTGTAATCATGGGAAACATTATTTTCTGCAATTTGAAATATTACACCTTTTATAAATTCAAGCGAGAAAGTAAAATCTGATTATTCTAAACTCTTAGAAAATATTTATATTCTGAATTGAATTCGAGACACTTCATTAAGATGGTCACTGCGTAATTACCTAGCTAGCTTCGATCCCCTTTTACATTTCATGATGGATTTCTCATTCATCTTTAGGCTGTTGAGCTCACCAGCAAGTCCGGTTCTTGAGGCACTTGGCAAGAAGCTTTCCTTTGAGATAGCAGGTGGCTTAAATGGCCGTGTTTATTTGGGGTATGAATTTTGTGCGGTATTATGATATTTATTTCTATTTTTTTCTTCTCCGCTCTTTTCATTCTTCTCACTGTCGCATCTTCTTTTGCTTCAGGCATGTTTGCTTTATTATGCCAACTTCCATGGCCACAAGACTGCTCTGTTTAGCCAGTGTTGAAAAGTCCAACTCTTATTAACCTTTTGTTTCTCGTGATTGAATATAGGTGAGAGCTAAATCTCCATCAACAGTCATAAATGCTGCCAATGCTACTATGAAGTCAGAGACTGAGTGGGTTACAGCAGAAAATTCTGGCATTGACGATTCAATTCTGTACGGATTGGATTGTAATTGAAGTTTATTAAAAATATTTTTTATTTAAGAGAATAATTTTGATCTATTATATTAAAATAATTTAGACCCATGAATAAAACAATAAAAATTTTCAATATTTTTTAAAATAACCTCATCATAAGTTTCTGAACTTCAATGACTGCAGAATGATTAGAGAAGACTGTAAACGCTGTTTCTTGGACCCACCATGTTCATCAATTGGATGGGGCAGGGTCATGTAAGCTGAAGTTTGAAGACAGTACCACCTGTCACCCGCTCATAGTTTTGGAGGCCTCCAATGACAACTACTTCTTGAATGTACATTAACTGACTAGGATCATGCATGGGTTTAGAAGATCGATGCACACCTTCTTAATCTGAGGATTCTGATTGATGGATCTCACCTAGAGCTCGTACGAGTCAGCATTTGCAGTGCGCATGTAATTTGCCAAGAATTTTGAAAAAATATATTTCGTAGCTTCATTTGTCTTGTCTCGAGTAACCTCCACTCGATAATCCAAGTTCCCATATTGAGTTGCATTTGGGATTTTGGCCTAGCGATTAAAAAGACTTGTTTCTTTCTCTATATCGAGATTCAAGTCCTACCATGCACGCCTGTTATCCTCGCGGTGCCTTACATATTCGAGAGCTTGCAGGATGTTCGAGTGAACCGGGGATAAGTTATAGTGCACTTAAACTGCCGCGACACCCCAATCATAAAAAATAATCTCATATTGAGTTAACCATACACTGATGAGTGATACATTAGTATAAGTTCGGGGTTCAAACGTTTGTTTTTCTTATGTTTTTAGATTTGAATCCTTATTTATTAACATGATAAATTTACATGATTATTGATTTTAAAAGTAATATACGCAAGTTTTTTAAAAAGAAACACTGTCGTGAGAAGCAGGAGTCGAATCAGTCGGCAGAGAAAACACCATGGGATACAGGTATCATATTCTGCAACTTTGAGAATCACTCTTAGATTGTCTGGGACTACCAAGACAAAGCAGTGGACGTGATGAAAGGAGTCTGTGGGGGATGTATAAGTTTAATCTATCGTTGGCTGTGTTGTTTGTTTTGAGAATAAATAAAATAAAGCTCTCTGCTGGTTCCTGCTCTCGGGTACCAATAATGCATGCCGTGACAGTGACGAAGCACAGCCCTGCAGCTTTTGATTGCATTAAAAGTATGTCTATTGGACACCCCGGCAAGACCAAACTGTGACGAGTCCACCCAAACAAACAGACAAAATGTTTGGTTAATTTGGTTCAATCTCCATTAACAGTTTTACCCTGATGGCTGATGCTTGAACTGGGTTTGGTTACTGCATGCATGCAGGTCCGGCCAGCTGCTTGCCTCGCAGAAGCAAACCACCACCACCACCGCAAGAGCTCATCAACTCCATATTAGTAGGCGTGCTGCTTTCCTTAAACTAATTCAATTCTCATTTATGAGTTTTGGATTTTGTTAGCAATGATGAAGAAAGGAATTGAAACTACTCCAAAGAGAATTTTAATTCGCTCGTGAAGCCTCATAATTGTTAAAGAATAATTTAAATTATATTTTTGGACCTAACCTACAAGCTTAAAGATGAGATGATTATTTAATATGATATCGAGGCTTGTTGACCAGTGATCACGAGTTCGAATCTCACTACTCCAATTCTATTTGATAAAAACTAAGCATAAAGTGATATGAGTCTATGCAAGTTTCAAACCCAAAAGATTTTAACTTGAGGGGTATGTTAGAGAATAATTTAAACCATATTATGGAACCTCACCTACAAATTTAACATTTTAGATGAGATATTACTTAATAATCAATCTCTCAAATCTGTAACCAAAACCGCATGGCTTCCAATATGGCAATACAAATATATATTCAGAAGTACATCAAAAATAATCGCACAACATAAAAATATCTGCCATCATGTTACAAATCAGCTGAAAAATCATTTGTTTGGAATTGATCATCTCCTTCCAATGTGGTCGGGGTTGTTCGGACGCTACTGGAAGTAATGGTAAAAGAAAATCGTGGAACGTGTGGTGACAGTGGCGGTGCATGGCAAACACTCGCCGCCACCGCCATTACCAGTGCATATGGAACCATGCACTGCCACTTATTATAGTGCATCACCTACCTAGTTCGGTACGCCTCTCTCCTCTTCTTCAATTCCTCGGTAGCGGTGTAACGAAACAAGGCATATGATTGATGAATCATCTCTTATATATATATATATATATATATATTTCTAAAAGCAAGCTCTCAATTGGGTCGATTGGTTTGTTATTTGACTCATGAAACCAATTAATATAAAAGCAAGTCACATGGATGCAACTCTCGCAATGTTAAATCAAATGAATGAGATTTGAAAATTAATACACTATATCCATTTAATATAAATATCGAATACTTTTTATAAACTAACTATTTTTTCATTTCGATCAAAATAGTTTTTATTGGTACACGTATTGTACTAGTCGCTGCTATAAATTATAATAATTGACTCCATATTTCTTGTCCCGATGTAGCCGATCAAAATTCCGAAAATATCAATCAATCATCACCAGCTGTATTCAGATTAGTTCACACAAGGCTCTCTCTCGTCTCTATCGGGATTTATTTCCAACCACCCTGAATCCCCACTGTATTTATCACCTTTTCCATTGAGATGCGTGCATGGTAACACGAGTCTCGCCCTCAATCGACACGGGAGAATAGAATAGAATGTTATCAATAGGGTATGATAATTAACTTTGAATTGTTGATAAGTTTCTGAATTTGGAATTTGAATTTGAACTTGAATTAATACCATTGATCATGAAAAGTATCATTTAGATTTCATATCAATGATGATTAATTTTGGTCAAACATTGTTTTTTCCTTGTTTCTCTCATTTCTTCTCAATTTAATTTCATTTTATAATTATAAAAGAGTCACATGCAGATATCATCCATGACCTTCTCAATTGTATTATTATTGTAAATATGTTTTGTACGGAGTTATTTCTCAACTAAAATAATAAAATAACAAATGTCGGCAACATTGCAATTAAAATAACGAGGAAAAGTTCTAGCCCGCGTGGTAATTTGCGGTTCGTGACTGAGAGTCAGAGGGCTGGAGAATCCAAGGTGGCCTGACAATTGAAAGCTCCATACATTTATAATTTGAGGTCATGTATCACAAAAGCCTATTTTCTTCCTGTGGGCCATCTATATTGCTGTGTAATGAACTGTGTCACGTCGCATGACTCGGAATTTCAACTGCTTCAAAAAGTTGCTTAAAACTACTACCACTACAACGAGTTTCAAAAATTCTTTGTAGCAACCTCTCTTCGAAAAGGGTTTTTGTTAATAATCATCATAACTATCTCGGTATTTACAATAAACATCTTGCTGCAACAACAATGGAAGGAGCAGGGAATGGAGAGCATAGAAAAGGGTTGTGGACAGTGGAGGAAGATATAATCTTGATGGATTACGTGAAGGTGCATGGCAAAGGGAAGTGGAATCGCGCAGCAAAATTCACAGGTTAGCATTTTTTTTTTTTATCTTTCCATGAATTGATGCTATTTTTGGAGCTCTCAGCTAAGATATTTGTTTGCGTTTTCTTATGTTGTGGTTTAATTAGGTCTCAAGAGAGATGGCAAAAGCTGCAGGTTAAGATGGATGAATTATCTAAGCCCTAGTGTTAAGCGCGGGGCTTTCTCGGAGGAAGAGGATGACCTTATCATCCGCCTCCATAAGCTTCTTGGCAACAGGTTTCTCTTCAATCTCGTATGAACGTTGTTTAATTTTGATTTAGCATGCATCTCATTCTTTTATCCTAGATTAAACACAATAATGAGGTCTTAAAAAAGGGAAGGGAAGTACCAAAAAAAAAAAGAAAAAGGGAAGGGAGATTCTAATAAATAATTATTATTTCATTAATTTACTAATAAAGTTGGCGAGTGTACATGATTGATCGTCACTGTGGACACAATGATCATCAATTAGTACTCGTGTTTCTTAATGTTTGTCTGATACGCAAATAGGATATTCGCACTCCAATATCATGTGCTTTTGGGCAGAATGAATTGTGGTGTGTGTGTGTATATATATATACACACACAAGTCCTATGGAGCTACTGTGTCTTTGGAATGGAAACTATCACCAGCAATTCTGATGTACTCGTTAAAATTAGAGCTACTTTTCAATGTACCAAACATATGTTCTTAAACTTTCATTTTTTATTTATTTAGGTGGTCTCTAATTGCTGGTCGGATTCCAGGAAGAACAGACAATCAAGTGAAGAATCATTGGAACATTCATTTGAGCAAAAAACTCGGGGTTAAGGGAAAATACAAAGTTAGTGATTCTTCATCAGAATTCTCCAAAAAACCAGAGGCGGATTTCAATACTAAATCAAGTTCGAATGATAGGCTAATTCCTAGCAATAAGACTGAAGTTGAACTCCAAAATGTGTTAGAAGGTGGTCATGAAAAGGCAAAAGAAATTACTAGCACACAGGAGCCGATATTGACAAGTGATCATTTCTATGATCCATATCTGTACGCTCCCAGTTTGATGGAACTCTTAGACGAGTCTCTTGATTTTTTATGGCATGACTTCTAAAGAGTCATTTTGTATTAAAAAAAACTTTATTTAATAAATAATTGTTTTCCCTTTCTTTTTCCTGTAAATTAACGTGTACACGCTCAGGTTCACATATTAGCACATTTGATATCCTGAAACGAGGATCAGGATTTTCATCAATTCATGATTCCAATATCTGTGTACCTTAAACAAACATACAGATATGTAAACAAACATTCATTTTTAAAACCATTTATAAAATTAATTTTTATTCACTTTTAATGTTTAAGATAAATGGACTCACAACGACTAGTTTTCTTAGGTATTAAAAGGAGCAACACATTCTTATACAATAAATTTTTTTCAATTTAATATTCACCAATATTGGAGTTAGGACTATTAAGACTTCTTGGTGTAATAATCACTTATGTCTGAATTGGAAGTATTATTTTTAGTTTAATACTCATCATTACTAGAATTGAGAATATTATTTCATTTTAATATTCATATATGCTAGAGTTGGGAGTATTAAAACTTCCATGTGTACTACTCACCACTGCTAGAATTAAAAATTTTATTTTCAATCAAATATTCACTAATGTAGAAGTTCGGAATATAAAACATTATTTTAAGTCCATTATTCAGTAACCAAAGTCAAATATTAGATCTTTTCAACATAATACTCTCTAATGATAAAATTTAAAGTATCATGTTATGGTATTCATAGACATTAAAAGTCAGGAAATATTAGATCTTTTTTATTTTAACACCATAGTCATTGATTATTTGAATAAAATTTAAAACTCTTTTCAAATCTCATTTCACCCTGCGCAAGAATTTACGGTCAATATTATTTGAGAACAAATGAAAAATTCTTCTTAATTCACCTATGGTGAAGAATCCCGTCTTAATTACTTAAATATCTTCGTATAGTTCAAGTTATACTCAATATCTATCTATTTTTATCTTTGATTAGAACAATATATAGTAATATGTAGCAGGATCAAAACATAACACTCTGATTTTTTATTCATGATGACAAACTCACAACACACGTTTCCATTATTGGACACACACTAACAACAAGTACCCCAAGCTTTAAGCAAATCAAAGGGTAGTGGAAACAACATAGATATTGTGAATTTGTGTGGATGAGGATGCTGAGTCTTGATTCAGCTATGGATAGGTGGCGTGATGATGGACTTGACCTCCCACAGCTCGAAACACCCCTTGACAAAATCATAATGACCACCCCTCAGTGCCAGAGCTTTCCTCGCCATCCTTTCTCGAACATATGGGTATGTCTGTAAGTTTGCCAGTGATAAATTCACAGCCTCCTGCATACCATCATAGTTTTGAGTTATCAAATTATTATGTTTAAGCTATTGATTGGTTGCAAACTGTTCACTAATAATTACCATTTCACATTCCCGCTTCTGCTCGTCAAGTGGAAGATGCCCGAACTCAGCTTTGACCTTGGCCTTGGCAGGTAAGCCAATTTGGACCCAATCATCTATGAAGTCACTGCACATAAATTCATGAAATAATTATTTTGAATTTCGGTCATTAATTAGTTATCACTTCTCCACTAACAAGAAAAAAACCTTACTTTTCATTCGAACCATTGTCTGGGAGCTCCATAAGCCTATCTATCCCTCCGCAACGACTATGTCCAATGACCAAGATATTTTCTACCTGTCAAACTCTCTTGTAGTAGTTAACAACCAGAAATATCCCTAATCAAATTCATAAGTTGTTCAAGATGAACGTGAATTTACATTCAAATGCACCAAGGCATATTCGATAGCTGCTCCAACTCCAGAGTATCTCAACTGTGTGCCAGGCCACCATGTCAGTTACTTAATACATGCATGAATCGTTGTGAAAACAAGCTTTAAATGTAAATGAAGTGATCATAAATAATAAAATCTCAGAATTCAGTTCTTGAGACCTGGTTAAATGGAGGGACCAGGTTAGCAATGTTGCGGAACATGAAGGCTTCACCAGGCTGGAAGTCCAGGATATTAGAAGGGCTAACCCGGGAATCACAGCATGCGAAAACCAGAAACTGCATCATAGGATTATCGTAATAACTGTTATACTATGTCTGATTTAACCTGTGATTATACACCAAGCAATCAAGCATTACCTTGGGGGTCTGGTGTTTTGCAAGATCTCTGAACAACCCTGGATACATTCTGCGAGAGTAAATATCCAAAGAATTAATAACAGTAAGAATATATATATCTACGCGCGCGCGCGCGCACACAAACACACATATTAGAGTATGTTAATCTTGAATTTGATTATTTGTATAAAAATATTGGTGGCGAGATGAACAGCTATTAATCATTTGCTTGAGTTGCATATCGTACTCAAATTTAGTGGTCTTGAAGTTCTGAAACCCGCCCAAAATTCTTTTAACTGGATGACAGTCATGGGGCGTTGTCCCTAGCAACTCCGAGATCAGCTTCTCAATTTTCGTCTCCAACTCCTTGTTGAGCCGCTCATCCTTGTCACTGCATGCAAGATAATAATTATACATAACCCTCGCAGAAGTTTAGCCCTTCAATTCTTTGCAAACATTAGTTTTTCTTTCTTTTTCTGAAAGAACATTACTTGGGAATTAGAAGCTTCTTCAATCCTTCAATAGCCCCTTCCATTGACAGATTACCCATGACTGCATGCCTACAAGAAATCATCCAAAATAAAAGAAACATTTTTATACTAAAGAAGCACTACTCCATAAAATAAAGATAATATAAAAAGAATAATACCATATGTAAAATTTTACAATTCATTCTCAATGCAATAGATATATCTAATAGAATATTGTAAGCGATTTTTTGATTGGAAACATGAAAAGTAGAAGCACATGTTACACTTGTGAACCAAGTGAGAGGAGGGCAAGGAAAAAAACCTAGAAGACGAAGACATTATGCTAGCTAGGAAATGAAAAGTTGTAGATTGAATATATATATTGATATTCACCAGACAACTTGGGCACAACTTTGCAGCAAATTCAAGCTCTTATTTATAGGAAAATGAGCAGCACTACATGATTCCTCGTATGCATAGCACTTGAAAAGACAACCATTTGGTTAGAATTAATATCTGCAAACGTTTTACATACTTTTGATATTGGCATCGTTTTTTATTTTAGAAAAGAGGATACAAACAAAATTGAAAAATGGTTGCGTGCTTGGTTAGTTCACTACGTAGTACGTACTACTGATGTCAATCTACATTTCTTAATGTTATATCTCACCTTTAGAGTGAAGAAATTAACACCCCATGGTCATCAATTCAGCTCTAGTTACATGGGAGGGTATGCATCAAGACCAGAAAATTCAATATTTTACAGCAAAAATTTACAATGATTTCTGATAAAATAACTTCGTTGAATATTCAAGATAACATGGGACCCGTTTGGAAAAGCAAAAAGGTTACCCCAACAAGTTAATTGTTTTGTCAAAACAATTTAACTGACATTGAAATTGTCTTCTTAGTTTATGTAGTACATATCAAAGTGAATATGTTTCAATTGGTCGTGCATATCGTGTTTGATATGAAACATACAAGGAATTCCACAGCAATTAAAGCTAGTTCACAACTTGTAGGATGAGAGTGATGGGAAGTCTAAAATATTAGAGGCAACTTGTATTATTATTATTTAGTAGTTGGAAGGTTGAGGACACGTGGAGATGAGAGAAAAATATAAAACTTTCCCTTACCTGCTCCTATTTTTTATTACTGATATAATAGTTAGCATGATGTAATTAAGAAAAGGATAAGGACAAATTTAAAAATTAGAAACTCCATCCCTTAGAAACTAATAATAATGATAATTAAAAAATAAATATATAAAGAGAAAAAAGGGGAGTTTTTAGTTGTAGATTGAATATATATTAATATTCACTAAACACACAATTTTGCAGCGAATTCAAGTTTTTCTATCAAAGCAATATGCAACACACATGTTTCCTAGGATAAAAGAAAAATAGAACAATCTTGTTTTGTTACAGTAAAACACTATTTCATTACTTTTTTTATAATATTTTTTCAAGAAAAGGGTAAAGCAAAAAAAATAAATTATAAAAGAATAAAGACTATGAGAGAGAGAGAAAAATGGTATAAATAGGTCAAGTATACAGTGATAAACATTTAGATAAAGAAAAAATAATAATATTTGTTCTCTAAAAACAAAAGCGTTAAGAAAAAAAATACAAACTAAATGGATATAAGAAAAAAAATAGTAATAAATACGCCAAGTAAGAAAATGATAAAGATAGAAAGTATATAAAAAAAATATAAGAAAAAACTGGTTTTGTTTTAAGATTATAGTTATGTCACCAAACACTATAAAAAGATTGGTAAATTTTAAATTTTTATTATTTTTCCATTAAAAAAACTGAAAATTACAATCAATGATCGCTATTGTACAATTATAGTAAAAACAATCAGCAAAATTTATAATCTTATCATTTCTGCATGAAAACATCGTTTAAAATATCCAAAAACGTTTAGCATACATTGATGTTGACACTAGATTCTATTTTCAAAATGAAGGATACAATCAAAATTGAAAATGCTTGCGTGCTTGGTTAGTTCACTAGGAATTATATAAGCACGTGAATGTACATTTCGTTGTTGTTGTCTCAAAAATAGAATAAAAACATCAACACCCTATGGTCATTTAATCTAATATAAACAACGAACATAGCTATATACGAAGTTCAATATCATGTTTTCTACGATAAATGTAACCAATTCATCAATAACTTTTAATCTTCAATTTGTTAAGATTTTGTAATTGATGGAGAATAATTAGAGAGAAAACGGAAGAGAAAGAACACTGGAGATGGAGAGAATGAGAATTTGAATTTTATTATAGTTGTTACAACAACTACTATTTATACATCTTGTATATTCTGTATTTTACAATTTACCCAGTAGAAAGAAAAATTTTCATCAGATTACTGGGTTGTTTTCTGAAATAAAAGTTTTATTTGAATTGTAGCACCCTCTGTGAGAGCACGAGCATCGCCACGTCCATTCAATTTATCTTGGGTTCATAGTAGGTGGTGGCGAATTAAGAGTCGATCCTGCCAAGGTGACAGTGAACACAGAATGGCCACTTCGCCGCTCGGTGACAGAAATCCGAAGCTTTAATTATGGGAGTTTGCTAGTTCCTTTGAAAATTTATTCAGAGTTTCTCTCTTGTTGCTTCTCCTCTTCATCCATCGACTAAATCCAATCAAGCCTTTGTCTGGAAAAATAAACATGAGGACACGTTCCTATTGTTAAAGAGAAAGATCAGCGAGGCGTCGGTGCCTTGCTAGATCTGGGTAAGCCATTTGAGATTGAAGGGGATGCATCAGGATATGCCGTGGGGGCTATTCTAACGCAGGAAGGATGACATGTGGCATATCATTTAGACATGGGGACCTCATTATTATTATTATTATTATTATTATTATTATTGTGTTAGGTACAAAATTAAAATTCGAAGGCAATTTTTTTTATGTTATCCGATTTATTCATTATATAATTATATTAACTGTATTTAAGAATTCTGATATTAATTTTTTTATTCAAAAAATCCTAGGTCATGTTTTCTTCTCCCTATATATATTCCTATGAGATAACATTAATTAAATATTAGAACATATAATTAATGAAAGACTAAAAATATCCTAGGAACTTTAACAAAAGAAAAAAAAATCATTGTCATTACTGTCAAAACAATAAAAATTATTAAATTATACAGAGAAAAAAATAACAAAAGAGTACGCAAGAAAAACAATTAGTTGTTGTTGTTGTTGTTGTTAATATTGTGTTAAGTACAAAATTAAAATCCGAAGACAAATGTTTTTATGTTATCCGATTTATTCATTATATGATTATATTAAATGTATTTAAGAATACTGATGTTAATGTTTTTTTATTCAAAAAATCGTAGGTCATGTTTTCTTCTCCTTATATATATTCCTATGAGATAATATTCATTAAATATTAGAACATATAATTAATGAAAGACTAAAAATATCCTAGGAACTTTAACAAAAGAAAAAAAAATATCATTGTCATTACTGTCAAAACAATTAAAATTATTAAATTATACGAAGAAAAAAAACATTAACAAAAGAGTAAGCAAGAAAAATAATTAAATTATTATTATTATTATTGTGTTAAGTACACTAATATATATATGGACAAAAGTAGGGAATATTCTAGAAATATAAAAAAATAAAAGTATAAGGACTGAAATGAAAATCACATTTATTATCAATTTAAATTAAAGGACAATGTTGAAAAAATCTAAACTTGTGCACCGAATTTATTGAGCTTTTACAGCCAATCCAGAAATTAAAAGTCGGAGGATCGAAGTGAAACTCTCACATTCAATCAATTAAAATCGGAGGACCCAATCGAACAAAATCAGAACTTATATAATATAAATCAGGACCAAAATCAAAATTAAGAGTCGAAGGATCAAAGTGAAAAGTAATACACAATGGGGGACTCTCCTGCATTTTTATGTGTAAGAGAGAGAGAAAACGTTGGCACTGTCTTTAACCGGCCATTGCCACGTTCACAGACATTTTTAGAGTACACGTGTCACCGCGGGAGGAAGACCACGCGGCGGCGCATCGAAAACGACTCCGGAAGACCATTTCTGACCACTGTATGATGCCACACGCGTCACCCAAACAGGGCGTGAGGCGGAAAACCGACTGTCACTTGCATCTCATGCCCTGACAGCCACAGAATAAACAATTAAAAAATAGAGTCAATTATCGTCCTGCCCCTGTACTCAAGTCAATGTTTTTGTCTTATTAGAGGCTATAACTGTATTTAGCCATTAAAAAAACCCTGCGGCGGACCGGACCGAACCAGACCGGTCCGGACATGTGCAATGACAGTCGTGCCCCTCAGCCGAAACCATTTTTTGTCTTATTAGCTGGGATAAAAACATTAATACATTGTTCACAAGCGCAAAAGATTAAAAAAAAAAGGATGGACGTACACCTTTGAAGAATAGAGACAAATTTCGAGTCCACAGTGACTTTGAGTTTGTGTTAACAGTATTTTTCGTTTTATTTTAGTGTATTTATTAATATATATATATATATATATATATATATATATATATATATATATATATATATATATATATATATATATATATATATATATTGATATTCACTAAACAACTCGTGCACCATTTTGCAGTAAATTCAAGCTCATCTATCTAAGCAATATGCAACATTCATGTTTCCTAGGATAAAAGAAATGTCGTTTTGCTGCAAGTCGAACAATGTTTTTGTATATAAAAAAAAAGAAGAAAAATGCAAGCTTTTAAAACATGTTTTTTTCTTAAAAAAAACATTCTAATTAATTTGTTCAAGATTTACTTCCAAATTCGCCACAACATATTCAATAGCTGCTCCACCTCCAGAGTATCTCAACTGTGTGCCAGGCCACCATGTCAATTACATAATACATACATGAATAAATTAAGTAATCATAAATAATAAAATCTTAGAACTCAATTCTTGGTATTATGGTGACTCACTTAAAAGCTAAAATTTTTAGGTGAGATGGTTCCTTGACATGATATTAGAGTCTTGTTGACCCAACGATCACGAGTTCGAATTTCATCACCCTCATTCTATTTGATAAAAACCAAGCACAAGGTAATGTGGGCCTGTGCAAATTTCAATCCCAAAAGGCTTTCACTTTAGGGGTGTGTTAGAGAATAATATAAATCATATTATAGAGACTTACTTACAACTTTAAATTTTTAGATGATATAGTTCCTTAACACTTGAAACCTGATTAATTGTCGGGGACCAGGTTAACAATGTTGCGGAACATGAAGGCTTCACCAGGTTGGGTGTCTAGGATACGAGAAGGGATAACTCGAGAATCTCAGCATGCAAAAACCAGAATATGCATCATGGGATTATCACAATAATTGTTATACTATGTATGATTTATTTTGTGATTATACAAATATGAAATTGTCTTATTGGTTTATGTAGTACAAATATGAAAGTGAATATGTTTCAATTGGTCATGAATATCCTGTTTTAAATGAAAAATATAAAAGGCAACTTGTATTATTATTTTACTAATAGGCAGGTTGAGGAATCATGGAGATGAGACAAAAATATTATTATTTAACTAATTTATATTTGTATTTTTATTATTGATTTAGTAGTTAGCATGATGTAATTAAGAAAGATTGAATAGTTAGCATGATTTTTATTAACTAGAGTACAGGGAAATCATAGGTTCCGTTCATGTACATGGCATTGTTAAGTCAAATCAAAACCACCAAGGCACTATCCTAGTAGTTTCTTCAATCACTTCACCTTAATTGCCACCTAAAACGCACCAACTTGAAACTACTTGGAGACTTCTAATGTGGTTGGTAATGGACATGATTATTTCTATCATGGTTTTATTTTTAAATGAAATGATTCCTTAACATTTAAAAATTAGCATGATTTTTATTTTCTTACTTTTTTTTATTATTGATTTAATAGCCATCCATTTCTTAATAGTTAGCATGATTTATAATACTTTGACTCGTGACCACACGAGTTGCCTTTAATACTTTAGACTTCCCATAACTCTCATCCTACAAGTTGTGAACTAGCTTTAATTGCTGATGAATTCTTTATATGTTTCATATCTAACACGATATGCACGACCAATTGAAACATATTCAATTTCATATCTTGACTACATAAACCAATAAGACAATATCAATGTCAGTCAAAAGTTTTGGACAAAACAATTAACTTTTTGGGGTCATCTTTTTGTTTTCCCCAAACGGGTCCCATGTTATCCAGAACATTTAATGAAGTTATTTTATCTATAAACATTGTAAATTCTTGCTGTCAAATGTTGAATTTTCTGGACTTGATGCACACTTTCAAATACAAGTAGCGCTGAATTGATGACCTAGCACGCAACCATTTTTGAATTTTGTTTGTATCCTCTTAATTTCTAAAATAAAACCCGAAGACAATATCAATGTATGTAAAACGTTTGTAAATATTACTTCTAAACAAATGGTTGTCTTGTCAAGTGCTATGCATACGAGGAATCATGTAGTGCTGCTCATTGCCTATAAATAAGAGCTTGAATTTGCTGCAAAGATGTGCCCAAGTTGTCTGGTGAATATCAATATATATATTCAATCTACAACTTTTCATTTCCTAGCTAGCTAGCATAATGCCTTCGTCTTCTAGGTTTTTTTCCTTGCCCTCCTCTCACTTGGTTCACAAGTGTAACATTACTTTTCATGTTTCCAATCAAGAAATCGCTTACAATATTCTATTAGATATATCTATTGCATTGAGAATGAATTGTAAAATTTTACATATGGTATTATTCTTTTTATATTATCTTTATTTTATGGAGTAATGCTTCGTTAGTATAAAAATATTTCTTTTATTTTGGTTAATTTCTTGTAGGCATGCAGGCATGGGTAATCTGTCAATGGAAGGGGCCATTGAAGGATTGAAGAAGCTTCTAATTCACAAGTAATGTTCTTTCAGAAAAAGAAAGAACAATTAATGTTTGCAAAGAATTGAAGGGCTAAACTTCTGCGAGGGTTATATATAATTATTATTTTGCATGCAGTGACAAGGATGAGCAGTTCAACAAGGAGTTGGAGACGAAAATTGAGAAGCTGATCTCTGAGTTGCTAGGGACAACGCCCCATGACTGTCATCCAGTTAAAAGAATTTTGGGCGGGTTTCAGAGCTTCAAGACCAATAAATTTGAGTACGATATGCAACTCAAGCAAATGATTAATAGCTATTCATCTCGCCACCAATATTTTTATACAAATAATCAAATTCAAGATTAACATACTCTAATATGTGTGTGTGTGTGTGTGTGTGTGTGTGTAGATATAGATATATATAGTCTTACTGTTATTAATTCCTTGGATATTTACTCTTGCAGAATGTATCCAGATTTGTTCAGAGAACTTGCAGAACACCAGACCCCCAAGGTAATGCTTCATTGCTTGGTGTATAATCACAGGTTAAATCAGACATAGTATAACAGTTATTACGATAATCCTATGATGCAGTTTCTGGTTTTCGCATGCTGTGATTCCCGGGTTAGCCCTTCTAATATCCTGGACTTCCAGCCTGGTGAAGCCTTCACGTTCCGCAACATTGCTAACCTGGTCCCTCCATTTAACCAGGTCTCAAGAACTGAATTCTGAGATTTTAGTATTTATGATCACTTCATTTACATTTAAAGCTTGTTTTATCAACGATTCATTATGTATCTGACATGGTGGCCTGGCACACAGTTGAGATACTCTGGAGTTGGAGCAGCTATCGAATATGCCTTGGTGCATTTGAATGTAAATTTCCTTTCATCTTGAACAACTTATGAATTTTATTTGAGATATTTCTGGTAGTTAACTATAAGAGAGTTTGACAGATAGAAAATATCTTGGTGATGGGACATAGTCGTTGTGGAGGGATAGATAGGCTTATGTCTCTCCCAGAGGATGGTTCGACTGCTAAGTAAGGTTTTTTTCTTGTTAGTGGAGAAGTAATGACTAATTAATGATGGAAATTCAAAATAATTATTTCATGAATTTATGTGCAGTGACTTCATAGATGATTGGGTCCAAATTGGCTTACCTGCCAAGGCCAAGGTCAAAGCTGAGTTCGGGCATCTTCCACTTGACGAGCAGAAACGGGAATGTGAAAAGGTAATTATTAGTCAACATTTTGCAACCAATCAATAGCTTAAACATATTAATTTGATAAGTCAAAACTATGATGGTATGCAGGAGGCTGTGAATTTATCACTGACAAACTTACAGACATACCCATATGTTCGAGAAAGGATGGCGAGGAAAGCTCTTGCACTGAGGGGTGGTTATTATGATTTTGTCGAGGGGTGTTTCAAGCTCTGGGAGGTCAAGTCCATCATCACGCCACCTATCCATAGCTGAATCAAGACTCAGCATCCTCAACCACACAAATTCACAGTATCTATGTTGTTTCCACTACCCTTTGATTTGCTTAAAGCTTGGGGTGCTTGTTAGTGTCTGTCCAATAATGGAAACGTGTTTCGCGAGTTTGTCATCATGAATGAAAATTTATTTTTATATAAAGAGTGTTATGTTTTGATTCTACTACATGTTCTATTCAAAGAAAAAAATAGTCAAATATTAAGTATAACCTGAACTACATTATGACATTTAAGTAATTAAGACAAGATTCTTCATAGGTGAATTAAAAAGAATTTTTCATTTGTTCTCAAATAATTTTGACTGTAAATTCTAACGCAAGGTGGAATGATATTTTAAATGAATTTTAAATTTTATTCAAATAATCAATAACTACGGTGTTTAGAAAAAAAAATGATTTAACATAGCAGACACACTCTAAACTATAATATCTAAACCAGAATATTGATGAATAATAATTTCAGAATGGGAGTGTGTGTTGCAAATTTGTCACAATAGACACATTTTATACTATAGCATATAATGCTTGCTAGTGTGTGTCCGACTAGTGTATGTCCGATAATGGGAGCATTTGTTGCATATTTGTCATCATGAATAATAATTTAAGAATGAATAAAAGTTGGGCATCTCTTTAAAGGAATAATTGGTTTTGTTTGGCTATATTCATTGTACTCGTTACTTTTGATGTTGTTAATGAAGGGAGTTGAAGGCATGACCCTAAAATCATCTTGTGTTGAGAGAAGTGAGTGCATTTGTGTCTTAAAACCAAATCTCACTTAGCCTCTCACATCTTTTTTTAAAAGCTTTGGTGTTTTACAAACTTAATTCTAACTTTTCAACTTTCCACTATGTAATAAAAAAAACAATCTTTTAGTCTTTCAATATGAGATTGAGGTTTTTGAATTTGTAAAAGCATGTTAGCTAAGGATTCTTTGAGATAAATTTCTTTATTTATCTATAATTTATTTTAAACATGTGAATTTTTGTTATCAAAAAACTTATGTTAAATTTTCAGTATAGTTTTAAAATAAACCTAAATTATGAGTGAATCTCATGATTAAACTGGTTTAAAAAACATCAATTAACCATGTTTTAAATCATTTCTTCTAACAATCCTTTGTATGAATGAAGATTATCTAACTAGTATACGAATACAAAAAGATTCATATAGAGAATATGAATATATCACTGTATAAGGATACACAACTTATGTCTTTGAACCATCCTTAGTGAACTATTATCAGTTATTCTCTACTAATGAGTGAAAGTGATATCTTAAACTATTCAATATTTTATGTAAACCAAGACAAAAGGACTTATGTAGTTCTCTACCTAAAATTTTTTTTCTTATGGTTGTGGTCATTTTGGTTGTCGCACCCTCCGCTAGAGCGCGGCGTCACAACGACCCTCCTCGTGCGCGGGGAATTCAACCTGGGGTTTTTTCTTTAGTTTGTGAAAAAAAAAGTTGTCACCTAGTATTATGGTTAATAGAAAACTTAATTGGTCTCTTACAAATTCTAAAGCAAGGGACTGGTTGCGTAAAGCGAAGATTTTAGCACCCCTAGTACACGCTACTTAAGGTAAATTGCTTGGTGTTTTGGTTTGCCTTATGATTGTGTATGGTATTGGTGTTATCTAATCAATTTTGCTAGGATAGCTTTGTATGGAAAAGGAACAAAGATTTCAATGATAAATTTACAACCTATGCATTAAGAGAGAATAGAAATCTAAGGAAATTCAATGGGTTTAAAACATAATTTCCTCTTTAGTATTTCAAGTGTTCACGACTCGTAAATCACAAGGAAAAACAAAAAAAATAAAAATTTAAGGAAATTCAAAGTGCTTTAAAAGCCTATTTTTGCCTTAGTATTTCATACTTTTACGGCTCGTAAACCATGGAGTCAAAGATCGAAACGTCCCCAATTATGATTAGGGTTTCTTTCAAAGATATGTTGATCAAATAATAACGACTTATTATTCCTGAAAAATTATTTTGGATATTTATGAATTTAAGGTTTCTTTATCGAAATATTAGAAAAAACAATCTACCTCAAACATCAGAAAAGATAGATAGATAAAAATTTGACTTAGAAAACAATTGAATAACAATGCAATTAACCTTAGGGGTATGGTTCACCAGGGGTAATGTGTATATTCCCTGCGCAGCAAGTCCCTTAACCAGACTGTCGCAAACCATAGATTTTCTAGTGATCTTAATGTTAGGTGGTGACTCCTGAAAATTATAATAATAATTTTATAGTTATGAAAAAAAAAGCGTGCACTTCTCAGACTCTTGGGATGGTCGTGTGAGAAAATGTCGCACCTCGATACCATGCAAGCTGCAGCCCATATTTAATTTCCAGCAACTCCAGAAGATTTGAGAACCGAAAAAACGCGTTAACCAGGAGCCACCTGTGTCCCTGATCAAGCCACCAGAACCAACCTTACTTGGGATGGGTTCCGAACAAGCTCCCCCATTTAATTTAATAAACCTTTCTCTGGGTGTCTCCCAGTTAACTGGAGGTGGTAATTTTTCCGAACGAGTACTACCCCCTAATTCATTCATTTGACCTTCCACTGTGATTCCCGTCTGCAAAATGGTGCTGCTGCTGGAAAGGAGGAAACATGTATGCATCTCCGACTAATTTGTTTCAACAACTCTAACCAAAATATTGGAGGATTTTTTCGTAACATGGAAACAATATGAATAATAATTTAATCTTCCGCTCTAACGGACATATAGGATACCGGAGCTGCACGATCAAGCCAATGTCTTTATGATTTCAACCAGCGGGTTTCTTTCAGATTCATTGTGCGACAGCATCCTTGTTTTATTACCATCAACAGGATCAGTATTTTATGTCTCAATTTCAGAACTTTTTGATTTTTTAATGAGGAAGATCCACGGTCTATTTTATATATAAGTGTGTTATTTTTCTTTTTGGATTCAAGGAAACTCTATCTCCGAAAAATATATTTTACAAGTCTAGTATAATCCCGGTCATCCCACATTATTACAAGAAATACATGTACTGACTAGAATACATGTAAATAATAAACTCTTTGTGATCATGTTATATCCCTACGTGTTATGCTTATTTTTCAGTATGAGTCCTGCATGCATGCACCTGCTTGTTAGTACCAAAAAAGGATGGCAGCTGGCGAATGTGCATCGATAGCCGAGCTATAAATAAAATCACCATTAAGTACAGGTTTCCCATTCCGCGGCTAGAAGATACGCTGGACATGCTAGCCGGGTCCAAGATTTTATCAAAGCTTGATTTACGGAGCGGGTACCATCAAATTCGGATCAGACCCGGAGATGAATGGAAGACCGCGTTCAAAACAAAGGAGGGCTTATACGAATGGTTGGTTATGTCATTTGGACTCTCTAATGCTCCAAGCACTTTCATGAGGTTGATGAATTAGGTACTCAAACCATTCACTAGCACTTTTGTGGTAGTTTATTTTGATGATATACTGATTTATAGCCGATGTGAAGCCGATCACGTGGAATATTTAGGAAAAGTGCTCACAGTTTTGCAGCAAAATAAATTGTATGTTAATTTGGTAAAATGCAAATTCATGACTACAAGTTTACTATTTTTGGGATTTGTTGTGAGTGTTGCTGGTATTAAAGTTGATGAAGAAAAGGTTAAGGCTATCCGAGATTGGCCTACGCCAAAAACTATAGGGGAGGTGCGTAGCTTTCATGGGTTAGCTACATTTTATCGAAGGTTTGTCAAAGATTTCGGCTGAATTATGGCACCTATCACGGAATGCATGAAGAAGGGACAGTTCAATTGGGGAGTGAGGCAGAACACAGTTTTGTACTAATCAAAGACAAGTTGTCATCCGCTCCAGTCTTAGCATTGCCAGATTTTGATAAACTATTTGAGGTGGATTGTGACGCGTCCATCATCGGCATTGGAGTTGTTCTCTCTCAAGAAGGCAGGCCTATGGTTTATTATAGTGAAAAACTAAGTGAGGCGCTTGAAAATGGTCTCTCTATGAACTCAAGTTATATGCGATCTTAGAGCTTTGAAGGTGTGGGAACATTATTTGATCCAACAGGAGTTTATTCTCTTTAGTGATCACCAAGCCCTCAAGTATATTAATAACCAGAGTAATGTGAACCGAATGCATGCTAGGTGGGTTGCGTTCATACAAAAGTTCACCTTCACGCTGAAGCACAAATCGGGGCAACTAAACAAAGTGGCAGATGCTCTTATCCAAAAAGTGGCACTACTCATCACTATGCAAGCGGAGGTCATTGGCTTTGAAAGTCTAAATGAATTATATGCAGAAGACGAAGACTTTGGTGATATATGGGGCAAGTGCGAACAAGGGGTACCAAGGGCAGACATGCTCATACACGAGGGGTATCTGTTTCGAGGCAACCAGTTGTTTATTCCCAGGAGCTCACTACGGGAACAAATTATACATGAGCTACATGGAGGAGGCCTGGCAGGACACTTGGGAAAGGATAAAACCATAGCCCTTGCCGAAGAACGTTACTACTGGCCCGAATTGATACGAGACATCAGCAGCCATGTCAAGAGGTGCCCCATTTGCCAAACGGCCAAGGGTCAGACGTAGAATACAGGTCTATATCTACCATTATCCATACCTGCAGCCCCATGGGAAGATCTCTCTATGGATTTCATACTAGGACTCCCACGAACTCAACGGGGTGTTGACTCCGTTTTCGTAGTGGTGGACAGGTATTCAAAAATGGCCCATTTTATCGCCTGCAAAAAGACTTCAGATGCAGTACATATCGCCAACTTATTCTTCAAAGAAGTTGTGCGACTACATGGTGTTCCTAAGTCGATCACCTCCGATCAGGACACCAAGTTCCTGAGCCATTTTTGGAGGACATTATGGCGACGGTTTGACACGACACTCAATTTCAGCAGCACCAGTCATCCTCAGACTGATGGCCAAACCGAAGTAGTAGACAGAACATTAGGCAACTTGATTCGTTGTCTCTCTAGTGAGAAGCCGAAACAGTGGGACCCCACATTAGCTCAAGCTATATTTGCCTACTGCATGATGAACCGGTCCACGGGAAAAACACTTTTCCAAATAGTTTACTGTCAACCCCCTTGCCATGCACTGGATTTGGTACCCCTACCAAGGCTCCCAGGAATGAGTATTACAGCAGAAAACATGGCGGACCGAATTAAAGCTATTCAAGAAGAAGTCAAGATGTCACTAGAAGCATCTAATGCCAAATATAAAGCAGTTGTCGATCAAAAGCGTCGCCATAAGTTGTTCATGGTGGGCGACTTGGTTATGGTTTATCTGCGAAAAGGACGAATGCCAGCAGGGACATTTAACAAGCTAAGTAACAAGAAGCATGGTCCCTATCAGATCCTACAAAAAATCAACGACAATGCTTATCGGGTTGACCTGCCACCAGAAATGGCAATATCCTCCACTTTCAATATAGCTTATTTGTTCGAATACCATCCACCTGACGAGCCAACATCTGATCTACATAACTCGAGGACGAGTTCTTCTCAACCAGGGGAGACTGATACAGGACAGCTCAACACAGTTCAACAAGGCGCATGAAGGGGAAACGTGAAGCTGGGCTGAAGATCAATTAGGAGTAATAACAGGCACAATTGGGGCACCAGCAGAGCTTATTACCATGCACGTCGACATGCATGAATGCACTTTGATTTATTTCTTTTCTTTATTTTAGCAATGTCTTTATTATTTCCGTTATTATGGTGATTATCTTGTATCCGTAGTTATTTCCTGTTTTTATTGTAAGATATGTTAGTGCATAGAATTAGGGAAACCAGTCTATAAGAACTGGCGTCCAAATCTGTAATAGGCACTTCTGAATTTTCAATCAAATAAACACATTCCAGAATTCTGTTTTTCTGCTACTTTTACTCGAGGATTCGAGTCTGTTACTGAATAAGAATGGTGATTCTTATTTTCACTTCAAGAACTAATCTTCCGCTACGTCAGGGATGCATCAGGATATGCCATGGGGGCTATTCTAACGTAGGAAGGATGACATGTGGCATATCATTTAGAGATGTTTCAGGGTGTTGCAAATGTTAAGGAATCATCTCACATAAAAGCTTAAGCTTATAAGTGAGGCCCCATAATATGATTTATATTATTCTTTAACACACACCCTCAAGTGAAAGCCTTTTGGGCTTGAAACTTGTGCAGGCCCACATCATCTTGTGCTTGGTTTTTATCAAATAGAATAAGGGCGGTGAGATTCAAACTCGTGACCGCTAGGTCAACAAGGCTCTGATACCATGTTAAGGAACCATTTCACCTAAAAGCTTAACCTTGTAAGTGAGGCCCCATAATATGATTTATATTATACTCTAGCAGCAAAGACTTATTCAACAGTTGTTGGGCCTCCACCAAGTAATGAAGCATTGACGCGTCTATCTCCTTGGTAAAGAGACGATGGTACACACTAACCAATGACCATTACAATATTTGCAGACATAGGCTCGATTATAGCAAGCTTGACATATGAAGTGGACGACATACCTACAACAAACTCACCTGGTGATCAAGTATAAAAAGGGTAGTCATAACAAGTTTGCTTGGGCTTTTTACCCCTAGAGTCCCTTTGATTTTGAGTTCACTATTCAGTAAACTTCATAACTAGAAAAAGGCGGAGGTAATATAATACGAGCAAAACAGTTTGACTCAGTGATCACGAGTTTGAATCTCATTATTTTCATTTTATTTGATAAAAAACATAAGATAGTGTGTACATGTGTGCAAGTTTCAAGTTTAAAAAGACTCGCTTGAGGAACTGTTTTAGAGAATAATATAAATCATATCTTAAGACCTCATCTAATAACATAAATTTTTAGGTTAGATGGTTACATGACATAAAAAATCTTCCACCATAGGTAGAGTTCCATTTGACTCATCATCAAACATGGATAAATCAAAGAGCTTCAATTTCTCGATGTTGACTATAGAGTACATTTCCATATAAGCTGGTAGCTCCAGTTGGCAGGCATTATCTCCAATCTTGTGAATAATTCTGAAAGGTGCATCCTATCCTTGCCCAAATGCAACCAAACATGTAGTTCACAACTTGTAGGATGGGAGCAAGGTTATCAATTCTATTTCTGTTGGTGCTTTGTTTATTCAATTGCAATGGAATGTTTCAGTTTGAAGCGTTTCGACGCTCCATTTTGAGGTGTACTATTTATATGTGTGTGTGTATATATATATATATATAATTAAATATATTAATTAAAAAATAGTTCAAAACTAAAATTATTTAGAGTTGTGCAATTTATTCTGAAAAAAGATACAGTAAAATAATTTTTCAGAACAAAATTATGAACATGTATAATATTATGAGAATGTCATCATCAATCTTGGAAGGTTATTATATTCTCAGATTGCTTTAAAATTTTAACATAATATATATAACTATGTTAAGAGACTCCTCATAAAATTTCATCTCAATCTAACGGCCGGATTAAAAGATATGATTGATATTGTAAAATTACTCATTATTTAAAAAAAATACTATTTGATCGAAACAGAAGGAGCGGAATGCAATCAGAATATTCTGGCTAAAATTTGAGTGAAATTTCAGGAACATACCAAAATTTTAAGTGAGGTAAAAATTGCGTCGTTTTATCTCGTTTTATTAAACGGTCAAAACAAAACGAGATCAACAACAACACTGGATGAGAGTGATGAGACGTCTAAAATAAAAGGCAACTTGTATTATTATTTTACTAATTTGAAGGTTGAGGACAAGTGGAGATGAGAGAAAAATATAAAACTTTCCCTTAATTACTCTTATTTTTATTATAAATATAATAGTTAGCATGATGTAATTAAGAAATGGATAAGGACCAATTTAAAAATTTGCAACTCCATCCCTAAGCAACTAATAATGATGATAATGAAAAAAATAAATATATGAAGAGAAAAGAATGGAGTTTTTAGTTATAGATTGAATATATATTGATATTCACTAAACAACTCGTGCACAATTTGGCAGTAAATTCAAGCTCATCTATCTAAGCAATATGCAACATTCATGTTTCCTAGGATTAAAGAAATGTCGTTTTGCTGCAAGTCGAACAATGTTTTTGTATATAAAAAAAATATGCAAGCTTTTAAAACATGTTTTTTCTTAGAAAAAAAACATTCTAATTAATTTGTTCAAGATTTACTTCCAAATTCGCCACGACATATTTAATAGCTGCTCCACCTCCAGAGTATCTCAACTGTGTGCCAGGCCACCATGTCAATTACATAATACATACATGAATAAATTAAGTAATCATAAATGATAGAATCTCGAACTCCGTTCTTGAGACCTGGTTAAATGCGAGGGACCAGGTTAACAATGTTGCGGAACATGAAGGCTTCACCAGGTTTGGTTGGGTGTCTAGGATACGAGAAGGGATAACCCGGGAATCTCAGCATGCAAAAACCAGAATCTGCATCATGGGATTATCATAATAATTATTATACTATGTATGATTTATTTTGTGATTATACAAATATGAAATTGTCTTATTGGTTTATTGGTTTATGTAGTACAAATATGAAAGTGAATATGTTTCAATTGTTCATGAATATCGTGTTTTAAATGAAAAATATAAGAGGCAACTTGTATTATTATTTTACTAATTGGAAGGTTGAGGAATCATGGAGATGAGACAAAAATATTATTATTTAACTAATTTTTATTTTTATTATTGATTTAGTAGTTAGCATGATGTAATTAAGAAAGATTAAATAGTTAGCATGATTTTTATTAACTAGAGTACAGGGAAATCATAGGTTCCGTTCATGTACATGGCATTGTTAAGTCAAAACCACCAAGGCACCATCCTTCCAGTTTCGTCAATCACTTCACCTTAATTGCCACCTAAAACGCACCAACATGAAACTACTTGGAGACTTCTAATGTGGTTGGTAATGGAGTTTTATTTTTAAATGAAATGATTCCTTAACATTTAAAAATTAGCATGATTTTTATTTTCTTACTTTTTTTTATTATTGATTTAATAGCCATCCATTTCTTAATAGTTAGCATGATTTATAATACTTTCACTCGTGACCACACGAGTTGCCTTTAATACTTTAGACTTCCCATAACTCTCATCCTACAAGTTGTGAACTAGCTTTAATTGCTGATGAATTCTTTATATGTTTCATATCTAACACGATATGCACGACCAATTGAAACATATTCAATTTCATATCTTGACTACATAAACCAATAAGACTATCAATGTCAGTCAAAAGTTTTGGACAAAACAATTAACTTTTTGGGGTCATCTTTTTCTTTTTCCCAAACGGGTCCCATGTTATCTAGAACATTTAATGAAGTTATTTTTATCTATAAACATTGTAAATTCTTGCTGTCAAATGTTGAATTTTCTGGACTCGATGCACACTTTCAAATACAAGTAGCGCTGAATTGATGACCAAGCACGCAACCAATTTTGAATTTTGTTTGTATCCTCTTAATTTCTAAAATAAAACCCGAAGACAATATCAATGTATGTAAAACGTTTGTAAATATTACTTCTAAACAAATGGTTGTCTTGTCAAGTGCTATGCATACGAGGAATCATGTAGTGCTGCTCATTGCCTATAAATAAGAGCTTGAATTTGCTGCAAAGATGTGCCCAAGCTGTCTGGTGAATATCAATATATATATATATATATATATATATATATATATATATATATATATATATATATATTCAATCTACAACTTTTCATTTCCTAGCTAGCATAATGCCTTCGTCTTCTAGGTTTTTTTCCTTGCCCTCCTCTCACTTGGTTCACAAGTGTAACATGTGCTTCTACTTTTCATGTTTCCAATCAAGAAATCGCTTACAATATTCTATTAGATATATCTATTGCATTGAGAATGAATTGTAAAATTTTACATATGGTATTATTCTTTTTATATTATCTTTATTTTATGGAGTAATGCTTCGTTAGTATAAAAATATTTCTTTTATTTTGGTTAATTTCTTGTAGGCATGCAGGCATGGGTAATCTGTCAATGGAAGGGGCCATTGAAGGATTGAAGAAGCTTCTAATTCACAAGTAATGTTCTTTCAGAAAAAGAAAGAACAATTAATGTTTGCAAAGAATTGAAGGGCTAAACTTCTGCGAGGGTTATATATAATTATTATTTTGCATGCAGTGACAAGGATGAGCAGTTCAACAAGGAGTTGGAGACGAAAATTGAGAAGCTGATCTCTGAGTTGCTAGGGACAACGCCCCATGACTGTCATCCAGTTAAAAGAATTTTGGGCGGGTTTCAGAGCTTCAAGACCACTAAATTTGAGTACGATATGCAACTCAAGCAAATGATTAATAGCTATTCATCTAGCCACCAATAGTTTTATACAAATAATCAAATTCATACTCAAATATATATATATATATATATAGTTTTACGGTTATTTATTCCTTGGATATTTACTCTTACAGAATGTATCCAGAGTTGTTCAGAGAACTTGCAGAACACCAGACCCCAAAGGTAATGCTTAATTGCTTGGTGTATAATCACAGGTTAAATCAGACATGGTATAACAGTTATAACGATAATCCTATGATGCAGTTTCTGGTTTTCGCATGCTGTGATTCCCGGGTTAGCCCTTCTAATATCCTGGACTTCCAGCCTGGTGAAGCCTTCACGTTCCGCAACATTGCTAACCTGGTCCCTCCATTTAACCAGGTCTCAAGAACTGAATTCTGAGATTTTATTATTTATGATCACTTCATTTACATTTAAAGCTTGTTTTATCAACGATTCATGCATGTATTAAGTAACTGACATGGTGGTCTGGCACACAGTTGAGATACTCTGGAGTTGGAGCAGCTATCGAATATGCCTTGGTGCATTTGAATGTAAATTCACGTTCATCTTGAACAACTTATGAATTTGATTAGGGATATTTCTGGTTGTTAACTATAAGAGAGTTTGACAGATAGAAAATATCTTGGTGATGGGACATAGTCGTTGTGGAGGGATAGATAGGCTTATGTCTCTCCCAGAGGATGGTTCGACTGCTAAGTAAGGTTTTTTTCTTGTTAGTGGAGAAGTAATGACTAATTAATGATGGATATTAATGACTAATTAATGATGGAAATTAATGACTAATTAATGATGGACATTCAAAAGAATTATTTCATGAATTGATGTGCAGTGACTTCATAGATGATTGGGTCCAAATTGGCTTACCTGCCAAGGCCAAGGTCAAAGCTGAGTTCGGGCATCTTCCACTTGACGAGCAGAAACGGGAATGTGAAAAGGTAATTATTAGTCAACATTTTGCAACCAATCAATAGCTTAAACATATTAATTTGATAAGTCAAAACTATGATGGTATGCAGGAGGCTGTGAATTTATCACTGGCAAACTTACAGACATACCCATATGTTCGAGAAAGGATGGCGAGGAAAGCTCTTGCACTGAGGGGTGGTTATTATGATTTTGTCGAGGGGTGTTTCAAGCTCTGGGAGGTCAAGTCCATCATCACGCCACCTATCCATAGCTGAATCAAGACTCAGCATCCTCAACCACACAAATTCACAATATCTATGTTGTTTCCACTACCCTTTGATTTGCTTAAGGTTTGGGGTGCTTGTTAGTGTGTGTCCAATAATGGAAACGTGTCTCGCGAGTTTGTCATCATGAATGGAAATTCATTTTATACAAAGAGTATTATGTTTTGATCTTACTACATGTTCTATTCAAAGAAAAAAAAATAGTGAGATATTGAGTATAACCTGATCTATATGATGACATTTAAGTAATTAAGACAAGATTCTTCATCGTAGGTGAATTAAAAAGAATTTTTCATTTGTTCTCAAATAATTTTGGCTGTAAATTCTAACGCAAGGTGGAATGATATTTTATAAGAATTTTAAATTTTATTCAAATAATCAATAACTACAGTGTTTTAAAAAAAATGATTTAACATAGCAGACACACTGTAAACTATAATATATAAACCAGAATATTGATGAATAATAATTTCAGAATGGGAGTGTCTGTTGCAAATTTGTCACAATAGACACACTTTATACTATAGCATATAATGCTTGCTAGTGTGTGTCCGACTAGTGTATGTCCGATAATGGGAGCATTTGTTGCATATTTGTCATCATGAACAATAATTTAAGCATGAATAAAAGTTGGGCATCTCTTTAAAGGAATAATTGGTTTTGTTTGGCTATATTCATTGTACTCATTACTTTTGATGTTGTTAACGAGGGAGTTGAAGGCATGACTCTAAAATCATCTTGTGTTGAGAGAAGTGAGTGCATTTGTGTGTCTTAAAACCAAATCCCACTTAGCCTCTCACATCTTTTTTTAAAAGCTTTGTTGTTTTACAAACTTAATTCTAACTTTTCAACTTTCCACTATGTAATAAAAAAAACAATCTTTTAATCTTTCAATATGAAATTGAGGTTTTTGAATTTGTAAAAGCATGTTAGCTAAGGATTTTTTGAGATAAAATTTTTTATTTATCTATAATTTATTTTAAACATGTTAATTTTTCTTATCAAAGAACTTATGTTAAATTTTCAGTATAGTTTTAAAATAAACCTAAATTATGAGTGAATCTCATGATTAAACTAGTTTAAAAAACATCAATTAACCATGTTTTAACAATCATTTTTTAAATCATTTCTTCTAACAATCCTTTGTATGAATGAAGATTATCTAACTAGTATATGAAGACAAAAAGATTCACATAGAGAATATGAATACATCACTGTATAAGGATACACAACTTATGTCTTTGAACCATCCTTAGTGAACTATTATCAGTTATTCTCTACTAATGAGTGAAAGTGATATCTTAAACTATTCAATATTTTATGCAAACCAAGAAAAAAGGACTTATGTGGTTCTCTACCTAATTTTTTTTTTTCTTATGGTTGTGGTCATTTTAGTTGTCGCACCCTCCGCTAGAGCGCAGGGGAATTCAACCTGGGGTTTTTTCTTTAGTTTGTGAAAAAGAAAGTTGTCACCTAGTATTATGATTACTAGGAAACTTAATTGGTCTCTTACAAATTTTAAAGCAAGGGACTGATTGCGTAAAGCGAATATTTTAACACCCCTAGTACACGCTACCTAAGGTAAATTGCTTGGTGTTTTGGTTTGCCTTATGATTGTGTATGGTATTGGTGTTATCTAATCAATTTTGCTAGGATAGCTTTGTATGGAAAATGAACAAAGATTTCGATGATAAATTTACAACTTATGCATTAAGAGAGAATAGAAATCTAAGGAAATTCAATGGGCTTAAAACATAATTTCCCCTTTAGTATTTCAAGTGTTCACGACTCGTAAATCACAAGGAAAAAAAAATCTAAGAAAATTCAAAGTGCTTTAAAAGCCTATTTTTGCCTTAATATTTCATACTTTTACGGCTCGTAAACCATGGAGTCAAAGATTGAAACATCCCCAATTATGATTAGGGCTTCTTTCAAAGATATATTGATCAAATAATAATGACTTATTATTCCTGAAAAATTATTTTGGATATTTACGAATTTAAGGTTTCTTTATCAAAATATTAGAAAAAACAATCTACCTCAAACATTAGAAAAGATAGATAGATATGACCTAGAAAACAATCGAATAACAATGCAATTATCCTTAGGGGTATGGTTCACCAGGGGTGATGTGTATTTTCCCTATGCAGCAAGTCCCTTAACCAGACTGTCGTAAACCATAGGTTTCCTAGTGATCTTAATGCTAGATGGTGACTCCTGAAAATTATAATAATAATTTTATGATTATGAAAAAAAAATTGGGCACTTCTTAGACTCTTGGGATGGTCGTGTGAGAAAATGTCTTTGTGATAAGGATATTAAAAGAAGCTAAGATAGAAGAGTTTAAATGGGTCAAAATTTGGTATATGTAGTTAGAGTTTGATTAGTGAGAAAATCTTAGCAGCAATTTCCCATTGGTAGCTGTATCAAAAAAGAATGACTAGAATTTATGACAAGAAAGAGTAAGCCTATGAATTATAGGAAGGAGATTTGGCTTTGAGGAATATTTTACCCAAACATAAACGTGATAGGCATATACTTACAAAATTCTATGTATTTTTTAAACAAATATGGAGAGATCTAATGTTATCATTCCTATAAATTTGAATGTCATGAAAAAAAGTATTATGTTTGAAATTGTTCTTTATTTAACCAATGCAATAAATATGCTAAACATTTGGCCAAATTATACAAATGGTTTGTATATACTTGAATTTAAAATGGATAAATGGATCCAGTAATTATACAAATGGTTTGTATATACTTGAATTTAAAATGTTCATATTCAATATAAGTTGTAATAAAATTGAATTACATATTGGAATAAGTAAAAAAAAAAAAACATTGATTGGATCAAGATGGTTATTATTTGACTAAATATTTCAAGGATTATCTAAAAGACAATAAGATTATCTACACTTTGCAGAACACTAGATCCAGATAAAATTTATTCTCAAGAGTATGAACCTTAAGCAACCTAAATTCTCTATAAATTTGGAAGGGCATGTCATTCATCAATGAGACTAGGAGAAAATTTGATTGACATGTTGATTATAATTGATGAATCTATCAATTACTTGGATATAATATATTATACTTATTTCAAGAAATGAATTAAAGTTATGAACTTTATTTACTAACCAAGTTTATAACTTGATTGATCAGCCTAAAAGGAATAAAACCCAATGACACTGAGTGGTTCTTTAAGAGAAAGACTAACATGAAATGCATTATAAAAACTAACATGAAATGCATTATAAAAATATACAACGAGCAATATCCAATTTTGATGATATAATCAATAAAATCAATTCTATAAAAAAATTAGAAAAAAAAACCCAAAACAAAAATTATAAATTAAAGAATAAAAACCAACACACACACACATTACTAGAGGACTACCAAGAAAATAGCATTTCAACTCTTAATACCGGATTATTTGAATATTTTTTTTTATCAATGATATAATTGTAATTCTATTATTCAAATCCATAGTAAAACATGAATTCAGTACAATAATTTGACCACACCCTTTCGGTTTTGTAATTAACATTTACAACTTTTTTTGATTTATTGGTTCATAATTTTTTTAAATTTATTGTGTAAAGCATAAAGAATTTTTACAATACATGACACATATATATAAAGTTAATTTATAAAAATATCTACAACATAATTAGTTTTAGAATAAAATTAATTTAAATTCCAACCTTCAACTAGGGTAAAAGCTTGTTATTTCTGACTTTTTGCACAGTCTTTTCTTGTGTTTTTGGGTTTATTATAAACTTGGTCGTTATAGTCTTATGAAATTAATTACTTCATCTTGTTTATTTTAAAAACTATATATTTAATCCCAATATTCCTAAATTAGGCAATAATGACTTGGTTATATGTCTTATTATTTTCTAATCTGTTTTCGTTTCCTTTTCTTTTGTGAAATATAAAAACAAAGGAGTATTAGATAAGGTGAAAATGGAAAAAAAAATGAAAACAAAAACATTTTTAGAGGTAAAAAGAACTAAATTGACAAGAAAATTCAATGATTGTCAACAAGGTTGTCAAAATCGAGATTTTGACATGAATCGGAAAGGGTTTCGAAAAATCGGATCATAAGATTGGATCATAAAATCGTAAGATCGTACTCGAAATTTTCCGTACAAAAAATGTAAAATCACACCTAAAATCGTGTAGGTAGAAAAATTGTAAAATCTTAAGTAAAATATTTCCGAATATAATATAACATAATTATGACCATAAAACTTCATTAGTTAAGGTTCATGCATGATTCAAAAAAATTGAAAAATACATTACAAAACAATTATGTCTATAGAATTTCATTAGGTAAAAATTAACAAACTAAAAATAAATATTTTGTTGATGTGAAATATAAATATTTTTTATGCTAACTTTTTTTTATGCTAAATAATAATATTATTATTATTATAAATCCCCATATTATTATTATTATTATTACCCCTCCCCTGTATAAACCTACTTTATTATTATTATTATTATTAATTTATATAACCCCCCCTCTTTTTATTATTATTATTATTATTATTATTATTATTATAACTAAGTATAGCCCCTCCCCAGTAACATAACCTTAAATCCCAATTTCCTTCTCCCACACCGCCGCCCACCCTCATCTCCTCATCTCCATTTTCTTTTCTTCCTCCTCATCCTCTTCTCCTTTACTCCCTTCCTTCTCATCCTCTTCTCCATTTTTTTTCTTGGTTCCATTTGAAATTTTGAATTAGCTTTGAACTGGGGCATAATGAAAAACCCGGATCTTAAAATCGGACCGATCCGGTCCGATTTTACGAGTCAACCCGATTTTGACCGAGTTTGACCGATTTTGATTTTTCTTTCCAGTCCAACCAGGTTTGCTAAGCCAACTTGCAAACTCGTACGAGTTTGCGAATTGGCTCGCGAGTTTGATTACCATGATTGTCAAGAACGCAAACACAAGATTAGATTGAATGAGAAAAATAAGTTTAAGGTTTAGGCCATGTTTGACATTGCGTTTTAAAAGTGCTTTTAAAAAAAATTAAAAATTTTTATTTTTATTTTTACTTTAAGTTAAATGTTTTCGGTGTTTTATATCATTTTTATATACTAATGTCAAAAATAATTTTTTAAAAATAAAAAAATATATATTATTTTAATATATTTTTAAATAAAAAATATTTATAAAAACAATTTCAACTACATTATCAAACAGTAAACTAGACATGGGGTGATGGCGGGTACCTATTATTGAGAGTAGATGCTCTAAGGACTAGTTAGTTAGTGTTGACAAACTCTAAGGGAGTTAAAAAAAACAAGTGATTGGAGCAGAACTTCAACAGGAGCACAATCTAATTGTGACTGATAGATAGACACCATTAACATCATATCTTTCTCTCCTCTATATTTATTTGTCTTTTAACTCCTCAACGGGGGAGGTTTGAGAATGGCGCCTCCATCATCGGAACCTTCTCCTGCTAATCCTGCCCATCAAAACCCAGGTTCCATTTTCATCACGTTTTCCCCTAGGCTTTATGAAAGAATGATTGAAGGGTTGCTTTCCTAGTGTCCAGGCTTGTAATATGCCGATTCCAATGTTTTTTTTTTATATAAATGGGTGATCTTGATGGGTATTTGAGACTTGGCATGAGATGGATAAGAGAGGTTGTGCACAGGACGTTGTTGCTTGTATTCTGACGATCATTGGGCTTTTCAGTTGCAATAAAGTTGGGGATGCATGTTTTCAATGGTTTTTAGTTCTGAGAAGTTGGATTATACGGATGATGATTCTTTGGAGTTAAATTTAGAAAACCCAGAAAGTTTTAAAATAAGTCAGGATGAGTGGCATTGGGCAATAATTGAAGGGGGGCAACATTGTGGAGCTCTGTTTAAAATTTTATACTTTAAAATTATTTTACTCAAAATTAAATTAATGATTTCTAAGTTAAGAATCAAGACTGCTAGTTCATTTCATTTCCACGGGTATTCCAAACATAAGAACTGTAATAGGTTAACAATTAAATTCAAATTTGCTTATGAATTAAATTCAATTTCACATTTGGTGTGGTTCCAAACATGCTGTTCTTGTCATTGTTATTAATTTTTTAGCTTAAAGGTTATTATTATAATTATTATGTGATTTGCAGATCAATTAATTCATGTTTTAACTACCATTGCAATTGATTGCAGTGTCTGTTATTAATCAAAGATGATTGGTGTAAATGGTTATGTGTTTGTGAGACGATCAATGGGTTAATTGTTTACAGTGTCAAAATCACTTCAAGTTTTAGGATTATATTAAGCATATGGTAATATCTTCTTTTTTTTTATGCTTTGAGCTACAGAAAATGTACAGCCAACAACTGGGATTCAGCAGGAAGCTGGGGTTGAAGCTATCAATCAAAGTCCTCCATCTGTCTTTGTGAACTCAGAACCTATGCGAGAGGAACAAGTGCAGAATGCTGTAAAGTTTCTTTCGCATCCAAAAGTTAGGGGCTCTCCTGTTACGTATAGAAGATCATTTCTTGAGAAGAAGGGCCTCACTAAGGAAGAGATAGATGAAGCTTTTCGGCGTGTGCCGGTAAATAAGTTTTTTTTTTTATTCACCTTTTTTCTTTCATGCCACTCTGTTTAATCATTTTTTTTTCATAAGTTCATGGATTCTCAATGTATTCGTTTCTTTTCATTCTTACCATCTTACATTTTCTGCAAATTGCAGGACCTAACCCCAAGCACACAGGCAACCAGTTCTAGTCAAGGTATAAGACTTTAGCATGAAAGTGGGATGATTATTATCTTTTGTGATAAGCAGTTTTTGGGATTGCTAAGATTTGTATATCCTTGAATCCTTGATTTATTTGATGTTGTATTATGACAAAAGCAGAGGGTCAGGTGAAATCAACACCAAATGTTCAGCCACCAGCCCCAGAACAAACTCTGCAACCTGTATCAGCTGCTCCTACTGGTGTCATTTCTACAATGAGGACTTTGACTCGACAGCAGTTTCACTGGCATCATGCTGTTTTTGCTGTAGGACTGCTGGCAGTTTCAGGTGCTGGAACAGCTGTGTTAGTTAAGGTATCAAAAAATACTCTCCACAACCACACTGTCATACTAGTCTACTTGATGATGCCTAATGCTTGTTTTCTATTTCCAAAGATGGTCTAGGTTGCATCTGTAAGTTTCTTGCACCCATCGTCGTGTAAATTTATGCATTGGGTCCTTAAGACTACACGTTAACTTTCATGACACAAACAGACAACTTATTTCTTGTTCAGAAAACTATTATTCCCAGGCTGAAGTCTTGGATACGCAAGGTAGTGTTAGAAGAAGAAGATGACAGCATGATGAAAACTAATACAAAGTCAAGTTTGGCAGAGGAAGCAGCGGCAGCTGCCAAAGCAGCAGCAGCTGCGGCTGCTGATGTTGCAAGAGCAAGCCAGGAAATGTTGAATTTGAAAAATGAAGGCGAGATAGTGATAGAATTATTTTTCATTTTCAGGACTGGTTTCGTTAAATGGTTTCTGATTATAATTTTTTTTTTCTAACCATCTCTTTTACTTCTTTCAGAGAAGAAATACTTCAAAGAATTTATTAATATGTTAGATGTGCAAGTACAGGAAATGAAGTCAATGAGTACTGCTATACATCGATTGGAAGGTATGAAGATGTTGCTTTGACATCAGAACCATATATCTTTCTATGTGCTGCATATGAATGGTTGTTGAGATGCTCTCTTTCATCCTTGTCTGTAGCAGTTCCCATTTAGAATTCCAATTTGTCACTGGTGCTTTCAGAGCTGCTAGGCACATAATCTTTACATGCATTTAGGTATCAAGGCATCAATATTGTTTGCATGTTAATTGCAATAGAGTGTGAGATATGCCTCTTTGCCAACATTATAAATTGTGAGAAAAAATAAAATAAAGGTATCTTTTTGTTTGGTGGAAATGGATTTTGAGAGTGAGGAATGCTTCATGTTGATGATCACAGAAACATTAAGACATTCATGGAAAATCGAGGTGCTAATTTGACACTCTTGTTCAATGACTTTTAAGGCTGAGCTAGTTGTACATGATTCATTCCAGAATTCTGAAAAATATGTGTAAAGGTGTTCTTTTTCAAATCATTTAAGGTATCCTTCTTTTTTCTCTCTCTGTTTTTTTTTTTTTTTTCCATCATCAGGACTAACAGATTACCGTGTGAGAAACTCTCTTGCTGATCAAGAAGATTATAGAGCCTCAGTGGCAAATCTGAAGGTGAGCATAACCTAGGTGTGCACTGGACACTGAATGCTTCAATATTTGGAATGAAAGTTTGCATTATAAATTCTGTGAGATAAGTTTTGAGCTCAGCAATTTGAGGTTCTTAATGTTTCTTTCTTTTTGTCAGCAAACATATACCAATGGCAAGACAGAGTATGATTTGCGTTCAGGTTATTTTCCAGGATTTCAGTTTTGGTTTTTCCAGCTATTTCAATTTTGGTTCTTGTTTTTTTTTTTTTTCCGTTCTTTTCGATTTCCATGTCATGTATTCAGAGTTTTATGGACAGGGAGATCATCACAGCCCATGTCTGCTGAACCCTCTGTTGCACCACACCAAAAGTCATATATGGAGGTAATAACTACTGTAGAAGCATTTTTCAAACTGTATTGGAGGCTGGCATCCATTGGAATTAATCCTCCTGTAGACTGTAGTGGACCAGTGGTCAATAGTTTGCATTGATGTAAGGTCTTTACTTTCTGGAATCGTACTTGGACATTTTTTAATGGTTTCAAAGTTTTGAAATTTAACTTGGTCATTGATTTGAATCACTATATCAAACAGTTTCAAGTTTATTGAAGATGGGAATTACTGAAACATCTCATAAGTTTGTTATCTTCTGTAGCAACGTAAGCCCAACATTGCTACTTTAAAGCAATTTGGATAAAGTTTAAACATTGAGCAGAGAAATCATATTTGAGTTTAATGCTTTGTATTCTAACTGGAATTTGAGTTCGCAATCTGAGATGCCTGAACCTTACCACTAGTCATATTGTGTGATTTTCTTCTTGTATGATAAATATGGATGCTTAAGAAATAACTATTTCAGATTCAATTTGGCAATACCCGATGGATTCAGTAGCAAATGGTTGAATTCCATTGACTATTTTGGTAATTATGTTGCAGATCATGGAGATGGTCCAGAGAGGAGAGAAAGCTGCCAATATCAGAGTAAGTCGGACCTATCTTTTACACTGAAATTGGCTTCATTTACTGTGAGTTGCATGCTTATCTTGTCATCCTGGATTTATATGCCGAATTTCAATGATCAACCACCAAACCCTATTCAGCAAATTTTAAATGCCCCCTTCTAATGTTCTAATAGAATGGATGATTTAGGCACCGAAGTTAAGAAAATCAAAACTTAATAGGATTAGGAAAACTAAATTTTAGGAAAATCAAAACTTAATAGGATTAGGAAAATTTACCAAACAGGAAATATAACTAGATTCTTTAGAGCAAATCCAATGGCAAAAGCCATTTTGAAGAGCCAAATCCCTAAAATGATTTTTTAAATAGTGTATATATGGTTTTTTTGTTGATGTGTACTCCAATGGTAAAAGCCATTTTGGAGAGCCAATTTTTTTTATATTATTTTAAATATAGTGCAATTATTTTGTATATAGTTTAATTATGCAATTAATTATATAATGAATAGGATTAAGTTATATAATTAAATAGTTGCTTTTAAAAAACCCTCCAACAATATAATTATTAATTTTGTATATAATTTTTTGCTCTATTGTTGAGGTATTTTTGAATAAAAATAAAAATAAACATTTTTGATATAGTTACAGTATTTTCTAATACACACACCCACACCCACACCCGTCAACCCCACACAGAACCCCCCCACAGCAGAAACTCAAAAATTTGGTTTTGCCTGCTAGGATGGCTCTTCCGTTGGACTTGCCCTTATACATTCATTTTAGCTACTAAGTACAGAATAACAAAATTTAATCAAAATGTTTTGTGCTATCATATACAGAACCAAACTTCCTATTTTGCCAAATATTAATTCCTGAAGGAGTGTTTTCTCATTCTAATCACTTTCTTTCTTTTTCAATGAATCCAAGGCTAATGGGGTTTTTTCTATTTAGTTGGCCATGTAGATGCAGAGCATCTACCTTTTTCTAGATGTGAGCATTATTTCTTTCATTTTTCCAATTCAATGTCCTTGCATTGTAGTAATTTACTTACTCTTGATTGTCATTATTGAAAAAAAGGAACTCCTGAATGTTTTAAATATTTGACAAGATGTTTCTCGGTTCTCCATTACATTCCTTTTCCAATAGAATCATATACTGATGTGGATTTTTTTGGATTTAGTTGGTCATGTTAGGAATGAAAATCTGAAACTGCTACCAGTCTTCCCTTGCCCAGCTTACACTCATCTGATATAAAACTCCTGGATTGCTACAACTGGAGCATGATATGTTGTTAACTAATTCCAGAATGGTATTTATATTTGATAAGAGTAGTGCTGAAATTAGGAAAAAAGAAAAAGGTCTTACAAATTGATGTGGAGTCTACTTCATCCATCACTCAGTATTGCTGAATTAATGGACGAATCAGTAGTAGCTCTAAATTGACACAGATTTTTGAGTTCACTCTTAAAAACAGAATCCATTCGTCCAGCTTGAGATATTTAACTTGGAAAAATACTTCTTCAGATTTTTTATACTCCAATATACATTGAATAACAGAATCTTCTTTAGAGTTTTTGAATTCACATTAAAGCTATCTGCTCCTTTACTGTTCCGAGTAGCCCTGGGAGGTTGGTCAAGCTCAAAACAACTCAAGCCAAGTGCTTCAGTCTCAAGTGGGAAGAGAAGGTTTGAATTCCAATATACAAGACAAGGGAATCAATCAGTTGGATGGCAAGAGCACTGAACCCTGGTGGCAGCAGAAAAATACCAGAATCACGGAGATAGAAGATGGAGGTGAAATGAAAGCTGGCGCTGAACCCTGGTGGCAGCAGAAAAATGCCAGAACCACGGAGATAGAAAATGGAGATGAAATGAAAACTGGACCTTTTGGTGCACAAACTAGCGAGCAACCAGTTAGGCGTTCATGGGTCCCTCCACAGCCACCCCCTGTCGTGATGCCTGAAGCAGCTGAAGCCATCAGACGACCTCAACAATCAATTCAGAAAGAACAGTCAAATGATGAGCAATATGTGTCTCATCCAACAGACACAGCTGATGAGCTACGGGAGATAACAAAAATATCAGAAGCAGGAGGTTCAGTGGAGATTAATGGTTAGGGTCAGTGATGAGAACTAAAGCAGAGTTTAATTTGCATGATCTACCCGATCCAAGGTACAGGTTGGTGTTTGATCAAACGACTTTCTGAGAATACTTCTGATCAAACATGGGAAAATCAATTTGATTCCACGTGTATCATGTGCCAAACTTTACTCTTTTAGACTATCTGGAGTACATTTTCCATGAGAATAAAGCTATGAATGCTGTTCATAGTTGTGATTAAGACTGAGGATACGTCGCTTGTTTTGTTTAAAAATACATTAAAATAATAAAATGATATTTTTTTATTTTTAAAAAAATTATTTTTGATATCAACACATGAAAATAATCTAAAAATATTTTTGATATCAACACATGAAAATAATCTAAAAAAACCAATAAAAAAATCAATTCTTTTCAAATTTGCTTTCCAAACATCCCCTTGAAATGGTTACAGGTTTATCACGACCAGGTTCTTACGTTTTTTTTTTATCTTATTTTACAATATGGGCATCATTTTTCATATATAAAAAAATTAGATTAGCCCCAGGAACAAAACTCGGCATCAAGACTGGATGCTGCCGCCGCCCCCACTTTGCATGCCTGTCATTGCTTATTTACTATTGCTATGTGAGATGGAATTTGCTACCAAGAATGGAGAATCTGTTGTGATTTTATAGACATGAATATTTAAAGGTTGCTCTCACAGGCTGTTAATGTATTCCCTTTCTTCTTCTTCTTCTACCAACTAGGAAGTACCTACCGAATCATAAATCGAGTTTAATCATCTGATTTTCTTCTCATTTAATTTCAAGAACAGGATTCTCTTCTTTTTGGCTAGAACTTGAAGGGAAGAACCAGTACCTACCAAATTATAAATGGAATCATATTTGTTTTCATTTTATAATTTTGCATTCAATCATAGCGTGACAGATAAGTGATATTCATGTTGGGAAATCTAGTTTAAAATTAACATGGATTGGTGATAGTGGGACACTTCTGGCCGGCCATTTTTTTCTACCACCACTAAATATATGCTACGTTTCAATTCTAGTTTGCTTTATATTTTTTATATTTCTTTCTTTCTAATAACATTTCCTGAATATTATTTTATATTCTGTTTTTAATTTGCTGTATTCTTACTTACAGTCAAGGAACTTGCTGGTAAATCTGCATCCAACTTTAAGACATCTACAGTCTGACCAAGAAAAAAGATAGATGCAAGTGTTACTGTTTAGCGATGCAGACAATTAAGAAGCCAAAGTCACAGACAGGAGAGGAGAGGAGGGATCTTCACTTCCTATAAACTCAAGATACCTTTATATATAGCACTTTATAAATCAACTTCAAAATCTAATCAAGTAACTATATTAATAAAAACAAAAAAACATCAATATTTGCCACTTTCGCAGGCAGATAATGACCCAGTTAGAACCTTGCTCGTTGAGATTTGGGATGCATGTGATTCATGGTGCGTGCATGTGGAACACAGTCTCTGACTGCATAAATCAGCACGATTCATGTTTTCTGTAGCTATTTATGAATGCCCTTCGATGATGATTTTGTGGCCGTTTGGCATTGCGATACCACCAGCTTTTGGTTAAAATTTGATTTTTTTCATTTTAAATGAATATGTTTTGTGTGTTTTAGATCATTTTGATGTGCTGATTTCAAATATGATTTAAAAAAAAATAAAAAAAAACATTATTTTGATATATTTCGGCACGATAAACACTTTGAAAAATTACCGTAACCACACTCCCAAACAGACCCATTTGTATATCCTGTTGTCCCGGAACTGTAGATACACAGGGATATCCTACTTCTTCTTTCTCCCTTCAATCAAATCATCTCATCTAAAAATTTAATTTTATAAATAAAATTTTTAAATATAATTTATATTATTTTTTAACATATATTTTCAAATAAAAATTATATTATAGAGTCTCACTTAACAGTTTAAACTTTCTTACTCAACATTTCAGTTTGAAACGTACATTGGAAACTGTTATCTAAATTAAGATTTGTGGATATGATTTATATCTTCCAACACAAGAAGGAATTTTGCTGGATCGATAATTAAGTTCAGACACTGATGAACTTGGTGTGCATGTGGGCTCCTTTTCTTTAGTTGTTCTGCTCGCAGCCATGCATGATTATAACAATTTGCATATTTTCTTCCATTTTCTTTTTTTTTTGTATGAGCTGTATTGTTTGCTCTTCATCTTGGATATTCGTGATAATTATTGGGGTAGAGAGCTGTTTTTATTATTATTTAGAAACAATCTAAATTGTGTAGTGAGCATAAAAAACCCAAAAGATACCTTTGCATAAAAACCAACAAAGCATATAATAAGAACAAGATGGAGCAAGCAGCATTGACAAATTAAAAAAAGAAAAAAAAGAAAAGTTAAGAAACACATTTAATAGGGATGAAAATCTGTTTCAGTTTTGATGAACACCAACCCAAACCAACTTGAATGAGTGGATTTTTTGAAATAGTTATATTACTTGATAGATAGTGAATAAAGTATAGTTATTACTAATCTTGACCCGCATTTAATCCAAACCTAACCCTAAATATATATTTATAGAATATTTTATATTCTTAATTCAACATTATATATATACATATTTCAATATTAACATGATACACACACGCAGACATAAATTTTATTATTTAAAATCCTATATATATATATATATCACTATTTTCCTTTTGTTTTTTATTGAATAATAAATATTTATATACATTCATGAAACTTGATAGATAAAATATAAATATTTAGATTTATTTACTATATAAATAATAAATAGAATATATATATATATTAAAAAAAAACTTTATCTATTGACACTCATTCTCATCCCTAGTATTGAGAAGCTGCTACGGTCAAATCGGTGTTGGCCGAATTTTTTTAATTTTATTTTAAATAAAAAAAATTGTATTTTTAAATTATTTTAATATGTTGATGTCAAAATAATTTTAAAAAAAATTAAAAAAATATCATTTTAATATATTTTTAAATAAAAAATACTTTAAAAAATAATTACAACTGCACATTTCAAATAGTTATTATGGTATATATCCACGCAATTGTGCCCTATACTAAAAGCAGGACACCAGCAATTATGACACTCCGAGGCAGGATAGGTGTGGAAATTCACAGCACAGTCCACTAACACAGCTTTCGGAAATGTAAATGGCCCTCATAGCATAAAATATTTTTGATTTTTTTTTTTGCAGTGAATTGCAAAGAAAATAAGAGATAAGTTGGAAAAAAATATTTTTAAAAAGATAAATTTGTTCTTGATAAGAGAACAAATCTCCAATCAAACTTGAATGAATAAAAAGAGTAAATGAATAATAAAAAAAGGGAGAACATTATGCTTGTTATATTATCTTTAAATGTTATTGTTATTGCATCGCAATACTGGAAAGCAATCTAAGACCTTGTTTGTTTCAAGGAAAGTGAATTCGAATTCACTTTCCTTGCTTCAGATGTTTGTTTCTTTGAAACAACTTTCCTGGAAAGTGGTTTCCAAGCAACAAACACTGAAAAGTTGTTTCCGGTGTTTGGCAAACACCGGAAACCACTTTCCAGGAAAGTTATTTCCAGTCAAGGAAAACTTAAGGCTTGAAAAAAGGAAAGTGTACTCTCTCGCCAAACATCCGAATACACTTTCCGTGAGCTAGCTAGTTATTGTTTTTTAAAAAAATAGAAACATGTTAGTATTATTTTTATATAAAAAATAATAATTCTGATATTAACAATTAAAAACACAAAACTAATAATTTAAATCTTAAAAATTCTATTTTTTTAATCACCCTAAATTAAAATTTTGCATTGAGATTTTGATTTAAAATTAAAAAAAAACTTATTTTAAGCTTTTAAAATTGGAAAAAATATATATTAATAATAAGTTTTACTTAAAAAATATTTCACAAGCTTATTTCTCTATAATATGATATGACATATATTGTTATATTTTATAAAATAAGCTATGTATGAATATAGGATATAATAAAAAATTCATCATTCTACTTTTTAGATTTCATTTTTTTATTTTAAGTGATTAAATATTTTATATTAAATATTTTATATATATTAGATAATCTTGAAAAAATTAATTTATTAATAAATTATTTTTCGATTCATTTTCCATAACATCGCTAAACATCTGAATTCACTTTTCAGAATTCACTTTCCAGAAACCACCTTCAGAATTCACTTTCAGGAAAGTGAATTCGAGAATTCACTTTTCGGAAACCATTTTCGAGAATTCATTTTCCGGATTCACTTTCCGGAAACCACTTTCCAAAGTAAACAAACGACTAAGTACATTGAATGTGTTAACAATCGTTGAATCGTAGAAAGAAAACAGGCAGCATCGCTGCAGGAAGGACAGGATTCTGACACCACAAAACTAAACTAGGTTCCACAAGATGGTTTGATTCCTGTCTCGTCCTTACCCTCCCTAATAATTCGACTTCTCTTCGTCCAATTTTGCCCACTTCCCAATTTTCCTCCATAAAAATAAGAAGATCAAAAAATAAAAAGAAAATAAGAAAAGAAAACCCCACAATTCACTAGCCACACATATCTTTCTTTAAATCAGTAGTGCTTAGCACTGTTGTTTTTGTTTGGTGCGCATGCTTTGCTACTAATACCATCATGTCCATGGCTATATTAGTCTTGACACCCCACTAGTAATTTTGTTCAAGAAAAAGAAAAGATTATATTTTTCTGCGCTATCCTTTCTCTCCCTCAAATACTTTGGATTTTGAATTCTTGAGCCACAAATTAAGAGACAGTGCCGGTATTAACTAACTAAGACAAGATGGCTCTTAATTTTCTTTCTCCAGCAGAAATCAAGGCTATCTCTTTCTTGGATTCTACTAAATCCAATCACCTACCTCAGCTTCCAGGTTTTTTCTCTCTCACACACTTTATTTTTTCTGGGTTTTCCTTTTTGTTTCGATGAAAAAAAGCTGGAAAGTTTTTTAGAAGGTAACGAGCAAGAAAGTTGGATAATTTTGCATTTTGGGTGTCATAGAAAAAGTTAAACATTTGAGAAAATTATGAAGCTTTTGCTTTATGTAAGAAGACGACTTTTTAAGTGACTTCAGCTTAACAATGAATAGTTTGTTGAAGACTTCGATTTCAATTTCAATTGTTTTTGTCGTAGAAATGAAAAAAAAGAAAGGTTTGAAACTTTGATTCTTGGTGGTGCCTAATATAGGTAGGCTTGGTTTGAGGAAGGATTGTGGAGGGAGAAGAATTCAATGCTCTGTTCAGAATCAGAATAAGCCACCTCCAGCTTGGCCAGGAAGAGCGTTTCCAGAACCTGGACGCAAGACCTGGGATGGCCCTAAGCCTATATCAATTGTTGGATCTACTGGTTCCATTGGAACTCAGGTGGTTATATAATCTGGATAACAACAAACTGACCCAGTTATGGATTTACATTAATGCTTTAGGGTTCTACTTAATTAGCTGCTGCTTTTTGAATATTTTGAAAGAGAATACGCCAATGAGGCAGAAAAGCTCATGGTATTGGAGGCTTATTGTTTCTGCTTGATAACATTCTCTTTAAAGGAAGAGGGGATGGTCGCTCTTAGCTTTCATTTTATATTATTTGATTTTGAATAAGTATAGCCTTTATTGGAGTTGTATATCCTCACTTTTTATGAGGTCAATCGCTGCTTTAATGTGCGTTGTCTTGTTTTTATCCTCAGATTTTTCTCTCTTTTTTTCCAATATTTACTTTTAATTATTCAAACCAAAAAAAATATAAGGCTGTGTAAACATGTTCTATCCCTTCATGTTCAATCATTTGTATATCTCGCAGACATTGGACATAGTAACAGAGAATCCAGATAAATTCACAGTCGTGGCACTGGCGGCTGGTTCAAATGTTACTCTTCTTGCTGATCAGGTAATCGAACGGTTATATGCTGTAAAGAACTTGCAATGCCTTGATTGACAGATTATGTGCCTTGAATAGTGTGATTCCCAATCTATTCTTTTATTGAGTATTAGTACTGGTGGCAGCGATGCTTATCTTAGCTACTTTCTTTATCTGTTTTCATTCAGGAGACCAAGGCTTTAATAAAATGAATCAGATTTTGGTCTCATCAACTCACTCTCTCGCCTTCTCTTTTTCTTTTTTTGGTTGTACAGGTGAGGAGATTCAAACCGCAACTGGTTGCTGTTAGAAATGAGTCATTAGTTGATGAACTCAAAGAGGCTCTGGCTGATTTAGAGGAAAAGCCTGAGATTATTCCTGGGGAGCAAGGAGTTATCGAGGTAGAATAACATCACATCTTTCTCTCAGATTGTTAGGCTGATGAAGTCAATCTTATTACTAATTGCCAATTGACTACTTTTCAGGTTGCTCGTCATCCAGATGCTGTCAGTGTAGTTACAGGAATAGTAGGTTGTGCAGGCCTAAAGGTGTAGCCACAATTCTGATCGATCATTCTCTATTTAGTCTCTTGCACCATATAATCTAGAATATCTAAAATCTTTCTCACGCTAGGATTTCATACGAGGACTTTTAAAATAGAAAAAAAGTTGAGCGGTATGTGATTTTGTGCTTCCCACTTTTCATATTATTCACTAAAGATGATGTTTTCCCAACTATTTTTATCAATTATCAAGCTCCTTGTTGAGGATTTGATATCAGTGTTAAGGGGACAGCTGATATTTGTCAATAATTAATGACATGAAACTAACCTAGCATAGTTTCTCTCTTCATCTTTTTCAGCCTACGGTTGCTGCAATAGAAGCAGGAAAAGATATATGCTTGGCCAACAAAGAGACACTAATTGCTGGAGGTCCTTTTATCCTCCCTCTTGCTCACAAATATAACGTAAAAATTCTTCCAGCTGATTCTGAACATTCTGCCATTTTTCAGGTATGAAAATATATTTATATCTGTTTAGATATAGATCTCAAATGCTTCTGGTGATATTTTGAGCCCTGATTGGAAGTTCTTATCTAGCATTTTGCATGCTCTTTGATCATTTTGTTAATGAATATAATCAATTCCATAAATATTAATTAGATAGAACTCAAAAGGTATCTTCTTTCTTCAGTGTATTCAGGGCCTGCCTGAGGGTGCATTGCGGCGCATCATCTTAACTGCTTCTGGTGGGGCTTTCAGGTGTGAAATCATAATTCAATCTACAATCTTAAAAATTTTAAGTTGATATCTAAATGGGGCTTCAGTATTTTCTTTGGATATCTTGTCTGATTGATCATGTTTCAGAACTGTAGATATGTTCAGTATTTTGAAAGGTTTAGAGTGTTGAGGAACTATATTCTTGGGCTTGAGAACCTTTAACTTGATTTACTTGCACCTCTATCTTGACACTTGTTTTCTCTTGAACTGCGAAGGTGACCCAAATTAATAAATTGACATCATCATTTGGTCATTTCCTTGGTGATCACAGGGATTGGCCTGTTGAAAAATTGAAAGAAGTTAAAGTAGCTGATGCTTTGAAGCATCCCAACTGGAGTATGGGTAAAAAGATAACTGTAGACTCTGCTACCCTTTTCAACAAGGTTTGTTTGTGTTGCCTTCTTGATTCTGAATTGTACACCATTTATGTATGGATATATTTCTTGAATATGGGTAAAAAGGTTTCAGTTATTTATTATTTTTGTTTTGACAGGGCTTAGAAGTCATTGAAGCCCACTATTTGTTTGGAGCCGAGTATGATAATATTGATATAGTAATTCATCCACAGTCTATAATACATTCAATGGTTGAAACACAGGTCTGACTCTAGAACTTTTCCCTGTTAGCTGGCTTCCCCTAACTTATTTCACTTTCTGGTGGAGGCTCAATTGTCCATTTAAAGTTTCTAGAGGCTCTGGACTATATACTTGACACATGCAAACTTGTTCTTTCCTCATTTTGTATTGCCATTTGTTTCTTCCCAGGATTCATCTGTTATTGCACAGTTGGGGTGGCCTGATATGCGCTTGCCTATCCTTTACACCATGTCATGGCCAGAGAGAGTTTACTGTTCTGAAATAACTTGGCCACGCCTTGATCTTTGCAAGTCAGTAGCCTTGCTCCCTTTCAATCTAGAGTTTTAACACTTCTTCTTTTTGGTTTTTTGGATGACATAGCCAATCCAGTATATGAAACTTCTCAACAATAAGTCTTTTGTGATTCAGTCTCTTCCCAGACATGATTGCATAAGCTGTAGTGGGCCTTTACATTTTAGCTGAGCTGAAGTAATAGACAAAGGAATTTGATATTGGTGTAGAAACACAACACGGCCACTACTCCTTTGTTATAATTTTTTATTTATTTAATATTAAATTCAATGGATGATGCAGGCTTGGATCACTAACTTTTAAAGCTCCCGACAATGTAAAATATCCATCTATGGATCTTGCCTATGCTGCTGGACGGGCTGGAGGCACCATGACAGGAGTCCTCAGTGCTGCTAATGAGAAAGCTGTGGAAATGTTCATTGATGAAAAGTATGTATTCATGTTGTTTATTCCTTTAATCAAAAATCTGCTGATGATAACAGCAGTTTGTAGCAGCACCATATTACTGGATAGCTATTTTCAGGGGGTTCAAAAATCTTAGTAATAGTTAATTCTCTTAGCGATTTTCATGGTAAATAGTGGCGTGAGATGCCCAGAAAATGTCATAATACTGTTGCAGTGGCTGTATGAAGAAGCTGCACTATGTCAGTTGATACATTAGGTTTCCCCCTTCTGAGTTTTTTTGAGTCCTTGGCTAACAAATAGTTTACCTGTTTTTTTCTTTTCAGGATAAGATATCTCGACATTTTCAAAGTTGTGGAGCAAACATGTGATAAGCACCAAGCAGAATTAGTGGGCTCACCCTCTCTGGAGGAGATTATACACTATGACTTGTGGGCGCGAGAATATGCTGCTAGCTTGCAGCACTCTTCAGGTCCGAGTCCTGTTCTTGCTTGATTGGCCGCGCGCCAATGCCATGATAAGTAAAGCGTCTAATTCTGGGGCTGGCGAAACATGCTGTATTCCTGCCAAAACTGGCATTCTTTCTTGGGTTTGGGAGGGAATTGATTAGCCGTATGGCATAAATATTGGAATAGGCAACCCAGAACATGTCCCCCCTGAAATATATTGCATCCTTGAAAGGATCTTGGAAGCCACGGCAGTAATTCCCCACTGAAAAGAGGATAAAAAATGCATTTTGCACTGCAGAGAGGAAAAATAAAGATCTCTTTATGGTCTTCCACGACCTTCTCCCGAAAATAAACCAAAATAAATTTACCAGTGGATATACCGCGCGATCGTAATTCCATTGGTGAACGCCGATGAAAATATTCCTAGAGGACATGGACATGGACATGAACAACAGGCTATTAGTCGATTAAGCAAAGTCTCTCATGAGAGTCTAAATGATTTATTCAGGAAGTGGGGATGAATCCTTGGGAAGGAGAGCACCTGAAACATCGATTATGCTAGAGGCTCCTGCGCCGTATTGAGTTTCGGCCATCTATGCCGGAGTATGGGCCACGATGCTGTTGTTCCCGGAAAGAAAGTCCATCAATTCACCGGACTAAGTTTGAACATTGTCTAACTAGACTTCAGCTTTATTTCAATATGCTCCGACTCCAGCTCAAATATAAAATCCAGTCCAAGTTGCTTTAGAGTTTCTTAAAATCCAAATCCAACACTCCAAGTGGGATGCTGCCCTAAAATTTATCTTATAAATTCATCTCCTGTGGAAGAAAGAGCGCACACACCTGTATACTAATCCCTTACGCGCAGTCGTGGGTGGCGCTCCCAATGTGCCTTGCTACAAACGAAGATGCCTTGCTACAAACGAAGAAGGGGATCGAACCCCCAACCTCGTAAGCGGTCCGAGGTGTCCCTCGCCACCTCGATCAGGACCCATGGTACACACATCTATCTATCTATCTATATATATACTTACTAGCTAATTCCTCGCGCCTCGTCGCGAGCGGTACTATATTTTTTTCAGCATAAAAAAATATTAATTATTTTTTTATAATATATTTTTGGTTAAAATGATAAATTTGTGCAGAATTCCGGTGACATGCAAGTTTTCTATAAAATATATGAATTTTAAATCGATATAAATTTATCTGTTGATTAGATTTTAAAAAAATAATCTACATAAAATTATCATCATTATTAAAAACAAGAAAAGTCCTAATCCCTCACTCTTTATCAATTACTGGTAATATATATATATATATACATATACACAATATACACAATATATATATATAAATATATATATATATTGTGTATATATATATATATATATATCATGGCGCAGGGAAAACACTGTAGATTGCTACAGTGTTTTGTGACAACAGAAAATAACAATAAAAAATTTAAAAATAAAATACAATGTAACCGACATAAATTAAAATTTCAGAACAATAAATACAAAAAATAAATGAAAAAAAATAAAAACATAATCTAAAAACACAAATACATAAAATATGGTTTTATTTTTGTCCAAAAAACCTAAAAGAATTATATATATATATATATATATATATATATATTATATATATATATATATATAATATTATAATATATATATATATATATATTGGCGTGGGGAACAGTGTTTTCCCACGCCTTTTATATTATAAGTAATATATATATAGCTTTCATTGTGGGTTTTTATTACAAAAAAAAAGGCTGCCATGTGTTGCACAGATGAGAATGGTTGTTACGTGTGTTTGTGTGATGCGTCTAACATCTGGCCAAACATTGTCTTTGAGAGTGGTCTCTGAATCGTTGTGGTGACTTTTTCATGTCTATGCTATATGTGTGGTTAACAAGTGTATAATTTATGAAAATATAAATGTTTTTTTTCTCAAATGCACCCCCTCAATTTTTTTAATTTGTTAGATGTAGTTTTCATTCTTTTGATTGCTATTTATTTCATCTGAGAAATTAATTCTTTTCCAATAAATTTTTATCCTTATTGTTTTGATTGCTATTTTTCTCTTTAAAATACTTTTTAAATGATTTATTTTTATGTTTCATCCTTTAACATTGAATTGGTTGGGTATTGAGCTTGAAATATTAACTCGGTTTTATGATATCTACATGGGTTTGTTTGTTTGTTTCCCCTCTTTTAGACTTATTTTCTTCAGCATCATCCTTTACAAATTTTTGATTGGTGAATAGGCTCCTTTTTTTTTAATCTTCTTCAAAGAGGTTTATCGATAATTTTGAAAATAACACAGGTTATCTCTGGGTTTTTTGCCCTTTATAATTTAATATTTTTCTCTCCTCCATTTTTTTAATTTGTATTTTGATGCTGAATAGTACTTTTTGTTCTTACTCTCTTTCTAAATAAGTGAATTTGGGATGAGTAAATTCAACAACTATTTGTAAGTCTTTAATTCCCACCATGGTTTCATGTCTATTGCCAGTAATTGATAAAGAGTGAGGGATTAGGACTTTTCTTTAAGAATGGACTCAAAATCACTGTATTTCTAGATCATTAACTTTGACTCTATAAATGATTCCTTATCCTGGAAATTAAATACAAACCAACTTATCTTAAATAAGATATAGGGTCTGTTTGGGAGGGCGGTTGCGGTAGCTTTTCAAAGTATTTTTCATGCCGAAATACATCAAAATGATGTTTTTTTATTTGTTAAAAATCATTTTTGATATCAGCATATCAAAATGATCTAAAAACACCAAAATATATTCATTTAAAATGAAAAAAAAAATTAAACAAAATACAGGTTGAAACGCAGAGTTATTCAACTTAATGTCTCTACAAAACCGACTTAAATGTATTCTAATTATATCGTAAATAAGATGTAAGTAGGTCTTCAAATTTGATTTTTTTTGCTTTTTTTTAATTTTAAATTATTTTTTAATATTTTTAAATTGTCTTGATATGCTAATAGTACCGCAATCTCACGTAATACTTTTGTATTAAACAAGAGGGGGATATGCGATGAATGCTAGGACGAATCATGTATCACCTCAGTCAAACAGGCCATAAACATGGATGTTTTACCCATTTTCTTTTTTTGTTTTCTCTTGTTTTGTAGTCTCCAACTCTCTCTCTCACTTGATATAGGGCTATTTCCAATGCACCAAGCTGGAGAAGAAGATAATATCTCACGTCACAGGGTCCGGGAGGATCATTCCTAACTAGGGATTATGCTTCACATCCATTAGATCTCATACTCAATTTCATAATATCGATATGCTTCACATCCATTAGATCTACGCTCTAAAAGTTTGTGGCAATGGAAGCTTCTCTCTGCTGCCATTATCTTCTTCAGAGTGGATTGAGTTTCGTGAACAGGATGGAGATATATTTGAACATTCTGAAGAAATGACAGCACAAGACAGTGCATGTCAAGTATGAAACCAATGACTTAGTCATTTATCCAAATCATTCCGACCCTTTGGCCCCATTGACCCGGAACAGACAATGCCTTCGACTTTTGGGTCTCGCGAAGGAGGAGAAGTATCGTGCACACATGCTTGGCAAATGCTCCTGGAAGGCATTTAGTCTTGCGATTAATTTTGCTATGTGAAAGCTCTTGGTTCTGTAGAGCCTAGGAAAGCAGGCTCTCCGTTTTGCACTAAGACCTACTAAGCTTGCAAATAGTGGTGGAGAACAATGGAAATAAACTTGGCCTGCCATTCTCTGAGGAAAGTGAGTGTGGGGTTTGTGCGAGCATGGCCCCAGCTAGCTATTAATTTGGAATCCAGCTCTCACCCACTCTACAAAATTACAAGATCGATCAGAGGGATGCATATCTAATCATGTTAAAGCTTACAGAAATCATTTATGCAAACTATATTCTTCAGAGAATAATTGATAATGGCAGAGTTGCAATATAGACAATGACCCAAAGTATACATGCACCTAAGCACCTTGGAATTTTATTTATCCAAATTGTTTTTTTTTAAAAAAAGAAAGAAAAGAGGCAAGCTTGATGACTACCTCGAAGGAGGTCAGCTGCCTTCCCTAATTCTCTCTTCTAGAAAAATAAGAACCATGTAGAAAGCTGACAAAATCCATTCCATTCTCAGTACAGGCTCAAGAAAGACGAGTTGCAGTGAATCATATACAGTGGCAGTAACGAGAACTAATGTATTGATATTAAAACCTCTTCGAACAGGGTTGTGAGACTCGTATATTTTGGGACATGGCTGATCTTGTATTCAGAAGGAAATGATTTGGAGTTCTGGAGTACTGCCACTGATCACAAGTCACAAACTGCGCATCAAAACTGTGTGGACTTTCAGATAATTAATGTAAAATTAGTTTAGGATTTTTATTTATTATTTTAGTTTAAATATTTATGTGGCAATGAATAACATGAAAACAAGAATTTCCTTTCATCCTGTGCTTACGAGAGCATCTTTGCCCGATTGCCCCTTCAAGAATATGAGATTGGAAAAAAAGAAGAGAAGAACAATGAAAAAGCTGTAAATGGAAAAGAGGTTCTTCAGTACAGTGGAGATGGTGTGGAAGTCATGGCTGGTCTCAAAGCTGATTTGGATAGGTACCCAAGAAACATTTGAAAACTTTGAGTGCCAGCAAGATACAGGCTTCGGCGTATGAAAGAGAGGTTGTGAAATACGTACCCTGGCAAGGTTCCAAGAAAAATTTACGATCTGTCTCGAGTTCAAATGAGAGCGTGATGATAAAAAATTTACGATTTGTCTCGAGTTCAAATGAGAACATGTATTCTTGTAATAGACTGAGATAGTAAAGATTTTACTCGCTTGCCATGAAATAGCCAAGTGGTGCAAAGCGAAGCTCACTTTCTGATTGTTATTCTTACGCTGATTGATCCTTTTCTGATTCTTGGTTATGCAGATAGAGTTGGATTATGGTGTCACTCGTAGGAAACGCACCTCTCCATGCTCTGGGGGTCATTTGTCTCCTCAAACTCTAAAACTTTTCTAGCAGTTTCCAGTTCAGGGCTTGATTAAACCCCTGCTTTTCAGATTTCATCAGCTCCCACCATACCCGGAGGATGAGAGGGTGAAGTTCTCCCTTTCACTTTACACATTTTCCTAGGTTTATTGGGAGCTTTGGCAGTAGGATTGACAGTGAGACCAAGACCAAGAGCTGTCGGCACCATGTAGGGGAGGCCCAGTTTGGGGGACACAAACATATCGCTCTGTGCGGTGCGTTGTTAGGTTCCTTTCATTTCATACTTGTCGCACCTGCTCAGCAAATGGCAAATTGCGAGGCCCAGTTGGATTCTTAACATTAATTTGACATGAGATTACCTGTCATATTATTAATTAAAATGTCTATAAATCAAACCACTATCTAGATTTACTGTTGCTAATAACTTTCTTTTTGATGCTAGAATACTGTCTATCTTTTCAGCTCATTCTTACCTGCTTTCCATCACATTAACCAGATAAATCAGATATGAAAGCAGCTTCCGAGCGAGGTTTACGAATGTCAGATTATAATTATGTTGAGATTTCCAACTTGTAATTATGTGATGAAGAGGTGGGCCGGGGCTTAACAAGGTACAAGGAATTTAGTCATCAGAAAGAAAAAAAACCAGGCTCGTGATTTCTTTACCTTTTTTTTTCTTGTTTCTTAACACAGAGAAATAGATGAGCAACAAATTATCTTCGATTCAGAAATAATCATTGCCTAAATAAAAATAAATAAACAGGGTAGGTATGATTCTCGAATAGCAGCAACTAGTTAAATTGTTGAGATTAAAAACAATTAATAGGATTTGTTAGTCCAAAATAAAATACAATATTTATACATGTAAAGTTTAATATAATGAAACAGATCAACATATCATATTATAACAGCAGTAATATCATAGTCTTAACATCTACAGTTATAACTACTAGCTGCCAAAACAATAAAAAATATTAAATTACCCCGAGAAAAAAAAAACTCAAAAAAATAGCAAAAGAGTAGGTAAGAACAATAACTAAAATTATTAATATTATTATTGCATTAATAATGAAAAACAAAATTAAATCAAAGACTAAAAAAACCTAAAAACTTTAACAAAAGAGCAAATAAATAAATAAATAAATGATAAAATAAAAATTATTAATTGAAAAAAATCACTTGACTTGAAAATAAAATAAAATAACAAAAAAAACAAAAAAAAACTTTGACTGTTTCAAATTCTTACCGGTGAACACCACAATATATACTCTAATTCAAAATTATAATTTATTGTATAAATTATAATTTTTTTAATCATCATGTCATACTCGACGGTCAAGGATATTATGACGTGTTAAATGCGAAGTGTGTGTTTGCCCTTCTTTAAGTGTCTTTTAAGCGTTTTTCCATCCATCTAATCCTTAAAATCAGTCGCCAACTGTCTCGCGTTTGTTTAGAATACTTGCATTCCAAGAAACGAGTTTTTTTTTTTAATATATGAAGTCAGACACCTGATTTTGTCTTGTAATGAATCTTTTAATTAGTGATTTTTCAATTTATATATATATATATTACATTTTGCTGAGGGCTATTTAATTATATAAAAATAAAGCCGCGTAATTAACCAATTATTAATTGGATAAGCCATGCTTCCATTCAACGAGCCAAATTAATTAATGGCGCCACTCAAAACGGTCATCGCTGACGAACGCTTGTGCTGAACTCTTCGTGTTAATTACACATTCACATATTTTGAGTTTTTTTAAAAAATAAAAAATAAAAAATAAAAAATTGTAGGTGAAACGAATAAAATGAAACATAACTTTCAGCATTTAATTGAGAGATATAACCTGATGTTTTCTCAAATTAAATCACCCCTTCTAGAATTAAGATTTAAGATGACGACCTTAGAACGTTCCAGAAATTATGATTTTCCACCATACCAATATTATTACAATATTGAAAAATAAACAAAATTATGATCATATGGGTCAACGGTCAAATGTTGGGCACTAGAATACCAAAAAATTAAATAAAAAAAGAGGGTGGAGACTTGCGATAGGCCAGCCTACCTAAGACTTCTTCTGGGCATTACAATGGGAATGGTGGTGCATAAATGGCTGCCCTCGTGAACATCTCTCTACAAAATATATTTTATAGAATTAGATAAACAATTAAAATTCTGATTATCTTAAATTCTTACTAGAACTGCATATCTTAACTCAAATTTAAAATATATTATGCAAGATTACAAATCTTCTATCGTCATCCCACCCAATGCCTCCGGTGACTCATGAACCTTCTTGCCAATTGGTAAACCCAGTTTGGCCTTGTTCATCCATTAAAAGCAGCGCACCTAAATTAGGCATGGCATCTATGCCGGGTGAGACATAATTTTATAAATTCAGCGATAAATCAATTGAGCATGGGAATATTCTACGCCCTCAGGCTATGATCCCAGTTGCCAGAAAATGGAAAAATGGATTGCTTTCGTTATTTTGAGATCAAGAAGCTGCAGAGAAGAAGGGGCATGCTGCGCTTTATCAACTATTATTAGCTCTTTATTGGCACGAGGTGGGAGTCGCCCCTCTACTTTTCAAAAAGCTATCCCACTTGACCTACAATCCCATTGACTTCATCTACAAGTACACACACAAAAAAACAAATGAAAATGAAAATTTACAACCCTAGTTTGGAATTGGATTTGAATTGCTCTTCAAGTGAGCTTTCAATAACATCAAACATATAGAAACGATTGGATCGAATATATACAAAGCAAATAGCTTTAAGAACACCTTAATTATATGTACACAAAATTGAAATCCCATCATTGCTATAAACATAATTCGCTAATAAATAACCAAAAAATAATAATAAATCATTACAGTACACCAAAAAAATTGTGATAAAAAAAACCCTCCACCTCTCACCTCTCAAAATGGATGAACGTTCCTGCCCACCCCATTAACATTAGACAGAAAACCCACCAAATCTGGCCGGTAAGGCAAGTACGACCGGCGTTTATCACCTTCTTTACCCTTCGCGTAGTATTGTTGTTGAAGTTGAAATAGACCTCCGGCTCCTTTCACTTCTTTCCTTTTCTCTGTACTCTCTTTATTTTTATTATTCTTACTTTCGTTATCATCACTACCCAATCTCTTATGGCCGCCACTCTTCTTGTTATTAGGCGTCAAGAACACAAAAGTATCTTTACCGTCACTATTACTCCTGTGCAGCAAATCTTTGAACTTCCATCTCTTTGAATTGGACCCGGTGGAGCTGCTCTTCTTGCAGCTCCCTAGAGATCCCTCTTCCTTCTTTGCTGTCCACACACAGTAAGTTCCAGGTTCTGCACTGTCAACATCGTCAGCTTCCGATGAAGAGCAAGAAAACGTTTCACGGTCCTCGTAGAAGAGCTTCTTGAGGGGAAATCTATTTGGTTTCTTGCTATCTTGAGTACTGTCGGTTGCAGCCTTGGAGGATTTGGGTAGCGATTCCTGGTCGTCTAAAAGTAACTTGGTGTTAAATAAGGGATAGAAGGGTCTGATCTGGCCGTTGTAAAAGATATCATCAGCTGACATTGGAGGGAATTGTGGTTCTGGCATACTCAGAACTGCAAACTCGAATTCCTCCTCCTCCTCCTCCTCGTTGTCGTTTTTGGGGTGGTTGTTTTCCTCCTCTTCTTGTACTCGCCATGAGAAAATATCGTTGCTAGAACCCTCTGGTTGCTCTGACTCGTTAGTGAATTCTAGGACGACTCTTGCTGCAATTTCTGCTAGCTTGTCTGAAGAATAGGAGTTGAAGCTTGGAGAGCTTGGAGAAAGGGTGATTAGAGGACTACTCGCTTGCATTTTGGAGCTATATTTGCTTGAAATTTGACGGGGAGGGGGGAGAAAAACAGCAGAGCAATTATAATGTCCTTGGTCTGGAGCTGGGCACCTTAGTTTTCAAGAGAGATGGGGAGAGAGGAGATGGGATGGAAAGTACAGGTGGGGATAATTAAAGAAAATGGGTGGCTGCATCCGTGTGAAAGTGAAAACCAACGGGTTTCTTTTGGATGCGATGAAAAAGGGAGGAAGATGAGTACGCGCTTTATAAAGTGGTGGCGGTAGGTTGTGATTGGTGGGTGTGCCACTGACACAAAAATATTGTCTCAAGTTTCTGAGAAGGTGAGGTATGAGGTGACACGTACTTGGTAAAATTGGATTAACTTAGCTGTCCCTAATTGCAATATCTTTTTAAGGTTTGATGTTCTCCCTCTCCCTCTCGTCTTCTAGAGAACAACTTTTCTTAATCCCCACGTTAGCTGGGTCTTGGTCTTTACGTGGACGTGTATAAGCATTCACACATTTTTCATTTGATCTCTCTCTCTCTTTTTCTATTTTTTTTATCTATAGCATTTGGCCTCCACCATTGTAGTTAATGAATGTTTTTTGCTATTATTTGTAAATCTTAATTAATTTTATAAATTTTAAAATTAATAACAAATTAAAACCTTTAATAACCTGATTATTGATATAGAATTCAAACCGATGAACTTTAAGAAACAAACCAATAAACCACACCCCACGACCCCAGGTACTGAACAATTGCAACTATCACGCAAGTTGCAGATTATTAGAAATGAAGAACATGAATGGCAAGATCATGTTATGATAATTGTACCCAAGCATCCTCTATGATTAGATGTAAAAGTACTTGTTTGTTTTTTAAGCAATGTGTCGAGTGATGGATATATTAAGTTAGATCATATTTCAATGTGTAATTATTATTATTGAAGTATTATTAATTACTTCACTTCATATATTTATTAGAGTAATACATCATACCATAAGATCTTAGATAATAACTTCTATAAATCTTTTTTAAGAATAAATAATTTTTAAACTTAGCACACACAATTAAATCTCTAAACCTTGACAAAATCTCTAATAAAAGCTCGACTCGACGACTTCTCATTAGGGTTGATTGACTTTTTATTTTTATTTTTATTTTATAAAAAATACCTTTTCGTATTCCCACGAGCTTAGTATCGTTAAAAAAACATCCTTTTCTATCTTAATCACCACTTCCATTCCCCACCAATCCCTCCTACAATATATATTTATATATTCTTAAATGTAGGGGGATATTCATTAAGTTGTAGAGTTTTTCTACTCTCCTATTTGGTCGAAGGTTGAAACACTGTTTGGTCAAATTTTAATTTTTTATTTTATTTTAAATAAAAAAAATTGATATTTTTAGATTATTTTGATGTGTTGATATTAAAAATAATTTTTTTAAGAAAAAATATTATTTTAATATATTTTTAAATAAAAAATACATTCAAAAATAACCACAACCAATCTCCCAAATAATTAACATTACTCCACTTAAAGTCAATACTACATGATGCAGAACCCGCTGAATTTTTCCATAGACTTCGTTAAGCTAAGAGCCAGTAAACGGTAAAATCGATTTGGTAGCTCTGTGTTCAAAGTTTGGCAGCACTACATCAAGAGAGGAAAAAAAACATCTTCTATGCGTTTTAAAAATATATTTGAAAAAATTAAATTTTTTTATTTTAAAATAATTTTTTTAATATTTTTAAATTATTTGCATATACTAATATAAAAAATATCTTCATTCATACTCTTAAATGGTAACAAAAGCCTGTTTTAGCATGAACATTATGCTCTATAATTGACGTGGAACTGAGAGTGCCCTCATATATCATTTCATATGTTATTTAACTGTGTTGGAAGCTTGAGTTTTAAGAGAATAAAATTACAGTAAGGTATCATAAATTATATATAAAAACATTCCAAAAATTAAAAATTTTATAGAAATTTGCTTCCTTATAATTAAAGGAGAAGATTTAAAAGGCATTCGAGTGTAGAAGTATATGCTCGTAATATTTTCTCAACTTAGATCAGAGATTCTCATGGGTTATTCTAATATCAGGTCTCAAAAGAACGTAACGTGATGATAAAAAATTTAAGATCTGCACGGCATGTCTTGAGTTTAAAACAAAATGTGTATTTTTTATAAGAATTTAGGACAATTAAGATTTTATCCACTCACCTAAATTTTTATCCACTCACCTAAACCTATAAAGTACGCTTTACAGTTGATGAAGTTTTCTCAAATCTAAAACAAGAGTTATTCTAATATCAGTTTAGTTTTTTTTAATTATTGATAATCATATTTACACCATAGTTTTTTTTCCCCACAGTCCTGCTCGCTATCTACTCAGTGGATGCTTGGGAAATAAAAAAATATTTAAAAAAAATGATTTTTTTAATTTATTTTTTTAATATTTTTTAATTATTGCGATATATTAATATTAAAAAAATTATTGCTGTCAAACAATCCAAACTGGCAATTAATGTTAGCGTCCTTGTAATTAATTTCATGAAGCGACGTGGCATGAAGCAAATAAGGTGGGTTATTAGCTGAGAAACGTGTGAGGGCTGTAAGCTACACAATTGTGAAGCGTCATCACTGGGCTGAGGGTGACGGATATCCTCCAAAGCAGTGGTGCCCACCGTCCGTCTTAGTTATCGTCCGTTGGAAAATCATTAAATTGACAATATTTCCTATCGTATTCCGTCTCTGTCCTTCCCACACAGCCACGGCACAACTGAAGAAGGAGAATTCTAACAAGAAATAAAAACAATTAGAAATATCGAACACATGAAAAATCTTTATCTGAATATTGTTATCATAATTTTGACACGCGCATCTACAACTCGAATTATAAAATCAAATCATAAAATTATACCTGAAATTTACCGTATAAAAATCGTAAAATCACAGTCAAAATCGTGTGGGTAGAAAAATTGTAAAATCATAAGTAAAATATTTTTTAATACAATACACCACAATTATAGTCAATTGGCCATAAAACTTCATTAGTTAAGGTTCATACATGATTTAAAAAAAAATACATTACAAAACAATTATGTTCATATAATTTTATTAGGTAAAAACTAATAATTTTAAAACAAATATTCAGTTAACGTGCAATGTAAACTAAAATCAATCTCATTTTCATATCCCTCGTTATTTCTAAGACTTGCATCAATAGCATCACTATCAAAATGATTATTAGTACTACCACTAGTACCAACAACGATATTGCTTGGGGGGGAGAGGAGATTGTAAAATCAGACTAGATCGGTCTGATTTTAGCATTTTTTTTCCCGAGTTTTAAAGAGATTTGATTTTTTAACCTGATTTGACAAGTTTTGTTGAGTTGACTCTCAAAATCGTATGATTTTATAAGTTAATTCGTGAGTTTAACAACCATGTGTATACCTCAATCATGAAAATCTTACTCTCCTTTGTACTAGTAGCCCACAAGTAAAAGGTTCTAGTAGCTGCTTGAAATGATTCTAATTTGTTGAAATTGTTTAGTGATTTGTCCAAGTAGGGTTTTTTTTGTAGTTAAGGGTCATCAAGTCTTTTGATGCCCTAAGAGTGAATTCCTGATCTCTGGTTTGGATATTAATTTGTTTGGAGTCTATAGAGGTGCCTTAATTAAAATTAAAAGTTGTTGATTCGTCTATTTATAATTATTCTTTAGAAGTGTTTGAAGGAGTTGGGTCCGTGTTTGAGGCTTTAATGTACAGGTTTTGGATAAGGATAATGGTTTTTCATCTATTTGTAACTCATGAAGCTTTGTGTTGATTTTGCATAAATGAGACATGTCTTTTCTAACCACATTTGTGATAGGTAATGGATTTTAAGTCAAACTTGGATTTAAGCTTGTGTTGGGAAGATTTATGGGTTTTGGTGAATTTTTATAGATTTTTTTTATAGTGGATTTGTTCTAATTTGGAGTAAAATTGTTTTCAGTATTTATGGGTTGATCTTTTATAAGGTGACTTATTATATTTTGGATTTGTTTTGGGTTTAGAGCAGTATCCACTGCAGGAGGGTTTTTTGTTGGATAGGTCAAACTAGTGATAGAAACTACCAAGTTCTTGTCTAGTACATTTTATTTCAAATGTTTTTGGAGTTTGAGGTTTAGACAATCTTAAGACCTTCCTTCTGGGTGAAACTAACAAATTCATCATAGGTAAGCTTATCATATGGAATGGTTTTGGTTATAAGGGTATCTTTGATCTTGTTACGAACTCTTTCTCCTAGGAGTATAAGTAAACCTATAATAAATTTTTCTTTCTAAAAAGATTTGAATTTTCTTGGAGCATGACACGGGTAAAAAAAAAGTTTTTGTACCATTGAAAGTCATTAAACTTTTTACACCTAAGGTATTTTTTTTCTTTCAAATGGGAATAATCTCTAATAAAATATAAAAAAATTGTAAGGATAAGGGTTATCACAACATCTTGGACGATATTTCCTAATGGGTCAAGGGTGGATTTGCCGGTCTTCACATGTTTGGATGGAATGTAGGATATGTTTTCTCTTACAAAAACATAAAACATTGGTGTAAAATCAACAAAATCAAATTAGCCCACCTTAGGGATTGTTTTTTTAACGATACTCTAAACTCGTGGGAATACGAAAATGTATTTAAAAAAGAAAAGGTCAATCAACCCTAACCCTAATGAGAACTGGAGCTTTTTATTAGAGATTTTTGCCAAGGTTAGAGATTTACTCGTTGTTCGACGGCATGCCTAACCTCGATTTAATAATTGAGAATAATTTATTGGTAGGTTATCATGCTCCACGCATTTGGTGAGGTTGTGATTACCCCTACAACGATAGTTCATCTCCCGTAATCAATTACAAACTGGCTGATAATTAAGGAAATTCTATATTAATTAATAAAAAAATATTAAAGGAGATAGCCAATTTCCTTCTGCATCTCTCGTGACCACCTCTCAATTCCACCATGATTCACGCAGTGAAATTGGGCCCCTTTTTATATATTTTTCGTCTTGATGCTTAAAGTTTTTAAAATTGCTTAACCCCATTTCTTTAAATTTCAGACAATCCTACTCTCAAATTTGACCACCTTACCAAATTAGCATCGACGCTACCTTTCTCTCATAATGGTTTCATTTCTTATCAGGCTTTACTAAGCGAACTCGATTATTTCTAGATGCTTTTAGCAATTTCAACAATGCTTGAGCGCAATACTAGATGATTAATGCATATATTGTATGAGATTCTGTAATTTATTCTTTGTTTGGAAATGTGGTTGTGATGATTTTTGAAAATATTTTTATTTTAGAAATACATTATCATGATGTTTTTTATTTATTTTTAAAAATTATTTCTTGCATTAACACATGAAAATACCTTAAAATACCAAAAAAATAATTTGGAGTAAAAAAAAATTAAAAAACACAATTTTTTTTAAAATATTTCTGAAACATAATACAAAATAGAGCCTTAATATGTTGGAATTGAGAATAATAATAAGTAATTTAACTTAGTATTGATTATTTTATCATGTTGTTTTTATAATTGTTTAGAGGTTTTTGAGGTAAGCTATGGCTAGATGAATCCTATAATCAGTGTAGTCAAAGGTATGTTGCACACTGCAAGACCAGAAAAATCTTGAGAATCTTATTTCTTATTGCTCGATTTGAAATTACACCTCTTTAATTTAATCATCACGTCAACTCACTCGAGTTAATTTCTTATACCTTCACTTGCTCGTGTTTAAAAATCTGGATGACAAGATTTCTAAGTCAAGGTTATTTTTTTATTTAGATTCTCAAATATGATTTTTGTTTTCTAAAAAAAAAATGAATAAAAGGAATCACATTTCTGGAAAGTGTGTTTTATAGGTTTAGGTTAACAAGTAAAACTCTAATTTTTCTAAGTTCTTTTACAAGAAATATAGACTTTAAACTCTAATTCGAAAATTATTTCTATGTAGATTGCAAACTTTCTATGATCATGTAATGCTTTTTAGAGACTAAAAACAACAAATTAGCGTTAACATTAAAGCTTTTTTTTATCATAAAGTTTTGGTTCGGTAGGAGTAGAGAAAATGGTACTAATGTCTTTGAAAATATGGTAATCTTTTATTTTAACCAGCTCCCTTGTAGTGAAAAATTATTTTTGAGATGTTTGCTCACACAAGGGAAAAGTTTACTCGCAATGTACATTATTAATTTATGATGTAATATATTCAAATCCAATAAAATGTTGATAAAATAAATTTATTCTCGTTAATTTAGGCTAAAAGTGATTTCCTATAAATTACTTCGTAAATTCTCTTATATTTGTTAATCATGAAAAAGCTTTATCAATAAAAAAATATTTCTAGAAGTTGCAAAAAACTCAAATATATTTTGTTATTTATTAATTATATCAAGTTTGGTCTTTAATCTTGTCATTACTATATATTTTAATTTTATTTTTTCTTTTCAATTTCATCTCTTAAAATTTAATTTCTAAATCAATTATGGTCCTTATTTTTTATTGTTATTTGTTTCTCTTATCTTTTTGATATATTAAGTTGTATCCTTATTATTTTAATTTCTATTTATTTTATTTGACATCATTTATGAAATTGATTTTTTTTTAAATATTCTCTTTTGTTCTTTTATATATCAAATTCGATCTCTATTCTTTTACTTACTATTTGTTTTATTTAAAATAATTTATAAAATTAGAATCTTTTTAATTTCATCCTCCTTCAATTTTTTAATCTTAAGAACTTGGTATCCATTTCTTGAATAAACTTAAAATAATTAAAATCCTAATAAGTTATTTTTTTAATTTATTTTCCATGATATATAATCAAACAATGAAAAGCATTTTTGAACTTGTTTTTACCAAACTTAAGAAGAAGAAAAATTCATTTTTTACAAATTCAGTTTGTATGATAACTATGACACTTAATTAAAAATATTTTTCACACTAAAATGATTATTTTATATATATTCTTTGTGATTCTCTAGTATCATGTGTTGACTGCAATGATTAATTGAGGAGCTATGTATTTGCAATCATTCAAAAAGGCATGTAACAAAAAGGTCCAACTTGCGTTTCATATCTAATCTTTTTCACAAATAATTAGACTTTGAGTACAATTCATCTCGAGTGCATAATTCATAATTAATAAGTAATTCATGATTTATGTCTTTATAAAATATATAATATTTTGTGTAAAATACAAATAGTGGCAATAATTGTATCTGGGTTTGGATTTTTTTATGTTAAATAAGAACATGATCAGTCATGTTCATTAAATCTGAATTGAATTGGGTAAAATAAATAAAATAATGAATTAAATTATTAATATTTTCATCACATTATAAATCATGTTCATTCAAATTAAATTTAAATATTTAGCTGCACAATTATAATTCTGTCTGTCGGTGACGTAAAAAACTCTTTCATCATCATGCAAGGTTGGCTGGTTCACATAGCTTCCGAGCTGTGCCCAATAACTCTTAGACTTGTTTGGAATAGCGGTAAAACTGTTGTTTTTAAAAAGTTTATTTTTTATATATTTTTAAATCATTTTGATGTGGTGATATCAAAAATAATTTGTAAAAAATAAATAAAAATATCATTTTGATGTATTTTTAAATGAAAAGCATTTTTAAAAGCAACCGCAACAGCCCTCCAAATAGGCTTTTAAGCACTTAGAAAATACAACATTTTAATAATTAAAATTATAAAATATACTCACAGTTAGGATATGTAAATAACAAAACAAGATCGATTTTGTGGAGGTTGAAGAAAAATCTTTGGTTTGCTGAGCATTTAATTTATGATGGTTATGTTATTTATGTCTCAAGTGTGGACCTCACAAATCCAATCAAGCAGAGGCTGGCCTTCTGGGCCTAGCCTCAGTGAGCACACTTAAGACGTGCCTG
>CM063602.1:4568053-4756875 GCA_032356905.1 Salix exigua | reverse complement strand
CTGGAATAAATTAAAATGTCAAGCAAAGTAAAAATTGTACTGTGTTTGTTTTTTTAACCGATATGCATATTGATAGCATGAGGCCAGAGAAATTTGTCTTCCTTGCGTTAAGCCTACAGCTACAAGGAGTTGATATGTGGGGGCAGGTTCAAGGTTGTGGTTGTAGTGTTTTCTGTTTAAAAATAATTTTTTTTGAAAAAAAAATTAAAATGCTAAATAAAATTAATTGAAAATATTGATTTTTCTTTCAAAAACACCTCCATTAAAACGAGACTACTGATGCCCTAATACCTTACGGGCACGTCTTAAGTGTGCTCACTGAGGCTAGGCCCAGAAGGCCAGCCTCTGCTTGATTGGACTTGTGAGGTCCACACCGGAGACAAAAATAACATAACCATCATAAATTTAATGCTCAGCAAACCAAAGATTTTTCTTCAACCTCCACAAATCGATCTTGTTTTGTTATTTACATATCCTAACTGTGAGTATATTTTATAATTTTAATTATTAAAATGTTGTATTATCTAAGTGCTTAAAAGCCTGTTTGGGGTTGTTGTGGTTGCTTTTAAAAGTGTTTTTCATTTAGAAATACATCAAAATGATATTTTTTTATTTTTTAAAAATTATTTTTAACATCAACACATCAAAAAAATTAAAATACATCAAAAATATTCATTTAAAATATAAAAAATATTTTTTTTTTTGAAAACAACGGTTGTACGCAATCCCAAAGAGAATTTAAGAGTTATTGGGCACAGCTCGGAAGCTATGTGAACCAGCCAACCTTGCATGATGATGAAAGAGTTTTTTACGTCACCGACAGACAGAATTATAATTGTGCAGCTAAATATTTAAATTTAATTTGAATGAACATGATTTATAATGTGATAAAAATATTAATAATTTAATTCATTATTTTATTTATTTCACCCAATTCAATTCAGATTTAATAAACATGACTGATCATGTTCTTATTTAACATTAAAAAAATCCAAACCCAGATATAATTATTGCCACTATTTGTATTTTACACAAAATATATAATATTTTATAAAGACATAAATAATGAATTACTTTACTAATTATGAATTATGCACTCGAGAAGACTTGTACTCAAAGTCTAATTATTTGTGAAAAAGATAAGATATGAAACGCAAGTTGGACCTTTTTGTTACATGCCTTTTTGAATGATAGCAAATACATGGCTCCTCAATTAATCATTGCAGTCAACACATGATGATACTAGAGAATCACAAAGAATATATATAAAATAATCATTTTAGTGTGAAAATATTTTTAATTAAGTGTCATAGTTATCATACAAACTGAATTTGTAAAAAATGATTTTTTCTTCTTCTTAAGTTTGGTAAAAACAAGTTGAAAAATGCTTTTCATTGTTTGATTATATATCATGGAAATAAATTAAAAAAACAACTTATTAGGATTTTAATTTTTTGTAAGTTTATTCAAGAAATGGATACCAAGTTCTTAAGATTAAAGAAATTGAAGGAGGATGAAATTAAAAAGATTCTAATTTTATAAATTATTTTAAATAAAACAAATAGTAAATAAAAGAATAGAGATCAAATCTGATATATAAAAGAACACAAGAGAATATTTAAAAAAAAATCAATTTCATAAATGATGTCAAATAAAATAAATAGAAATTAAAATAATAAGGATACAACTTAATATATCAAAAAGATAAGAGAAACAAATAACAATAAAAAATAAGGACCATAATTGATTTAGAAATTAAATTTTAAGAGATGAAATTGAAAAGAAAAATTAAAATAAAAATATATAGTAATGACAATATTAAAGACCAAACTTGATATAATTAATAAATAACAAAATATATTTGAGTTTTTTGCAACTTCTAGAAATATTTTTTTATTGATAAAGCTTTTTCATGATTAACAAATATAAGAGAATTTACGAAGTAATTTATAGGAAATCACTTTTAGCCTAAATTAACGAGAATAAATTTATTTTATCAACATTTTATTGGATTTGAATATATTACATCATAAATTAATAATGTACATAGCGAGTAAACTTTTCCCTTGTGTGAGCAAACATCTCAAAAATAATTTTTCACTACAAGGGAGCTGGTTAAAATAAAAGATTACCATATTTTCAAAGACATTAGTACCATTTTCTCTACTCCTACCGAACCAAAACTTTATGATAAAAAAAAGCTTTAATGTTAACGCTAATTTGTTGTTTTTAGTCTCTAAAAAGCATTACATGATCATAGAAAGTTTGCAATCTACATAGCAATAATTTTCGAATTAGAGTTTAAAGTCTATATTTCTTGTAAAAGAACTTAGAAAAATTAGAGTTTTACTTGTTAACCTAAACCTATAAAACACACTTTCCAGAAATGTGATTCCTTTTATTCATTTTTTTTTAGAAAACAAAAATCATATTTGAGAATCTAAATAAAAAAATAACCTTGACTTAGAAATCTTGTCATCCAGATTTTTAAACACGAGCAAGTGAAGGTATAAGAAATTAACTCGAGTGAGTTGACGTGATGATTAAATTAAAGAGGTGTAATTTCAAATCGAGCAATAAGAAATAAGATTCTCAAGATTTTTCTGGTCTTGCAGTGTGCAACATACCTTTGACTACACTGATTATAGGATTCATCTAGCCATAGCTTACCTCAAAAACCTCTAAACAATTATAAAAACAACATGATAAAATAATCAATACTAAGTTAAATTACTTATTATTATTCTCAATTCCAACATATTAAGGCTCTATTTTGTATTATGTTTCAGAAATATTTTAAAAAAAATTGTGTTTTTTAATTTTTTTTTTATACAAAATATTTTTTTGGTATTTTAAGGTATTTTCATGCACTAATGTCAAAAATAATTTCTTAAGAATAAAAAACATCATTATAAAGTATTTTTAAAATAAAAATATTTTTAAAATCATCACAACCACATTTCCAAACAAAGAATAAATTACAGAATCTCATACAATATATGCATTAATCATCTAGTATTGCGCTCAAGCATTGTTGAAATTGCTAAAAGCATCTAGAAATAATCGAGTTCGCTTAGTAAAGCCTGATAAGAAATGAAACCATTATGAGAGAAAGGTAGCGTCGATGCTAATTTGGTAAGGTGGTCAAATTTGAGAGTAGGATTGTCTGAAATTTAAAGAAATGGGGTTAAGCAATTTTAAAAACTTTAAGCATCAAGACGAAAAATATATAAAAAGGGGCCCAATTTCACTGCGTGAATCATGGTGGAATTGAGAGGTGGTCACGAGAGATGCAGAAGGAAATTGGTTATCTACTTTAATATTTTTTTATTAATTAATATAGAATTTCCTTAATTATCAGCCAGTTTGTAATTGATTACGGGAGATGAACTATCGTTGTAGGGGTAATCACAACCTCACCAAATGCGTGGAGCATGATAACCTACCAATAAATTATTCTCAATTATTAAATCGAGGTTAGGCATGCCGTCGAACAACGAGTAAATCTCTAACCTTGGCAAAAATCTCTAATAAAAAGCTCCAGTTCTCATTAGGGTTAGGGTTGATTGACCTTTTCTTTTTTAAATACATTTTCGTATTCCCACGAGTTTAGAGTATCGTTAAAAAAACAATCCCTAAGGTGGGCTAATTTGATTTTGTTGATTTTACACCAATGTTTTATGTTTTTGTAAGAGAAAACATATCCTACATTCCATCCAAACATGTGAAGACCGGCAAATCCACCCTTGACCCATTAGGAAATATCGTCCAAGATGTTGTGATAACCCTTATCTTTACAATTTTTTTATATTTTATTAGAGATTATTCCCATTTGAAAGAAAAAAAATACCTTAGCTGTAAAAAGTTTAATGACTTTCAATGGTACAAAAACTTTTTTTTTACCCGTGTCATGCTCCAAGAAAATTCAAATCAATCTTTTTAGAAAGAAAAATTCATTATAGGTTTACTTATACTCCTAGGAGAAAGAGATCGTAACAAGATCAAAGATACCCTTATAACCAAAACCATTCCATATGACAAGCTTACCTATGATGAATTTGTTAGTTTCTCTCAGAAGGAAGGTCTTAAGATTGTCTAAACCTGAAACTCCAAAAACATTTGAAATAAAATATACCAGACAAGAACTTGGTAGTTTCTATCACTAGTTTGACCTATCCATCAAAAAACCCTCCTGCAGTGGATACTGCTCTAAACCCAAAACAAATCCAAAATATAATAAGTCACCTTATAAAAGATCAACCCATAAATACTGAAAACAATTTTACTCCAAATTAGAACAAATCCACTACAAAAAAAATCTATAAAAATTCACCAAAACCCATAAATCTTCCCAACACAAGCTTAAATCCAAGTTTGACTTAAAATCCATTACCTATCACAAATGTGGTTAGAAAAGACATGTCTCATTTATGCAAAATCAACACAAAGCTTCATGAGTTACAAATAGATGAAAAAACCATTAACCTTATCCAAAACCTGTACATTAAAGCCTCAAACACGGACCCAACTCCTTCAAACACTTCTAAAGAATAATTATAAATAGACGAATCAACAACTTTTAATTTTAATTAAGGCACCTCTATAGACTCCAAACAAATTAATATCCAAACCAGAGATCAGGAATTCACTCTTAGGGCATCAAAAGACTTGATGACCCTTAACTACAAAAAAACCCTACTTGGACAAATCACTAAACAATTTCAACAAATTAGAATCATTTCAAGCAGCTACTAGAACCTTTTACTTGTGGGCTACTAGTACAAAGGAGAGTAAGATTTTCATGATTGAGGTATACACATGGTTGTTAAACTCACGAATTAACTTATAAAATCATACGATTTTGAGAGTCAACTCAACAAAACTTGTCAAATCAGGTTAAAAAATCAAATCTCTTTAAAACTCGGGAAAAAAATGCTAAAATCAGACCGATCTAGTCTGATTTTACAATCTCCTCTCCCCCCCAAGCAATATCGCTGTTGGTACCAGTGGTAGTACTAATAATCATTTTGATAGTGATGCTATTGATGCAAGTCTTAGAAATAACGAGGGATATGAAAATGAGATTGATTTTAGTTTACATTGCACGTTAACTGAATATTTGTTTTAAAATTATTAGTTTTTACCTAATAAAATTATATGAACATAATTGTTTTGTAATGTATTTTTAAGTTTTTTTAAATCATGTATGAACCTTAACTAATGAAGTTTTATGGCCAATTGACTATAATTGTGGTGTATTGTATTAAAAAATATTTTACTTATGATTTTACAATTTTTCTACCTATACGATTTTGACTGTGATTTTACGATTTTTATACTGTAAATTTCAGGTACGATTTTACGATTCGATTTTATAATTCGAGTTTTAGATACGCGTGTCAAAATCATGATTTTGATAATAATATTCAGATAAAGATTTTCCATGTGTTCGATATTTCTAATTGTTTTTATTTCTTGTTAGAATTCTCCTTCTTCAGTTGTGCCGTGGCTGTGTGGGAAGGACAGAGACGGAATACGATAGGAAATATTGTCAATTTAATGATTTTCCAACGGACGATAACTAAGACGGACGGTGGGCACCACTGCTTTGGAGGATATCCGTCACCCTCAGCCCAGTGATGATGCTTCACAATTGTGTAGCTTACAGCCCTCACACGTTTCTCAGCTAATAACCCACCTTATTTGCTTCATGCCACGTCGCTTCATGAAATTAATTACAAGGACGCTAACATTAATTGCCAGTTTGGATTGTTTGACAGCAATATTTTTTTTTAATTTTTTTAATATTAATATATCAAAATAATTTAAAAATATTAAAAAAATAAATTAAAGAAAAAATATTCAATTTTTTTTTTATTTCCCAAGCATCCCCTGAGTAGATAGCGAGCAGGACTGTTGGGAAAAAAACTATGATGTAAATATGATTATCAATAATTAAAAAAAACTAAACTGATATTAGAATAACTCTTGTTTTAGATTTGAGAAAACTTCATCAACTGTAAAGCGTACTTTATAGGTTTAGGTGAGTGGATAAAATCTTAATTGTCCTAAATTCTTATAAAAAATACACATTTTGTTTTAAACTCAAGATATGTGGTGCAGATTTTAAATTTTTTATTATCACGCTACGTTAATTTGAGACCTGATATTAGAATAGCCCCCATGAGAATCTCTGATCTAAGTTGAGAAAATATTACGAGCATGTACTTCTACACTCGAATGCCCTGAATGTTTTTTAGATCTTTTCCTTTAGTTATAAGGAAGTAAATTTCTATAAATTTTTTAATTTTTGGAATGTTTTTATATATAATTTATGATACCTTACTGTAATTTTATTCTCTTAAAACTCAAGCTTCCAACACAGTTAAATAACATATGAAATGATATATGAGGACACTCTCAGTTTCATGTCAATTATAGAGCATAACTGTTCATGCTAAAACAGGACTTTTGTGACTGTTTAAGAGTACGAATGAAGTTAATTTTTTTTATATTATCACATGTAAATAATTTAAAAATATTTAAAAAAATTATTTTAAAATAAAAAAATAAAAGAAAAAATTTAATTTTTTTCAAATATATTCAATATATTCTTAAAACGCATAGAAGATGTTTTTTTTTCCTCTCCTGATATAGTGCTGCCAAACTTTGAACACAGCCACCAAATCAATTTTACCGTTACTAGCTCTTAGCTTAACGAAGTCTATGGAAAAATTAAGCGGGTTCTGCATCATGTACGATTGACTTTAAGTGCAGTAAGGCTAATTGTACATGTGCGGTTTGGTTATTTTTGAAATTATTTTTTATTTAGAAATATATTAAAATGATATTTTTATTTATTTTTAAAAAAATATTTTTGATATTAACACATTAAAATGATTCAAAAATATCAATTTTTATATATTTAAAAGAAAATAAAAAATTAAAATTTGACCTTTAATCGCTTGACCAAACAGGAGAGTAGAAAAACTCTACAACTTAATGAATCGCCCCCTACATTTAAGAATATATAAATATATATTGTAGGAGGGATTGGTGGGGAATGGAAGTGGTGATTCAGATAGAAAAGGATGTTTTTTTAACGATACTAAGCTCGTGGGAACACGAAAAGGTATTTTTTATAAAATAAAAATAAAAAAGTCAATCAACCCTAATGAGAAGTCGAGCTTTTATTAGAGATTTTGTCAAGGTTTAGAGATTTTATAATTGTGTGTGCTAAGTTTAAAAATTATTTATTCTTAAAAAGATTTATAGAAGTTATTATCTAAGATCTTATGGTATGATGTATTACTCTAATAAATATATGAAGTGAAGTAATTAATAATACTTCAATAATAATAATTACACATTGAAATATGATCTAACTTAATATATCCATCACTCGACACATTGCTTAAAAAACAAACAAGTACTTTTACATCTAATCATAGAGGATGCTTGGGTACAATTATCATAACATGATCTTGCCATTCATGTTCTTCATTTCTAATAATCTGCAACTTGCGTGATAGTTGCAATTGTTCAGTACCTGGGGTCGTGGGGTGTAGTTTATTGGTTTGTTTTTTAAATTCATCTGTGTTATTGAAGGTTTTAACTTGCTATTAATTTTGAAATTTATAAAATTAATTAAGATTTACAAATAATAGCAAGAAGCATTCATTAACTACAATGGTGGAGGCCAAATGCTATAGATAAAAAAATAGAAAGAGAGAGAGAGAGATCAAATGAAAAATGTGTGAATGCTTATACACGTCCACGTAAAGACCAAGACCCAGCTAACGTGGGGATTAAGAAAAGTTGTTCTCTAGAAGACGAGAGGGAGAGGGAGAACATCAAACCTTAAAAAGATATTGCAATTAGGGACAGCTAAGTTAATCCAATTTTACCAAGTACGTGTCACCTCATACCTCACCTTCTCAGAAACTTGAGACAATATTTTTGTGTCAGTGGCACACCCACCAATCACAACCTACCGCCACCACTTTATAAAGCGCGTACTCATCTTCCTCCCTTTTTCATCGCATCCAAAAGAAACCCGTTGGTTTTCACTTTCACACGGATGCAGCCACCCATTTTCTTTAATTATCCCCACCTGTACTTTCCATCCCATCTCCTCTCTCCCCATCTCTCTTGAAAACTAAGGAGCCCAGCTCCAGACCAAGGACATTACAATTGCTGCTGTTTTTCTCCCCCCTCCCCGTCAAATTTAAAGCAAATATAGCTCCAAAATGCAAGCGAGTAGTCCTCTAATCACCCTTTCTCCAAGCTCTCCAAGCTTCAACTCCTATTCTTCAGACAAGCTAGCAGAAATTGCAGCAAGAGTCGTCCTAGAATTCACTAACGAGTCAGAGCAACCAGAGGGTTCTAGCAACGATATTTTCTCATGGCGAGTACAAGAAGAGGAGGAAAACAACCACCCCAAAAACGACAACGAGGAGGAGGAGGAGGAGGAATTCGAGTTTGCAGTTCTGAGTATGCCAGAACCACAATTCCCTCCAATGTCAGCTGATGATATCTTTTACAACGGCCAGATCAGACCCTTCTATCCCTTATTTAACACCAAGTTACTTTTAGACGACCAGGAATCGCTACCCAAATCCAAGGCTGCAACCGACAGTACTCAAGATAGCAAGAAACCAAATAGATTTCCCCTCAAGAAGCTCTTCTACGAGGACCGTGAAACGTTTTCTTGCTCTTCATCGGAAGCTGACGATGTTGACAGTGCAGAACCTGGAACTTACTGTGTGTGGACAGCAAAGAAGGAAGAGGGATCTCTAGGGAGCTGCAAGAAGAGCAGCTCCACCGGGTCCAATTCAAAGAGATGGAAGTTCAGAGATTTGCTGCACAGGAGTAATAGTGACGGTAAAGATACTTTTGTGTTCTTGACGCCTAATAACAAGAAGAGTGGCGGCCATAAGAGATTGGGTAGTGATGATCACGAAAGTAAGAATAATAAAAATAAAGAGAGTACAGAGAAAAGGAAAGAAGTGAAAGGAGCCGGAGGTCTATTTCAACTTCAACAACAATACTACGCGAAGGGTAAAGAAGGTGATAAACGCCGGTCGTACTTGCCTTACCGGCCAGATTTGGTGGGTTTTCTGTCTAATGTTAATGGGGTGGGCAGGAACGTTCATCCATTTTGAGAGGTGAGAGGTGGAGGGTTTTTTTTATCACAATTTTTTTGGTGTACTGTAATGATTTATTATTATTTTTTGGTTATTTATTAGCGAATTATGATTTCTAGTGTTTATAGCAATGATGGGATTTCAATTTTGTGTACATATAATTAAGGTGTTCTTAAAGCTATTTGCTTTGTATATATTCGATCCAATCGTTTCTACATGTTTGATGTTATTGAAAGCTCACTTGAAGAGCAATCCAAATCCAAACCCAAACTAGGGTTGTAAATTTTCATTTTCATTTGTTTTTTTGTGTGTGTACTTGTAGATAGAAGTCAATGGGATTGTAGGTCAAGTGGGATAGCTTTTTGAAAAGTAGAGGGGCGACTCCCACCTCGTGCCAATTAAGAGCTAATAATAGTTGATAAAGCGCAGCATGCCCCTTCTTCTCAGCAGCTTCTTGATCTCAAAACAACGAAAACAATCCATTTTTCCATTTTCTGGCAACTGGGATCATAGCCTGAGGGCGTAGAATATTCCTATGCTCATTTGATTTATCGCTGAATTTAGAAAATTATGTCTCACGCGGCATAGATGCCATGCCTAATTTAGGTGCGCTGCTTTTAATGGATGAACAAGGCCAAACTGGGTTTACCAATTGGCAAGAAGGTTCATGAGTCACAGGAAGCATGGTGTGATGAAGATAAAAGATTTGTAATCTTACACGACATGTTTTAAATTTGAGTTAAGATCTGGTAAGAATTTAAGATAATCAGAATTTTAATTGGTTATCTAATTCTATAAAATACATTTTGTAGAGAGATGTTCACGAGGGCAGCCATTTATGCACCACCATTCCCATTGTAATGCCCAGAAGAAGTCTTAGGTAGGCTGGCCTATGATCGCAAGTCTCCACCCTCTTTTTTTATTTAATTTTTTGGTATTCTAGTGCCGAACATTTGACCGTTGACCCATATGATCATAATTTTGTTTATTTTTAAATATTGTAATAATAGTGGTATGGTGGGAAATCATAATTTCTGGAACGTTCTAAGGTCGTCATCTTAAATCTTAATTCTAGAAGGGGTGATTTAATTTGAGAAAACATCGGGTTATATCTCTCAATTAAATGCTGAAAGTTATGTTTCATTTGATTCGTTTCACCTACAATTTTTTATTTTTTAAAAAAACTCAAAATATGTGAATGTGTAATTAACACGAAGAGTTCAGCACAAGCGTTCGTCGGCGATGACCGTTTTGAGTGGCGCCATTAATTAATTTGGCTCGTTGAATGGAAGCATGGCTTATCCAATTAATAATTGTTTAATTAAGAGGCTTTATTTTTTTTTATAATTAAATAGCTCCCAGCAAAATGTAATATATATATATATATATATATATATAAATTGAAAAATCACTAATTAAAAGATTCATTACAAGACAAAATCAGGTATCTGACTTCATATATTAAAAAAAAAAAACTCGTTTCTTGGAATGCAAGTATTCTATACAAACGCGAGACAGTTGGCGACTGATTTTAAGGATTAGATGGATGGAAAAATGCTTAAAAGACACTTAAAGAAGGGCAAACACACACTTCGCATTTAACACGTCATAATATCCTTGACCGTCGAGTATGACATGATGATTAAAAAAATTATAATTTATACAATAAATTATAATTTTGAATTAGAGTATATATTGTGGTGTTCACCGGTAAGAATTTGAAACAGTCAAAGTTTTTTTTTGTTTTTTTTGTTTTTTTTTTAGTTATTTTATTTTATTTTTAAGTCAAGTGATTTTTTTCCAGCTAATAATTTTTATTTTATCATTTATTTTATTTGCTCTTTTGTTAAAGTTTTTAGATTTTTTTAGTCTTTGATTTAATTTTGTTTTTTCATTATTAATGCAATAATAATATTAATAATTTTAGTTATTGTTCTTACCTACTCTTTTGCTATTTTTTTGAGTTTTTTTTCTCGGGATAATTTAATATTTTTTATTGTTTTAGCAGCTAGTAGTTATAATTATAGATGTTAAAATTACGATATTGATGTTGTTATAATATGGTATGTTGATCTTTTCATTATATTAAACTTTATATGTATAAATATTGTATTTTATTTTGGACTAACAAATCCTATTAATTGTTTTTAATCTCAACAACAATTTATCATATCTACCCTGTTTATTTAGGCAATGATTATTTCTGAATCGAAGATAATTTGTTGCTCATCTATTTCTCTGTGTTAAGAAACAAGAAAAAAAAAAGAAAAAGAAATCACGAGCCTGGTTTTTTTTCTGAGGACTAAATTCCTTGTACCTTGTTAAGCCCCGGCCCACCTCTTCATCACATAATTACAAGTTGGAAATCTCAAAATAATTATAATCTGACATTCGTAAACCTAGGTAGCTGCTTTCATATTTGATTTATCTGGTTAATGTGATGGAAAGCAGGTAAGAATGAGCTGAAAAGATAGACAGTATTCTAGCATATCAAAAAGAAAGTTAGCAACAGTAAATCTAGGTAGCGGTTTGATTTAGAGACAGTTTAATTAATAATATGACAGGTAATCTCATGTCAAATTAATGTTAAGAATCCAACTGGGCCTCGCAGTTTGCCATTTGCTGAGCAGGTGCGACCAAAGTTATTGATTCCGTTCGTTCGGCCGAACGGCCTGTTCAATGCAAAATCCGGACAAAACGGCGACGCTTTTGTCCCGGTCCAAATCCGCCAGATCCGGCAATTCGGCCGGATTCGCCGAACGCCTGGTTCGCATCGGGCGTTCCGTTCCGGGTTATAAAAAAAAAACTCAACCTATAAATTATATATTAGTAAAAATAAAAATTTAAGATCTGAGTCCTAATAGTGTTCTTCCAGTATCGACGTTGCTCAAAAGTAGAAAAGAGAAATGCAAATGGCAAACTCAGCGTAAAGACGATATTTTAAGGATGAAGGAGGGCTTCACCGACATTAGCTTCCCTCATTACCGTAGTTCGTCTTGTAACATGGAGCTGAAGCGAGGCTCCGTATATCAAAGCTCCAGAAGAAGAAGAAGAAGAAGAAGAAGAAGAAGAAGGGATTGGGGGGGGGGGGGGCGGCGGCTAGAGAAAAAGAAGGGATGGGTAGGGTTTTGTTTTGTTTATTAAAATGAAGGGGACAAATGGGTGGGGGTAGTTTTTATACTAATTATTATATAATAATAATAATAATTAATTAATATATTAATTAATTATTAATTACTATAATAATAGTTAACCTAAAAAATAGGGGTATTAATTTGTAATTAATTTGATTGAATTATTTGTAATGGAATGTATTTTAATTAGTTATGTTTGAACTCATTGATTATTTCTTAATGTGTTCATTTTGTTTTTTTTAAGTTTTTCTAACATTAAAAAATAATAAGTAACATTAATTAATTTCAAATACAACAACCATAAAAAAACATAGAATTACTTGAAAAACATACAATAAGTAGCTTAAATTTCAAATATTCTGGATCTTTTAATTATAATTAAATTCATTTTTTTATTTTTTATTTTAAAAAAAATAATTTTATTGTTGGAATTTGAGAGATGTTTCTAATTTTGAGATTATGTTTGTATTGTATAATTTAAATTTCATTTATCTTGAATTTAAATTATACTTGTTAAATTAATATTTTATTTTTTTCATATATATAATTAAATAAAATGAACAAGTATAAAACCGAAGCAGTACTTGAACGGTATCGAAACCGAACGTTCCGCTCCAAACACAAATCCGAACGGTACCTGAACGGGATCAATAACTATGGGTGCGACAAGTATGAAATGAAAGGAACCTAACACAGCACCGCACAGAGCGATATGTTTGTGTCCCCCAAACTGGGCCTCCCCCTACATGGTGCCGACAGCTCTTGGTCGTGGTCTCACTGTCAATCCTACTGCAAAAGCTCCCAATAAACCTAGGAAAATGTGTAAAGTGAGAGGGAGAACTTCACCCTCTCATCCTCCGGGTATGGTGGGAGCTGATGAAATCTGAAAATCTTGTCAAAAAAGAAAAGCAGGGGTTTAATCAAGCCATGAACTGGAAACTGCTAGAAAAGTTTTAGAGTTTGAGGAGACAAATGACCCCCAGAGCATGGAGAGGTGCGTTTCCTACGAGTGCCACCATAATCCAACTCTATCTGCATAACCAAGAATCAGAAAAGGATCAATCAGCGTAAGAATAACAATCAGAAAGTGAGCTTCGCTTTGCACCACTTAGCTATTCTGCTAGGCCCATAAAGAATAAAAAAAATAGCTAGCAGCAGTATACTAATATCTGGTTTTGGCCCGTGGGGTATTTCTTCTCTTTTTTGGATAAGAGGAAAAAAATGTATTTCATGTCAAGCGAGTAAAAACTTTACTATCTTAGTCTATTACTATTTCACTTGAACTCGAGACCTGATAAATAAATCATAAATTTTTTATCATCACGCCACGCCTTGCGAGGTAGGTATTTCACAACCTCTCTTTCACATGCCGAAGCCTGTATCTTGCTGGCACTCAAAGGTATCAGATGTTTCTTGGGTACCTATCCAAATCAGCTTTGAGACCAGCCATGACTTCCACACCATCTCCACTGTACTGAAGAACCTCTTTTCCATTTACAGCTTTTTCATTGTTCTTCTCTTCTTTTTTTCCAATCTCATATTCTTGAAGGGGCAATCGGGCAAAGATGCTCTCGTAAGCACAGGATGGAAGGAAATTCTTGTTTTCATGTTATTCATTGTCACATAAATATTTAAACTAAAATAATAGATAAAAATCCTAAACTAATTTTACATTAATTATCTGACAGTCCACACAGTTTTGATGCGCAGTTTGTGACTTGTGATCAGTGGTAGTACTCCAGATCTCCAAATCATTTCCTTCTGAATACAAGATCAGCCATGTCCCAAAATCTACGAGTCTCACAACCCTGTTCGAAGAGGTTTTAATATCAATACATTAGTTCTCGTTACTGCCACTGTATATGATTCACTGCAACTCGTCTTTCTTGAGCCTGTACTGAGAATGGAATGGATTTTGTCAGCTTTCTACATGGTTCTTATTTTTCTAGAAGAGAGAATTAGGAAGGAGCTTGAACTCCTTCGAGGTATAGCTTGCCTCTTTTCTTAATTTTTTTAAAAAAAAACAATTTGGATAAAGAAAATTCCAAGGTGCTTAGGTGCATGTATACTTTGGGTCATTGTCTATATTGCAACTCTGCCATTATCAATTATTCTCTGAAGAATATAGTTTGCATAAATGATTTCTGTAAGCTTTAAATGATTAGATATGCATCCCTCTGATCGATCTTGTAATTTTGTAGAGTGGGTGAGAGCTGGATTCCAAATTAATAGCTAGCTGGGGCCATGCTCGCACAAACCCCACACTCACTTTCCTCAGAGAATGGCAGGCCAAGTTTATTTCCATTGTTCTCCACCACTATTTGCAAGCTTAGTAGGTCTTAGTGCAAAACGGAGAGCCTGCTTTCCTAGGCTCTACAGAACCAAGAGCTTTCACATAGCAAAATTAATCGCAAGACTAAATGCCTGCCAGGAGCATTTGCTGAGCATGTGTGCACGATACTTCTCCTCCTTCGCGAGAACCAAAAGTCGAAGGCATTGTCTGTTCCGGGTCAATGGGGCCAAAGGTTCGGAATGATTTGGATAAATGACCAAGTCTTTGGTTTCATACTTGACATGCACTGTCTTGTGCTGTCATTTCTTCAGAATGTTCAAATATATCTCCATCCTGTTCACGAAACTCAATCCACTCTGAAGAAGATAATGGCAGCAGAGAGAAGCTTCCATTGCCACAAACTTTTAGAGCGTAGATCTAATGGATGTGAAGCATATCGATACTATGAAATTGATTATGAGATCTATCCAAAGAGCATAATCCCTAGCTAGGAATGATCCTCCTGGATCCTGTGACGTGAGATATTATCTTCTTCTCCAGCTTGGTGCATTGGATATAGCCCTATATCAAGTGAAAGAAAACAAAAAAAGAAAATGGGTAAAACATCCATGTTTATGGCCTGTTTGACTGAGGTGATACATGATTCGTCCTAGCATTCATCGCATATCCCCCTCTTGTTTAATACAAAAGTATTACGTGAGATTGCGGTACTATTAGCATATCAAGACAATTTAAAAATATTAAAAAATAATTTAAAATTAAAAAAAAGCAAAAAAAATCAAATTTGAAGACCTACTTACATCTTATTTACGATATAATTAGAATACATTAAGTCGGTTTTGTAGAGACATTAAGTTGAAGACCTATTTATGAGTCCATTTGGCTCTGCGTTTCAACCTGTATTTTGTTAAAATTTATTTATTTATTTATTTTAAATGAATATATTTTGGTTTTTTTAGATCATTTTGATGTGCTGATGTCAAAAATAATTTTTAACAAATAAAAAAAATATCATTTTGATGTATTTCGGCACGAAAAACACTTTGAAAAGCTATCGTAACCGCCCTTCCAAATAGACCCTATATCTTATTTAAGATAAGTTGGTTTGTATTTAATTTCAGGTTAAGGAATCATTTATAGAGTCAAAGTTAATGATCTAGAAATACAGTGATTTTGAGTCCATTCATAAAGAAGAGTCCTAATCCCTCACTCTTTATCAATTACTGGTAATAGACATGAAACCATGGTGGGAAAATAAATTGTAATTTATTAAGACAAACACACAGACTTACAAGTAGTTGTTGAATTTACTCATCCCAAATTCACTTATTTAGAAAGAGAGTAAGAACAAAAAGAACTATTCAACATCAAAATACAATTAAAAAAATGGAGGAGAAAAAGATATTAAATTATAAAGGGCAAAAAACCCAGAGATAACATGTGTTATTTTCAAAATTATCGATAAACCTCTTTGAAAAAGATTAAAAAAAAAGGAGCCTATTCACCAATTAAATAATTGTAAAGGATGATGCTGAAGAAAATAAGTCTAAAAGAGGGGAAACAAACAAACAAACCCATGTAGATATCATAAAACCGAGTTAATATTTCAAGCTCAATACCCAACCAATTCAATGTTAAAGGATGAAACATAAAAATAAATCATTTAAAAAGTATTTTAAAGATAAAAAATAGCAATCAAAACAATAAGGATAAAAATTTATTGGAAAAGAATTAATTTCTCAGATGAAATAAATAGCAATCAAAAGAATGAAAACTACATCTAACAAATTAAAAAAATTGAGGGGGTGCATTTGAGAAAAAAAACATTTATATTTTCATAAATTATACACTTGTTAACCACACATATAGCATAGACATGAAAAAGTCACCACAACGATTCAGAGACCACTCTCAAAGACAATGTTTGGCCAGATGTTAGACGCATCACACAAACACACGTAACAACCATTCTCATCTGTGCAACACATGGCAGCCTTTTTTTGTTTTGTAATAAAAAACCCACAATGAAAGCTATATATATATATATATAGGTGTGTGTACTGCTTACGAGGTTTACGAGGTTGGGGTTCGATCCCCTTATTCGATCCCCTTCTTCGTTTGTAGCAAGGCACATTGGGAGCGCCACCCACGACTGCGCGTAAGGGATTAGTCTGGGTAAAAGATAGATACAGGTGTGTGTGCTCTTTCTTCCTCAGGGGATGAATTTATAAGATAACTTTTAGGGCAGCATCCCACTTGGAGTGTTGGATTTGGATTTTAAGAAACTCTAAAGCAACTTGGACTGGATTTTATATTTGAGCTGGAGTCGGAGCATATTGAAATAAAGCTGAAGTCTAGTTAGACAATGTTCAAACTTAGTCCGGTGAATTGATGGACTTTCTTTCCGGGAACAACAGCATCGTGGCCCATACTCCGGCATAGATGGCCGAAACTCAATACGGCGCAGGAGCCTCTAGCATAATCGATGTTTCAGGTGCTCTCCTTCCCAAGGATTCACCCCCACTTCCTAAATAAATCATTTAGACTCTCACGAGAGACTTTGCTTAATCGACTAATAGCCTGTTGTCCATGTCCATGTCCTCTAGCATAATCGATGGAATATTTTCATCGGCGTTTACCAATAGAATTACAAATTTTCATCGGCGTTCACCAATGGAATTACGATCGCGCGGTATATCCACTGGTAAATTTATTTTGGTTTATTTTCGAGAGAAGGTTGTGGAAGACCATAAAGAGATCTTTATTTTTCCTCTCTGCAGTGCAAAATGCATTTTTTATCCTCTTTTCAGTGGGGATTTACTGCCGTGGCTTCCAAGATCCTTTCAAGGATGCAATATATTTCAGGGGGGACATGTTCTTGGTTGCCTGTTCCAATATTTATTGCCATACGGCTAATCAATTCCCTCCCAAACCCAAGAAAGAACGCCAGTTTTGGCAGGAATACAGCATGTTTCGCCAGCCCCAGAATTAGACGCTTTACTTATCATGGCATTGGCGCGCGGCCAATCAAGCAAGAACAGGACTCGGACCTGAAGAGTGCTGCAAGCTAGCAGCATATTCTCGCGCCCACAAGTCATAGTGTATAATCTCCTCCAGAGAGGGTGAGCCCACTAATTCTGCTTGGTGCTTATCACATGTTTGCTCCACAACTTTGAAAATGTCGAGATAGCTTATCCTGAAAAGAAAAAAAACAGGCAAACTATTTGTTAGCCAAGGACTCAAAAAACTCAGAAGGGGGAAACCTAATGTATCAACTGACATAGTGCAGCTTCTTCATACAGCCACTGCAACAGTATTTACCATGAAAATCGCTAAGAGAATTAACTATTAATAAGATTTTTGAACCCCCTGAAAATAGCTATCCAGTAATATGGTGCTGCTACAAACTGCTGTTATCATCAGCATATTTTTGATTAAAGGAATAAACAACATGAATACATACTTTTCATCAATGAACATTTCCACAGCTTTCTCATTAGCAGCACTGAGGACTCCTGTCATGGTGCCTCCAGCCCGTCCAGCAGCATAGGCAAGATCCATAGATGGATATTTTACATTGTCGGGAGCTTTAAAAGTTAGTGATCCAAGCCTGCATCATCCATTGGATTTAATATTAAATAAATAAAAAATTATAACAAAGGAGTAGTGGCCGTGTTGTGTTTCTACCACCAATATCAAATTCCTTTGTCTATCACTTCAGCTCAGCTAAAATGTAAAGGCCCACTACGGCTTATGCAATCATGTCTGGGAAGAGACTGAATCACAAAAGACTTATTGTTGAGAAGTTTCATATACTGGATTGGCTATCTTATCCAAAAAACCAAAAAGAAGAAGAAAAAAATAGTGTTAAAACTCTAGATTGAAAGGGAGCAAGGCTACTGACTTGCAAAGATCAAGGCGTGGCCAAGTTATTTCAGAACAGTAAACTCTCTCTGGCCATGACATGGTGTAAAGGATAGGCAAGCGCATATCAGGCCACCCCAACTGTGCAATAACAGATGAATCCTGGGAAGAAACAAATGGCAATACAAAATGAGGAAAGAACAAGTTTGCATGTGTCAAGTATATAGTCCAGAGCCTCTAGAAACTTTAAATGGACAATTGAGCCTCCACCAGAAAGTGAAATAAGTTAGGGGAAGCCAGCTAAAAGGGAAAAGTTCTAGAGTCAGACCTGTGTTTCAACCATTGAATGTATTATAGACTGTGGATGAATTACGATATCAATATTATCATACTCGGCTCCAAACAAATAGTGAGCTTCAATGACTTCTAAGCCCTGTCAAAACAAAAATAAATAAATAACTGAAACCTTTTTACTCATATTCAAGAAATATATCCATACATAAATGGTGTGCAATTCAGAATCAAGAAGGCAACACAAACAAACCTTGTTGAAAAGGGTAGCAGAGTCTACAGTTATCTTTTTACCCATACTCCAGTTGGGATGCTTCAAAGCATCAGCTACTTTAACTTCTTTCAATTTTTCAACAGGCCAATCCCTGTGATCACCAAGGAAATGACCAAATGATGGTGTCAATTTATTAATTTGGGTCACCTTCGCAGTTCAAGAGAAAACAAGTGTCAAGATAGAGGTGCAAGTAAATCAAGTTAAAGGTTCTCAAGCCCAAGAATATAGTTCCTCAACACTCTAAACCTTTCAAAATACTGAACATATCTACAGTTCTGAAACATGATCAATCAGACAAGATATCCAAGGAAAATACTGAAGCCCCATTTAGATATCAACTTAAAAATTTTAAGATTGTAGATTGAATTATGATTTCACACCTGAAAGCCCCACCAGAAGCAGTTAAGATGATGCGCCGCAATGCACCCTCAGGCAGGCCCTGAATACACTGAAGAAAGAAGATACCTTTTGAGTTCTATCTAATTAATATTTATCGAATTGATTATATTCATTAACAAAATGATCAAAGAGCATGAAAATGCTAGATAAGAACTTCCAATCAGGGCTCAAAATATCAGCAGAAGCATTTGAGATCTATATCTAAACAGATAAAAATATATTTTCATACCTGAAAAATGGCAGAATGTTCAGAATCAGCTGGAAGAATTTTTACGTTATATTTGTGAGCAAGAGGGAGGATAAAAGGACCTCCAGCAATTAATGTCTCTTTATTGGCCAAGCATATATCTTTTCCTGCTTCTATTGCAGCAACCGTAGGCTGAAAAAGATGAAGAGAGAAACTATGCTAGGTTAGTTTCATGTCAGTAATTATTGACAAATATCAACTGTCCACTTGATACTGATATCAAATCCTCAACAAGGAGCTTGATAATTGATAAAAATAGTTGGGAAAACATCATCTTTAGTGAATAATATGAAAAGTGGAAAGCACAAAATCACATATTCAAAAACTGCTCAACTTTTTTTCTATTTTAAAAGCCCTCGTATGAAATCCTAGCGTGAGAAAGATTTTCGATATTCTAGATTATATGGTGCAAAAGGCTAAATAGAGAATGATCGATGAGAATTGTGGCTACACCTTTAGGCCTGCACAACCTACTATTCCTGTAACTACACTGACAGCATCTGGATGACGAGCAACCTGAAAAGTAGTCAATTGGCAATTAGTAATAAGATTGACTTCATCAGCCTAACAATCTGAGAGAAAGATGTGATGTTAATCTACCTCGATAACTCCTTGCTCCCCAGGAATAATCTCAGGCTTTTCCTCTAAATCAGCCAGAGCCTCTTTGAGTTCGTCAACTAATGACTCATTTCTAACAGCAACCAGTTGCGGTTTGAATCTCCTCACCTGTACAACCAAAAAAAGAAAAAGAGAAGGCGAGAGAGAGAGAGTGAGTTGATGAGACCAAAATCTGATTCATTTTATTAAAGCCTTGGTCTCCTGAATGAAAACAGATAAAGAAAGTAGCTAAGATAAGCATCGCTGCCACCAGTACTAATACTCAATAAAAGAATAGATTGGGAATCACACTATTCAAGGCACATAATCTGTCAATCAAGGCATTGCAAGTTCTTTACAGCATATAATCGTTCGATTACCTGATCAGCAAGAAGAGTAACATTTGAACCAGCTGCCAGTGCCACGACTGTGAATTTATCTGGATTCTCTGTTACTATGTCCAATGTCTGCGAGATATACAAATGATTGAACATGAAGGGATAGAACTTGTTTACACAGCCTTATATTTTTTTTTGGTTTGAATAATTAAAAGTAAATATTGGAAAAAAAGAAAAATCTGAGGATGAAAACAAGACAACGCACATTAAAGCAGCGATTGACCTCATAAAAAGTGAGGATACCCAACTCCAATAAAGGCTATACTTATTCAAAATCAAATAATATAAAATGAAAGCTAAGTGCGACCATCCCCTCTTCCTTTAAAGAGAATGTTATCAAGCAGAAACAATAAGCCTCCTATCCCATGAGCTTTTCTGCCTCATTGGCGTATTCTCTTTCAAAATATTCAAAAAGCAGCAGCTAATTAAGTAGAACCCTAAAGCATAAATGCAATTCCATAACTGGGTCAGTTTGTTGTTATCCAGATTATATAACCACCTGAGTTCCAATGGAACCAGTAGATCCAACAATTGATATAGGCTTAGGACCATCCCAGGTCTTGCGTCCAGGTTCTGGAAACGCTCTTCCTGGCCAAGCTGGAGGTGGCTTATTCTGATTCTGAACAGAGCATTGAATTCTTCTCCCTCCAATATCCTTCCTCAAACCAAGCCTACCTATATTAGGCACCACCAAGAATCAAAGTTTCAAACCTTTTTTTTTTCATTTCTACGACAAAAACAAACTATTCATTGTTAAGCTGAAGTCACTTAAAAAGTCGTCTTCTTACATAAAGCAAAAGCTTCATAATTTTCTCAAATGTTTAACTTTTTCTATGACACCCAAAATGCAAAATTATCCAACTTTCTTGCTCGTTACCTTCTAAAAAACTTTCCAGCTTTTTTTCATGGAAACAAAAAGGAAAACCCAGAAAAATAAAGTGTGTGAGAGAGAAAAAAACCTGGAAGCTGAGGTAGGTGATTGGATTTAGTAGAATCCAAGAAAGAGATAGCCTTGATTTCTGCTGGAGAAAGAAAATTAAGAGCCATCTTGTCTTAGTTAGTTAATACCGGCACTGTCTCTTAATTTGTGGCTCAAGAATTCAAAATCCAAAGTATTTGAGGGAGAGAAAGGATAGAGCAGAAAAATATAATCTTTTCTTTTTCTTGAACAAAATTACTAGTGGGGTGTCAAGACTAATATAGCCATGGACATGATGGTATTAGTAGCAAAGCATGCGCACCAAACAAAAACAACAGTGCTAAGCACTACTGATTTAAAGAAAGATATGTGTGGCTAGTGAATTGTGGGGTTTTCTTTCTTATTTTATTTTTATTTTTTGATCTTCTTATTTTTATGGAGGAAAATTGGGAAGTGGGCAAGATTGGACGAAGAGAAGTCGAATTATTAGGGAGGGTAAGGACGAGACAAGAATCAAACCATCTTGTGGAACATAGTTTAGTTTTGTGGTGTCAGAATCCTGTCCTTCCTTCAGCGATGCTGCCTGTTTTCTTTCTACGATTCAACGATTGTTAACACATTCAATGTACTTAGATTGCTTTCCAGTATTGCGATGCAATAACAATAACATTTAAAGATAATATAACAAGCATAATCTTCTCCTTTTTTTTTATTATTCATTTACTCTTTTTATTCATTCAAGTTTGATTGGAGATTTGTTCTCTTATCAAGAACAAATTTATCTTTTTAAAAATATTTTTTTCCCACTTATCTCTTATTTTCTTTGCAATTCACTGCAAAAAAAATTCAAAAATATTTTATGCTATGAGGGCCATTTACATTTCCGAAAGCTGTGTTCATGAGTTTTTCAACCACGAATATAGAAGGCACATTTCCATTTTCCAGTGGACTGTGCTGTGAATTTCCACACCTATCCTGCCTCGGAGTGTCATAATTGCTGGTGTCCTGCTTTTAGTGTAGGGCACAATTGCGTGGATATATACCATAAGATATGTTTGAGAGTAACTCCGATTATTTTTGAAAATATTTTTTATTTAAAAATATATTAAAATGATAATTTTTTAATTTTTTTAAAATTATTTTTAACATTGATATATTAAAATAATTTAAAAATACAATTTTTTTATTTAAAATAAAATAAAAAAATTCGGCCAATCACCGATTTTACCGTAGCAGCTTCTCATACTAGGGATGAAAATGAGTGTCAATAGATAAAGTTTTTTTTTAATATATATATATATATATATATATTCTATTTATTATTTATATAGTAAATAAATCTAAATATTTATATTTTATCTATCAAGTTTCATGAATGTATATAAATATTTATTATTCAATAAAAAACAAAAGGAAAATAGTGATATATATATATATATATATTTAAAGTGTATATATATATATAGGATTTTAAATAATAAAATAATAAAATTTATGTCTGCGTGTGTGTATCATGTTAATATTGAAATATGTATATATATAATGTTGAATTAAGAATATAAAATATTCTATAAATATATATTTAGGGTTAGGTTTGGATTAAATGCGGGTCAAGATTAGTAATAACTATACTTTATTCACTATATATCAAGTAATATAACTATTTCAAAAAAATCCACTCATTCAAGTTGGTTTGGGTTGGTGTTCATCAAAGCTGAAACAGATTTTCATCCCTATTAAATGTGTTTCTTAGCTTTTTTTTTTTTTTTTAATTTGTCAATGCTGCTTGCTCCATCTTGTTCTTATTATATGCTTCGTTGGTTTTTATGCAAAGGTATCTTTTGGGTTTTTTATGCTCACTACACAATTTAGATTGTTTCTAAATAATAATAAAAACAGCTCTCTACCCCAATAATTATCACGAATATCCAAGATGAAGAGCAAACAATACAGCTCATACAAAAAAAAAAAATGGAACAAAAAAAAGCATAAACATGCAAATTGTTATAATCATGCCTGGCTGCGAGCAGAACAACTAAAGAAAAGGAGCCCACATGCACACCAAGTTCATCAGTGTCTGAACTTAATTATCGATCCAGCAAAATTCCTTCTAGTGTTGGAATATATAAATCATATCCACAAATCTTAATTTAGATATAGTTTTTGAGACTCTATAATATGATTTTTATTTGAAAATATATGTTAAAAAATAATATAAATTATATTTAAAAATTTTATTTATAAAATTAAATTTTTAGGTGAGATGAGATGATTTGATTGAAGGGAGAAAGAAGTAGGATATCCCTGTGTATCTACAGTTCCGGGACAACAGGATATACAAATGGGTCTGTTTGGAAGTGTGGTTGCGGTAGCTTTTCAAAATGTTTATCATGCCGAAATACATCAAAATGATATTTTTTTTATTTTTTAAAAATCATTTTTGAAATCAGCACATCAAAATGATCTAAAACACACAAAAACATATTCATTTAAAATGAAAAAAAAATCAAATTTCGATCAAAAACCGGTGATATCGCACTTCATAAAGAGCTACAGAAAACATGAATCGTGCTGATTTATGCAGTCAGAGACTGTGTTCCACATGCACGCACCATGAATCACATGCATCCCAAATCTCAACGAGCAAGGTTCTAACTGGGGCATTATCTGCCTGCGGAAGTGGCAAATATTGATGTATTTTTTTTTATTAATATAGTTATTTGATTAATTTCATAGATTTTGAAGTTGATTTATAAAGGGCTATATATAAAGGTATCTTGAGTTTATAGGAAGTGAAGATCCCTCCTCTCCTCTCCTGTCTGTGACTTTGGCTTCTTAATTGTCTGCATCGCTAAACAGTAACACTTGCATCTATCTTTTTTCTTGGTCAGACTGTAGATTCTTAAAGCGAGGACAAATTGGATGCAGATTTACCAGCAAGTTCCTTGACTGTAAGTAAGAATACAGCAAATTAAAAACAGAATATAAAATAATATTCAGGAAATGTTATTAGAAAGAAAGAAATATAAAAAATATAAAGCAAACTAGAATTGAAACGTAGCATATATTTTGTGGTGGTAGAAAAAAATGGCCGGCCAGAAGTGTCCCACTATCACCAATCCATGTTAATATTAAACTAGATTTCCCAACATGATTATCACTTTTCTGTCACGCTATGATTGAATGCAAAATTATAAAATGAAAACAAATATGATTCCATTTATAATTTGGTAGGTACTGGTTCTTCCCTTCTAAGTTCTAGCCAGAAAGAAGAGAATCCTGTTCTTGAAATTAAATGAGAAGAAAATCAGATGATTAAACTCAATTTATGATTCGGTAGGTACTTCCTAGTTGGTAGAAGAAGAAGAAAGGGAATTAATTAACAAGACAATAAGCGGCGTCCCATATTTACTGTGCACGTGCACTGTGCACACAGACACCATGATGCACTGTGGATTTCAACAGTATAGTTTTTTTTTTTTTGCTTTGCTTTGCTTTCTTTACTTTTTTTTCTATTTACTTTTTTTTTCTCTTTTTTCTAATTTTTTTGTTTTTTCTTTCTTCTTTTTTTTCCTAATTATTTTTTTTTATCCTTCGTTTTTTCCTTCTTCTTTTTTTTGCCTTTTTTTGTATTTTTTACTTATTATTTTTTTCATTTTTTCTTATTACATTTTTTTTCTTCTTATATATTTTTTTTGTTTTTTGTTTTTTTTATAATCGGGGTGTCTGGGCTCGCTTAAATGCACCACGATTAATCTTCATATCCAAATTTTTTAATAGCTAGAGTGTCCAAGCCAACTTATGCATACCACGACAATTCTCGAACCCGCATTTTTTTTCCTAAAATCCTTTCCTGCTGATACATTTTTTTTCCTTTTTTATAATTTTTTTATTCACTTATATATTTTTTTTATAACCGGGATCTCCGACCAGCTTAAGCACGCCATGACTAATTCTTGGGCGATTTTTTTAAAAACAATATAGATTGCTACTGATGTTTTCACTCTTATACTTTTTTCTTTCTCTTATACAATTTTTTTAAACATGGTCTCTCGACCGACTTAAGCTTTTTTTTCATTTATATATTTTTTATAACCACGATCTCGGGCCCAGCTCAAGTGCACCACAACCACTCCTCGGACCAAATCTGTTTTTTGATAATCGGGGTGTCCAGGACAGCGCAGACACACCATGACTAATCTCCGAATCAATTTATTTTTTTTTTTTTCCTTATACGTTTTTCTGTTCACTAATCTCCGAACCAATAATAATGGTAATTTTAATGATTATTTTTTTATAAAAATCTTTTGATTTTTTTAAAAGATTTTCCTGAAATTTTAATTTATATCGGTGATCATTTTAAAAGTAATATTACTCTATTTTTCTCTCTTTTTTTTTGTTTCTTTATTTGTTCTCTAGATTATATGATTTTTATGATTTTATTATTTATGCAATAATAATGATAATTCTAGTTATTGTTTTTTTTATATAAAAAACTTTTGTTTTTTTTCCATGGAAATTTAATTATTTTAATTGTTTTGGCAGTAATGTTAGTAATAATTTTAGCTTTAATAGCAATGATAATGTCAATAACGTCAGGATGAATTTTCAATCCATGTTTTCGTCTTTTTGTTGATAGAAAATTAACAGCTTATTTTTTTATTTGATTATTGTATGTATTTACACAATTTATATTTTATTTTTGTTTAATTTAAATTGGATTATAAAATGAACTAATCTTAATACAATGAACTTAATAATTCAGATATCCGAGTTTTTTGCTTTTTTAATGATGATAATAAATTTATCGTTGGTTATTTCGTTTGAAGCTACTAAACAGATAAATTTATATCAATTTTAAATTCATATATTTTTATAAAAACTTGCGCTTGACATGAATTACGCATGATTTATTATTTTAGCTAAATTTATATTATAATAAAAATACACACAATTAATATTTTTACATTGAAAAAAATTGTACACCAGCGAGGCATTGTCTAGTACATTAACAGCCTGTGAGAGCAACCTTTAAATATTCATGTCTATAAAATCACAACAGATTCTCCATTCTTGGTAGCAAATCCCATCTCACATAGCAATAGTAAATAAGCAATGACAGGCATGCAAAGTGGGGGCGGCGGCAGCATCCAGTCTTGATGCCGAGTTTTGTTCCTGGGGCTAATCTAATTTTTTTATATATGAAAAATGATGCCCATATTGTAAAATAAGATAAAAAAAAACGTAAGAACCTGGTCGTGATAAACCTGTAACCATTTCAAGGGGATGTTTGGAAAGCAAATTTGAAAAGAATTGATTTTTTTATTGGTTTTTTTAGATTATTTTCATGTGTTGAAAAATAGCCCATATTGATTTTTTTATTGTACTTTTTTTAGTATTTTTAGATTATTTTCATGTGTTGATATCAAAAATAGTTTTTTTAAAAATAAAAAAATATTATTTTATTATTTTAATGTATTTTTAAACGAAACAAGGGAAAAGAACTCACGTATCCTCAGTCTTAATCACAACTATGAACAGCATTCATAGCTTTATTCTCATGGAAAATGTACTCCAGATAGTCTAAAAGAGTAAAGTTTGGCACATGATACACGTGGAATCAAATTGATTTTCCCATGTTTGATCAGAAGTATTCTCAGGCAGTTTTTTGATCAAACACCAAACTGTACCTTGGATCGGGTAGATCATGCAAATTAAACTCTGCTTTAGTTCTCATCACTGACCCTAACCATTAATCTCCACTGAACCTCCTGCTTCTGATATTTTTGTTATCTCCCGTAGCTCATCAGCTGTGTCTGTTGGATGAGACACATATTGCTCATCATCTGACTGTTCTTTCTGAATTGATTGCTGAGGTCGTCTGATGGCTTCAGCTGCTTCAGGCATCACGACAGGGGGTGGCTGTGGAGGGACCCATGAACGCCTAACTGGTTGCTCGCTAGTTTGTGCACCAAAAGGTCCAGTTTTCATTTCATCTCCATTTTCTATCTCCGTGGTTCTGGCATTTTTCTGCTGCCACCAGGGTTCAGCGCCAGCTTTCATTTCACCTCCATCTTCTATCTCCGTGATTCTGGTATTTTTCTGCTGCCACCAGGGTTCAGTGCTCTTGCCATCCAACTGATTGATTCCCTTGTCTTGTATATTGGAATTCAAACCTTCTCTTCCCACTTGAGACTGAAGCACTTGGCTTGAGTTGTTTTGAGCTTGACCAACCTCCCAGGGCTACTCGGAACAGTAAAGGAGCAGATAGCTTTAATGTGAATTCAAAAACTCTAAAGAAGATTTTGTTATTCAATGTATTATGCGAGTCTAAAAATCTGAAGAAGTATTTTTCCAAGTTAAATATCTCAAGCTGGACGAATGGATTCTGTTTTTAAGAGTGAACTCAAAAATCTGTGTCAATTTAGAGCTACTACTGATTCATCCATTAATTCAGCAATACTGAGTGATGGATAAAGTAGACTCCACATCAATTTGTAAGACCTTTTCTTTTTCCTAATTTCATCACTACTCTTATCAAATATAAATACCATTCTGGAATTAGTTAACAACATATCATGCTCCACTTGTAGCAATCCAGGAGTTTTATATCAGATGAGTGTAAGCTGGGCAAGGGAAGACTGGTAGCAGTTTCAGATTTTCTTTCCTAACATGACCAACTAAATCCAAAAACTCCTCATCAGTATATGATTCTATTGGAAAAGGAATGTAATGGAGAACCGAGAAACATCTTGTCAAATATTTAAAACATTCAGGAGTTCCTTTTTTTCAATAATGACAATCAAGAGTAAGTAAATTACTACAATGCAAGGACATTGAATTGGAAAAATGAAAGAAATAATGCTCACATCTAGAAAAAGGTAGATGCTCTGCATCTACATGGCCAACTAAATAGAAAAAACCCCATTAGCCTTGGATTCATTGAAAAAGAAAGGAAGTGATTAGAATGAGAAAACACTCCTTCAGGAATTAATATTTGGCAAAATAGGAAGTTTGGTTCTGTATATGATAGCACAAAACATTTTGATTAAATTTTGTTATTCTGTACTTAGTAGATAAAATGGATGTATAAGGGCAAGTCCAACGGAAGAGCCATCCTAGCAGGCAAAACCAAATTTTTGAGTTTCTGCTGTGGGGGGGTTCTGTGTGGGGTTGACGGGTGTGGGTGTGTGTATTAGAAAATAATGTAATATATTAAAAATAGTTATTTTTGTTTTTATTCAAAAATACCTCAACAAGAAAGTAAAAAATTATATATAAAATTAATAATTATATTGTTGGAGGGTTTCTTAAGAACAATTATTTAATTATATAACTTATTCCTATTAATTATATAATTAATTACATAATTAGACTATATACAAAATAATTTCACTATATTTAAAATAATATAAAAAAATAGCTCTTCAAAATGGCTTTTAGCACTAGAGTACACATCAATAAAAAAGCCATATACACTATTCAAAGAGCCATTTTAGAGATTTGCCTCTCCAAAATGGCTTTTGCCATTGGATTTGCTCTAAGGAATTTAGTTATATTTCCTGTTTGGTAAATTTTCCTAATCCTATTAAGTTTTGATTTTCCTAAAATTTAGTTTTCCTAATCCTATTAAGTTTTGATTTTCTCAACTTCGGTGCCTAAATCATCCATTCTATTAGAACATTAGAAAGGGGGCATGAATGCTATGCTAGGATTTAAAATTTGCTGAATAGGGTTTGGTGGTTGATCATTGAAATTCGGCATATAAATCCAGGATGACAAGATAAGCATGCAACTCACAGTAAATGAAGCCAATTTCAGTGTAAAAGATAGGTCCGACTTCCTCTGATATTGGCAGGTTTCTCTCCTCTCTGGACCATCTCCATGATCTGCAACATAATTACCAAAATAGTCAATGGAATTCAACCATTTGCTACTGAATCCATCGGGTATTGCCAAATTGAATCTGAAATAGTTATTTCTTAAGCATCCATATTTATCATACAAGAAGAAAATCACACAATATGACTAGTGGTAAGGTTCAGGCATCTCAGATTGCGAACTCAAATTCCAGTTAGAATACAAAGCATGAAACTCAAATATGATTTCTCTGCTCAATGTTTAAAACTTTATCCAAATTACTTTAAAGTAGCAATGTTGGGCTTACGTTGCTACAGAAGATAACAAACTTATGAGATGTTTCAGTAATTCCCATCTTCAATAAACTTGAAACTGTTTGATATAGTGATTCAAATCAATGACCAAGTTAAATTTCAAAACTTTGAAACCATTAAAAATGTCCAAGTACGATTCCAGAAAGTAAAGATCTTACATCAATGCAAACTATTGACCACTGGTCCACTACAGTCTACAGGAGGATTAATTCCAATGGATGCCAGCCTCCAATACAGTTTGAAAAATGCTTCTACAGTAGTTGTTGTTGGCCATGTGTGCATCAATTGTCCCGTGGCGGAGGCCGGGTGGGCCAAGTCACAATCGAATGTCGTGGGCGCTTGCATGCTGAATGCGGTATAAGGCTAGGGTTGCGCCTTTTCTATCACCAATTGGTTTTAGAAGAGTTGGTAGCGTCTGAGGTCCTACAATTGGTATCAGAGCTTAGTTCTCAATTATTAAGTTTGCTTAGACTTTGAGTAGAATGGCAACTACAAGTTACAATCTCCAAAATGAAGGTGCCTCAACAACTAGACCACCATTTTTTGATGGTAATGACTATGCATATTGGAAAGCTAGAATGACTATATATCTTCAATATATAGATTTTGATTTATGGCTTTCTATTGAAAATGGACCTCATAGACCACTCAAAACCGAAAATGGTGTTGAGATTCCCAAAAGCATGATAGAATATACAGACTTAGATAAAAGATTACTTTCTAGGAATCTAAAGCCATGAACACCTTATACTGTGCATTAAATAGAAGTGAATTCAATAGAATATCTTCGTGTAAAAATGCTAGAGATATATGGCATACATTAGAAGTAACTCATGAATGAACAAATCAAGTAAAAGAATCAAAAATTGATATGTTAGTTCATCAATATGAGTTATTTAAAATGTTACAAAACGAATCCATAACAAGCATGTTCACTCGTATGACTAGTATTACAAACAGTTTACATGCTCTTGGTAGAACTTATACAAATACAGAAATTGTAAGCAAGATTCCCAGATCTCTACCAAAAGTTTGGGAAGCTAAAGTGACAGCTATACGAGAAGCAAAAGATCTCACAAAATTACCATTAGAGGAACTCATCGGTTCTCTAATGACTCATGAGATCACTATGGAAAAACAAGATCAGGAAGAAAGGCCAAAGAAAAATTTGGCATTTAAAACTGTTCATCAAGTTAAAGACAAGGATAATAGCGATGATGAAGGCAGTGGCGACGATCTTGTGGAAGATGTAGCATTGATCACAAGGCAGTTTGAAACTTTCTTAGAAAGAAAAATGATAAGAGAAAGTTTTGAACTACAGAAAGGAGGCAAGCAAAGGAGAATTTAGCAAAGAAACTCCAAGGTGCTACAAGTGCAACAAAGTGGGACATATCAAAACCGATTGTCCCCTTCTTCAAATGAAAAAGAAAAATCGCTTTCAAAAGAAAGCTTTGAAAGCAACATGGAGCGATGACTCAGACTCAAGCTCCAATGATGAAGAACATGTGGCGAACATGTGCTTTATGGCAATTGAAAGCAAAAATGAGGTACAATCTTCGGATGATGAATCCGACCCTTCTTATATTGAACTACATGATCAACTTGAAAATTTGTATGTAGAATATAAGAAATTAGGGTCTAAATATAGTACTCTAAAAGAAATCATATATGTTTAATTGAAGAAAAAGATTTATTAGAAAAGAAAGTATATGATTTAAATGACAAGAGTAGCAAGACCAATCAACTTGAAAAAGATAATAAATCATTAAAAGAGAAAGTTGATGAGTTGAATATAATTATCACAAAATTCACACAAGGCTCAAAATTTTTTGAGAAAATGCTTTCGAGCCAAAGAAGTGTATTTAACAAAGGAGGATTAGGTTATAAACCTAATAAAAATCAAAAATACCTAAAGAATTACTTTGTTAAAGCTAAAGAGTCTTATGATCCAAGTCATACATGCAATTATTGTAGAAAATTAGGTCATTTGATTTATGCATGTCCGATGAAGAAAAATAAAATTGTTGACATGATTTGGGTTCCAAAAGGAACCACCCCTAACCAAAAAGGACCCAAGAAGGTATGGGTACCAAAATCCTCATCTTGATTCTATTTTGTAGGAACCAAAGGAACATGGGGAGTGGTTTTGGATAGTGCTTGTTCAAGATACATGACCGGAGACGGCACCCTTTTTCAAGCCTTTCCAAAACTAAAGGAGGAAAAGTGACTTTTGGGGACAACTCAAAAGGAAAAATTGTTGGAATTGGCAACATTGGAGGTATGTATTCAACCTCCATTGAAATTGTATTTCTTTTTGATAATCTTAAGCATAACTTACTTAGTATAAGTCAATTATGTGACAAAGGATATAAAATCTTGTTTGATCATACATGTTGCTTAATACTTGAAAATGACAAAATTATTTTTATCGGTAATAGAATTGGAAACATCTATAAGATCAAAATAGATGCATGTATGAGTAGTGAAAATTGTCTTGTTGCTAGTATAAATGATAGTTTTCTATGGCATAGAAGACTAGGTCACATAAGCATGGACATTCTTTCAAAATTGACCAAAAATGATTTAGTTAAAGGTCTTCCTCATATTACATATGAAAAGGAAAAGCTATGTGACGCTTGCCAAATGGGTAAACAATTCAAAACATCTTTTAAAAGTAAGAATCACATATCAACCGAAAGACCTTTAGAATTACTTCACATAGATCTATTTGGACCAACTAGAACAAGAAGTTTAAGTGGTAATAGATATGTGTTTGTAATTGTTGATGACTTTACTAGATATACATGGGTTATATTTTTGAAATCAAAAGATGAAACAATTCATGAATTTATAAAGTTTTCAAAGAAAATCAAAAATGAGAAAGGATTTTCTATAATTAACATAAGGAAGCGATCATGGTGGTGAATTCACAAGTGATTTATTTGAAATGTTTTGTGAAGAAAAGGATACCACCACAACTTTTCAACTCCTAGAACTCCCCAACAAAATGGGGTTGTGGAAAGGAAAAATCGGTCTCTTCAAGAAATGGCAAGAACTATGATAAATGAATTTAATACCCCTAAATATTTTTGGGCGGAAGTCGTAAATACTTCTTGCTATGTTTTAAATCGTGTTACCTTGAGACTGAGTTGAAAAAGACTCCTTATGAGCTTTGGAAAGGAGGAAGCCCAACATCTCTTATTTTAAAGTCTTTGGTTCAAAATGCTTTATTCTAAACACTAAAGACAACATTGACAAATTTGATTCAAAATCCGATGTTGGAATTTTTCTTGGATACTCCTCCTCTAGCAAAGCCTACAGAGTTTACAATAATAGAACACTTTGTCTTGAGGAATCCATGCATGTCAGCCTTTGAGGAAACTCAAAATGACAAAATTGTTGAGATTCGAGATGACTTAAATAAAAATGTTCAACATTTGAATCTTCATGATAAAAATCCAAATGAAATATCAAATGAAGATACAAACAAGGACCAACCAAGCTCAAGCAATCAACAAGAGTTGGTAAGTAACTCCTTTGAGCCGCCAAAGGAGCTAAGGTATGTAAGTTCTCATCCTCAGAATTAATTATCGGTAATCCGTTTGAGGAACTAAAACTAGAGCATCCCTTAGAAATATTAGTGGTCATTATGCATTTGTTTCTCAAATAGAACCTAAAACCTTTCTTGAAGCTGAAAATGATGAAAAATGGATTTTAGCCATGCAAGATGAGCTAAATCAGTTTGAGAGAAATGATGTTTGGGAACTAGTCCCTAGACCAAAAGATTTATCAATAATTGGTACTAAATGGGTCTTTAGAAACAAAGTTGATGAACATGGGACTATTGTTAGAAACAAAGCAAGACTAGTTGCTAAAGGTTATAATCAAGAAGAAGAAATAGATTATGAAGAAACCTTTGCACCGGTAGATAGACTTGAATCTATAAGAATGCTATTAGCCTATGCATGTCATGCAAATTTTATGTTCTTCCAAATGGATGTTAAAAGTGCATTTTTAAATGGCTTTATAATGGAAGAAGTATATGTTGAACAACCTCGAGGCTTTGAAAATTTTGAATTTCCTAATCATGTGTTTAAACTCAAAAAGGCCTTGTATGGTTTGAAACAAGCACCTAGGAGCATGGTATGATAGATTAAAAACATTTCTTATTGAAATTGATTTTAACATTGGCAAAATTGATACCACCCTGTTTACGAAAAGAAAAGGAAATGATATCCTTATTGTACAAATCTATGTTGATGATATAATTTTTGGTGCTACTAACGAATCTCTATGTAAGGAATTTGCAAAATGCATGCAAGAGGAATTTGAAATGAGCATGATGGGAGAATTAAATTTCTTCCTTGGATTGCAAATTAAGCAAACAAGAGATGGCATCTTCATCAACCAAAGCAAGTACACCAAGGATCTTCTAAAAAGATTTGGGATGGAACATGTCAAAGATGCCGACACACCCATGGGAACATCTACTAAGCTTGATATGGACTGAAAAAGGTAAAACCATAGACATCACCAAATATCGAGGTATGATCGGTTCTCTTTTATATTTAACCATAAGTAGACCCGATATCATGTTTAGTGTATGTTTATGTGCACGATTTCAAGCATGTCCAAAAGAATCCCATGTTAGTGCGAGTAAAAGAATTTTTAGTTACTTGCATGGTACAATTAATTTAGGGTTGTGGTATCCGAAGGGAAGTGAAATGAGTTTAATCAGTTACTCGGATGCAGATTTTGCGGGTTGCAAAATAGATAGGAAAAGTACTAGTGGAACTTGTCACTTTCTAGGATCTTCACTAGTATCATGGGCAAGTAAGAAACAAAACTCGGTAGCCCTATCAACAACTGAAGCAGAATATATTGCGGCGGGGAGTTGTTGTGCACAAGTATTATGGATGAAACAAACTTTGGAGGATTATAGACTTAAGTTTGAAAATACTCCGATTAAATGTGATAATACAAGTGCTATTTGCTTATCTAAAAATCCTATTCAGCACTCTCGTACAAAACACATAGAAGTAAGACATCACTTCTTAAGGGATCACATTGAAAAAGGAGATATTGTACTTGAGTTTATAGGTACAGAACATCAACTTGCAGATATTTTTACAAAACCTTTAGCCAAAGATCGTTTCTGCGAAATAAGAAGGAACCTAGGATTTATCCATGCAAATGATGTTTGAATTATGTATACATCAATGGTTATAAGTTGGATTTATTTGATGTTAAAAAGTATACACTTGGAGCATAAGAAACCTGTTCAAAACAAATATTGGAGAATTTAGAAATTCAGGATGAGCCGGTCGATTGGTTCATCAAGAGCAAGCCAACCGGTAGACCGGTTGAGACAGAATAAAGCAGAGGATGGCTCATTGGAATTTTTCGAAACTTGGAGGAAAATAGTTCAGAACATAATTTTTCGACAAAAAGGGTACCATTGAAGATTAATGAATGATTTTAAAGTCAAAAAGCAAAAATTTCCATTTTTGCATGTACCGGTCGACCGGTACATGCATCTGGATCAACCGATCGACCAGGTTGAGCGGAGGAACGATAGCGTTAAGCTCTTGCCTAAAATTTGCATTTTAGCCCCTTGATTTCTTTGACTTTTGGACATAATTATTACATGAAAAGGCTACATTGTGAGTGGAAAGAACGGTTCAAAGAGAAATTTGGAAAATTCTCAACTTGGGAGTCAACCGGTCGACCAGGTTGAACTTACCCCAAGGCAATCGGTCGACCAGGTTGCTCGATAGTATAAATACTATCTAGGGTTTCAGAACTCATTCAACGGACAAATCCGAAAAATCTTACCCTAAATCCTCTCCAAAACTAATCTAAATCAAAACACCCATAGCCAAATTGAAGACAATGGCATCTCATAAGCGTTTAAGAAGGATTGAATCAAGGAGCAAAAGAGCCAATGATCCAGCTTCCTCGTCAGGTGATAATGTTCAAAGATTTTTGAGTAATTTCTCAAATAGAGCTATCATCGTAGAAAGAGGTTTAAGCAATGATCTATCTCGCTTTAGGTATAGACACTTTATTTCTTTGAAATGGGTTGGTACTCACTTGTATGAATATAGGAAACCTACATACCCTAAATTGATGAGAATGTTCTTTGCTAACATGAGGGTTAATGTAGAACCTAGAATAATGAGTACTCTTCAAGGACATCCTATTGAATTTAATTGTGATGAATTAGTCGAGATATTGGGAATATCTAATGATGGTCCAAGGGTGTTTGATATTAAAATAATTCCGACCATTGAAGGTTTTAGCTATGATTATCTTTGTTGCATTGCATCTTGGAAATAATGGATTTGCTCCAGGTGCTAAAATAAAGAGTCAAAATCTTTTATTGAGACCTAGGATACTCCATAGAATTATTGCTCAAAATATCTTGCCCAAAAGAGGCACTATGATGAAGTCACATTTATGGAGTTATGCTTAATTGATTGTATGATTCAATGAAGGCCAATAAACCTTCCATACATCTTGATTAGGAATATAATCTTAGCATTTGATCAAAAACAAAAGGCTCTACCTTATGGTCAAGTGTTTACCACTATTTTTGAGCATTTTGAGATCTTGCTTGACGAGTGCGGATAAGAGACCGTACTCGAGATAAAACGGAGATAAATAACACCACTCTAACTAGGATGAAATATCCGCTTAATGAGCATGGTGAGTGGATCCAAGGGCACCAAGAAGGTGCACATCTTGAGGAAGAGCATGAAGAGGAGGAGAATGAGGTGAGGATCAAGGTGAAGGCGAGTTCACACATTTATTTGAGTCACCACCTCCGGCTTCCTCCCGGATGAGCCATCTGCGAGTGGTCGGTCGCATAGGATAGAGAGTCGTCTCAAGCTTATGGAGACAGATATACGATCCATGAGAGACTATCACATAGAGATGCTGGTGATATTCGGGAGATGAAGGCGATGATGGCTTCACTTCTCTCACGGAACCCACCTCCTTCGTGATTTTGTATCATGCATCTCATCCTATTTATGCTGTTATTTAGAAATATTGTATTTATGCTTTTCATTTTGGATATATGTACAATGATATTGAATATTTTTTTATCCACAATGATTAACCTTCTTTTTGTTGATGCCAAAGGGGGAGAGAAATATGAAAATATCAAATGCATCAATAATGGGGGAGTAAAATATGAGAATATAAAAGAATTATATGCATATATTTCTCTTATAAATTGCATATGATATTTGTACTTAGATTAAATTGCTACAAATGTTCAATGTCTCCTATATATTGCATTATAATATTTAGGGGGAGACTCAATTTATTATCTAAGTCTTTTTGTTTATTGTCATCATAAAAAAGGGGGAGATTGTTGACATATAATGTCACACTTATATGTTTTATATATTTTGATGATAACAATAAAAAGAAAATGGACTAATAATATGCTTGGATGAGATTAAGCGATAAACAGGTATTATACAAAGAATACATCAACAAGCATAACGGAGTACACGAAGAAATCACTCCAAGAAGTCCAAGATGCAAGCAAGTGAAGACAAAGAAGAAGTTTTCATTTTAGTGCTTTAATTATGTAAATCTCAAATGTCTAACTTGATAGCACAATTTAAAATGAACTCACACACTTCACATTGCATGCATTAAAAGGGTTTGATGATTAGAGGATTAAGTCATAATCAATCGGTTCAAAAATTCAGAAAAGATAATTTGTCACAATTGCCTTTACGCATGAACCGGTCGACCAGCTAGTGTATACCAAGTGAACCGGTCGACAGCTTGAAGACAAATTGTCTTTTGAGCTAAACCGGTCGACCGCTAGGTTTATCCGTTATGAACCGGTCGACCAGCTGAAGACGAATTGTCTTTCAAGCCGAACCGGTCGACCAGCTTGGGTTATCCGTTGTGAACCGGTCGACCGCTTGAAGACGAATTGTCTTTTGAAGCTGAACCGGTCGACCACTTTATTTGTCCGTTGTGAACCGGTCGACCAGCTTGATATGACGATTGCATTAAAGCGGCTATAAGCGGCTAGTTTCTTTTAGAAACTTATAAATAGCCCTCCTAATTGCAAAAATAAATACACAAGAACTTTCATATCTTATATTGAGGCAATTAGAGTGCAAAAACATCTTCATATCATCAATCTTTATTAATACTCATATTTGTGTTTAAATCTTCATATCTTAACACAAAGAGTATTTTTCATTCTCACTACACTTAAACACCTTCAAATATTCTAAGTGTTATCAAGTGAGATAAAGAGATCATAGATCTTCATTTGTAATATCTACACTATTAAGAGTGTATTGTTGTTTTACAAAAACAACCATTGTAATATTCTTGAGAGTTGAAGTATAAAACTCTTTGATATTGGTGAGGAATATCACCAAGGAAAAATCTTGAAGAGGGTACATCTTCAAGTGGGAAGAAGGAAAATCTTGAAGAGGGCATATCTTCAAGTGGTGTAAAAGTCTTGGTGTGGATTCATCAAGCAAGATTTGTAATCTTGTTACTTGGACTAGTAAGAGAGTACAATACTCAAGTACGGATTTGTACTTGAATCGTGGACGTAGGCTTGCCGAACCACGTTAAAAACCGAGTTAGCAATCTCTCTCTCTTATCTCTTTACTTTAAAATAATTGATTTTAGAATTGCTATAATTATTGTATTTACACCTAATTCCCCCCCCCCCTTAGGTGTATAGTTGCCTTAATCCTTGAATAACAGTTATTACCTCCATATATGACTTTTGGTGTGGTGCAACAGAGGGTTCAGCAGACATGGGCTGTGATGATCTCCCTGTCCATAAAACTCTGAATACATGACATGGAAATCGAAAAGAACGGAAAAAAAAAAAAACAAGAACCAAAATTGAAATAGCTGGAAAAACCAAAACTGAAATCCTGGAAAATAACCTGAACGCAAATCATACTCTGTCTTGCCATTGGTATATGTTTGCTGACAAAAAGAAAGAAACATTAAGAACCTCAAATTGCTGAGCTCAAAACTTATCTCACAGAATTTATAATGCAAACTTTCATTCCAAATATTGAAGCATTCAGTGTCCAGTGCACACCTAGGTTATGCTCACCTTCAGATTTGCCACTGAGGCTCTATAATCTTCTTGATCAGCAAGAGAGTTTCTCACACGGTAATCTGTTAGTCCTGATGATGGAAAAAAAAAAAAAAAACAGAGAGAGAAAAAAGAAGGATACCTTAAATGATTTGAAAAAGAACACCTTTACACATATTTTTCAGAATTCTGGAATGAATCATGTACAACTAGCTCAGCCTTAAAAGTCATTGAACAAGAGTGTCAAATTAGCACCTCAATTTTCCATGAATGTCTTAATGTTTCTGTGATCATCAACATGAAGCATTCCTCACTCTCAAAATCCATTTCCACCAAACAAAAAGATACTTTTATTTTATTTTTCTCACAATTTATAATGTTGGCAAAGAGGCATATCTCACACTCTATTGCAATTAACATGCAAACAATATTGATGCCTTGATACCTAAATGCATGTAAAGATTATGTGCCTAGCAGCTCTGAAAGCACCAGTGACAAATTGGAATTCTAAATGGGAACTGCTACAGACAAGGATGAAAGAGAGCATCTCAACAACCATTCATATGCAGCACATAGAAAGATATATGGTTCTGATGTCAAAGCAACATCTTCATACCTTCCAATCGATGTATAGCAGTACTCATTGACTTCATTTCCTGTACTTGCACATCTAACATATTAATAAATTCTTTGAAGTATTTCTTCTCTGAAAGAAGTAAAAGAGATGGTTAGAAAAAAAAATTATAATCAGAAACCATTTAACGAAACCAGTCCTGAAAATGAAAAATAATTCTATCACTATCTCACCTTCATTTTTCAAATTCAACATTTCCTGGCTTGCTCTTGCAACATCAGCAGCCGCAGCTGCTGCTGCTTTGGCAGCTGCCGCTGCTTCCTCTGCCAAACTTGACTTTGTATTAGTTTTCATCATGCTGTCATCTTCTTCTTCTAACACTACCTTGCGTATCCAAGACTTCAGCCTGGGAATAATAGTTTTCTGAACAAGAAATAAGTTATCTGTTTGTGTCATGAAAGTTAACGTGTAGTCTTAAGGACCCAATGCATAAATTTACACGACGATGGGTGCAAGAAACTTACAGATGCAACCTAGACCATCTTTGGAAATAGAAAACAAGCATTAGGCATCATCAAGTAGACTAGTATGACAGTGTGGTTGTGGAGAGTATTTTTTGATACCTTAACTAACACAGCTGTTCCAGCACCTGAAACTGCCAGCAGTCCTACAGCAAAAACAGCATGATGCCAGTGAAACTGCTGTCGAGTCAAAGTCCTCATTGTAGAAATGACACCAGTAGGAGCAGCTGATACAGGTTGCAGAGTTTGTTCTGGGGCTGGTGGCTGAACATTTGGTGTTGATTTCACCTGACCCTCTGCTTTTGTCATAATACAACATCAAATATAATCAAGGATATACAAATCTTAGCAATCCCAAAAACTGCTTATCACAAAAGATAATAATCATCCCACTTTCATGCTAAAGTCTTATACCTTGACTAGAACTGGTTGCCTGTGTGCTTGGGGTTAGGTCCTGCAATTTGCAGAAAATGTAAGATGGTAAGAATGAAAAGAAACGAATACATTGAGAATCCATGAACTTATGAAAAAAAAAATGATTAAACAGAGTGGCATGAAAGAAAAAAGGTGAATAAAAAAAAAAACTTATTTACCGGCACACGCCGAAAAGCTTCATCTATCTCTTCCTTAGTGAGGCCCTTCTTCTCAAGAAATGATCTTCTATACGTAACAGGAGAGCCCCTAACTTTTGGATGCGAAAGAAACTTTACAGCATTCTGCACTTGTTCCTCTCGCATAGGTTCTGAGTTCACAAAGACAGATGGAGGACTTTGGTTGATAGCTTCAACCCCAGCTTCCTGCTGAATCCCAGTTGTTGGCTGTACATTCTCTGTAGCTCAAAGCATAAAAAAAAGAAGATATTACCATATGCTTAATATAATCCTAAAACTTGAAGTGATTTTGACACTGTAAACAATTAACCCATTGATCGTCTCACAAACACATAACCATTTACACCAATCATCTTTGATTAATAACAGACACTGCAATCAATTGCAATGGTAGTTAAAACATGAATTAATTGATCTGCAAATCACATAATAATTATAATAATAACCTTTAAGCTAAAAAATTAATAACAATGACAAGAACAGCATGTTTGGAACCACACCAAATGTGAAATTGAATTTAATTCATAAGCAAATTTGAATTTAATTGTTAACCTATTACAGTTCTTATGTTTGGAATACCCGTGGAAATGAAATGAACTAGCAGTCTTGATTCTTAACTTAGAAATCATTAATTTAATTTTGAGTAAAATAATTTTAAAGTATAAAATTTTAAACAGAGCTCCACAATGTTGCCCCCCTTCAATTATAGCCCAATGCCACTCATCCTGACTTATTTTAAAACTTTCTGGGTTTTCTAAATTTAACTCCAAAGAATCATCATCCGTATAATCCAACTTCTCAGAACTAAAAACCATTGAAAACATGCATCCCCAACTTTATTGCAACTGAAAAGCCCAATGATCGTCAGAATACAAGCAACAACGTCCTGTGCACAACCTCTCTTATCCATCTCATGCCAAGTCTCAAATACCCATCAAGATCACCCATTTATAAAAAAAAAAACATCGGAATCGGCATATTACAAGCCTGGACACTAGGAAAGCAACCATTTCAATCATTCTTTCATAAAGCCTAGGGGAAAACGTGATGAAAATGGAACCTGGGTTTTGATGGGCAGGATTAGCAGGAGAAGGTTCCGATGATGGAGTCGCCATTCTCAAACCTCCCCCGTTGAGGAGTTAAAAGAAAAATTAAATATAGAGGAGAGAAAGATATAATGTTAATGGTGTCTATCTATCAGTCACAATTAGATTTTGCTCCTGTTGAAGTTCTGCTCCAATCACTTGTTTCTTTTAACCCCCAAATGGTAGTCAATTATATATTAGTCCTTAGAGTTTGTCAACACTAACTAACTAGTCCTTAGAGCATCTACTCTCAATAATAGGTACCCGCCATCACCCATGTCTAGTTTACTGTTTGATAATGTAGTTGAAATTGTTTTTATAAATATTTTTTATTAAAATAATATATATTTTTTGTTTTTAAAAGTATTATTTTTTACACCAAATAATAAAAATGGTATAAAACACCAAAAACATTTAACTTAAAGTAAAAATAAAAATAAAAATTTTCATTTTTTTTAAAATCATTTTTAAAACGCAATGTCAAACATAGCTTAAACCTTAAACTAATTTTTCTCATTCAATCTAATCTTGTGTTTGCGTTCTTGACAATCATGGTAATCAAACTCGCGAGCCAATTCGCAAACTCGTACGAGTTTGCGAGTTGGCTCAGCAAACCTGATTGGACCAGAAAGAAAAATCGAAATCGGTCAAACCCGGTCAAAATCGGGTTGACTCGTAAAATCGGACCGGATCGGTCCGATTTTACGATCCGGGTTTTTCATTATGCCCCAGTTAAAAACTAATTCAAAATTTCAAACGGAACCAAAAAAAAATGGAGAAGAGGATGAGAAGGAAAAGAGTAAAGGAGAAGAGGATGAGGAGGAATAAAAGAAAATGGAGATGAGGAGATGAGGGTGGGCGGCGGCGTGAGAGAAGGAAATTGGGATTTAGGGTTATGCTACTGGGGGGGGCTATACTTAGTTATAATAATAATAATAATAATAATAATAAATAGGTTTATACAGGGGAGGGGTAATAATAATAATAATAATCTGGGATTTATAATAATAATAATAAGCATAAAAAATAGTTATCATAATTTTTTTTTTAAATCCTATTAATTTAAGATAATAAATAACATTAATTAATTCATATTTCACATCAACAAAATATTTATTTTTAGTCTGTTAATTTTTACCTAATGAAATTCTATGGACATAATTGTTTTCTAATGTATTCTTCAATTATTTTGAATCATGCATGAACCTTAACTAATGAAGTTTTATGGTCATAATTATGTTATATTATATTCGGAAATATTTTACTTAAGATTTTACGATTTTTCTACCTACACGATTTTAGCTGTGATTTTACGATTTTTGTACGGGAAAATTCGAGAACGATCCGATCTTACGATCCAATTTTTCGAAACCTTTTCCGATTCGTGTCAAAATCTCAATTTTGACAACCTTGTTGACAATAATTGATTTTTCTTGTCAATTTAGTTCTTTTTACCTCTAAAAATGTTTTTGTTTTCATTTTTTTTCCATTTTCACCTTATCTAATACTCCTTTGTTTTTATATTTCACAAAAGAAAAGGAAACGAAAACAGATTAGAAAATAATAAGACATATAACCAAGTCATTATTGCCTAATTTAGGAATATTGGGATTAAATATATAGTTTCTAAAATAAACAAGATGAAGTAATTAATTTCATAAGACTATAACGACCAAGTTTATAATAAACCCAAAAACACAAGAAGAAAAGACTCTGAAAAAAGTCAGAAATAACAAGCTTTTACCCTAGTTGAAGGTTGGAATTTAAATTAATTTTATTCTAAAACTAATTATATTGTAGATATTTTTATAAATTAACTTTATACATATGTGTCATGTATTGTAAAGATTCTTTATGCTTTACACAATAAATTTTAAAAAAATATGAACCAATAAGTCAAAAAAAGTTGTAAATGTTAATTACAAAACCGAAAGGGTGTGGTCAAATTATTGTACTGAATTCATGTTTTACTATGGATTTGAATAATAGAATTACCATTATATCATTGATAAAAAAATTCAAATAAACCGGTATTAAGAGTTGAAATGCTATTTTCTTGGTAGTCCTCTAGTAGTGTGTGTGTTGGTTTTTATTCTTTAATTTATAATTTTTGTTTTGGTTTTTTTTTTCTAATTTTTTTATAGAATTGATTTTATTGATTATATCATCAAAATTGGATATTGCTCGTTGTATATTTTTATAATGCATTTCATGTTAGTCTTTCTCTTAAAGAACCACTCAGTGTCATTGGGTTTTATTCCTTTTAGGCCGATCAATCAAGTTATAAACTTGGTTAGTAAATAAAGTTCATAACTTTAATTCATTTCTTGAAATAAGTATAATATATTATATCCAAGTAATTGATAGATTCATCAATTATAAGCAACATGTCAATCAAATTTTCTCCTAGTCTCATTGATGAATGACATGTCCTCCCAAATTTATAGAGAATTTAGGTTGCTTAAGGTTCATACTCTTGAGAATAAATTTTATCTGGATCTAGTTTTCTGCAAAGTGTAGATAATCTTATCTTTTAGATAATCCTTGAAATATTTAGTCAAATAATAACCATCTTGATCCAATCAATGTTTTTTTTTACTTATTCCAATATGTAATTCAATTTTATTACAACTTATATTGAATATGAACATTTTAAATTCAAGTATATACAAACCATTTGTATAATTACTGGATCCATTTATCCATTTTAAATTCAAGTATATACAAACCATTTGTATAATTTGGCCAAATGTTTAGCATATTTATTGCATTGGTTAAATAAAGAACAATTTCAAACACCATACTTTTTTTTCATAATATTCAAATTTATAGGAATGATAACATTAAGCCTCTCCCTATTTTTTAAAAAAAAAATACATAGAATTTTGTAATTATATGCCCATTCACTTTTATGTTTCCTAGGAATGGGTAAAATATTCCTCAACACCAAATATTATTCTTCCTATAATTCATAGGCTCACTCTTTCTTGTCATAAACTGTAGTCATTCTCTTTTGATAGAATTACCAATCGGAAATTGCTGCTAAGATTTTCTCACCAATCAAACTCAACTATATATACCAAATCCTTACCCATTTAAACTCTTCTATCTTAGCTTCTTTTAATATCCTTATCAAGAAGACATTTTCTCACACGACCATCCCAAGAGTCTGAGAAGTGCATGTTTTTTTTTCATAACTATAAAATTATTATTATAATTTTCAGGAGTCACCACCTAGCATTAAGATCACTAGAAAACCTATGGTTAAGAGACTTGCTGCGCAGGGAAAATACACATCACCCCTGGTGAACCATACACCTAAGGTTAATTGCATTGTTATTCGATTGTTTTCCAGGTCAAATTTTTATCTATCTATCTTTTCTAATGTTTGAGGTAGATTGTTTTTTCTAATATTTCGATAAAGAAACCTTAAATTCGTAAATATCCAAAATAATATTTCAGAAATAATAAGTCATTATTATTTGATCAACATATCTTTGAAAGAAACCCTAATCATAATTGGGGACGTTTCGATCTTTGACTCCATGGTTTACGAGCCGTAAAAGTATGAAATATTAAGGCAAAAATAGGCTTTTAAAGCACTTTGAATTTTCTTAGATTTTTTTTTCCTTGTGATTTACGAGTCGTGAACACTTGAAATACTAAAGGGGAAATTATGTTTTAAGCCCATTGAATTTCCTTAGATTTCTATTCTCTCTTAATGCATAAGTTGTAAATTTATCATCGAAATCTTTGTTCATTTTCCATACAAAGCTATCCTAGCAAAATTGATTAGATAACACCAATACCATACACAATCATAAGGCAAACCAAAACACCAAACAATTTACCTTAGGTAGCGTGTACTAGGGATGTTAAAATATTAAGCTTTACATAACTCGAGTCCCTTGCTTTAAAATTTGTAAGAGACCAATTAAGTTTCCTAGTAATCATAATACTAGGTGACAACTTTCTTTTCACAAACTAAAGAAAAAACCCGAGTTGAATTCCCTGCACTCTAGCGGAGGGTGCGACAACTAAAATGACCACAACCATAAGAAAAAATTTTTAGGTAGAGAACCACATAAGTCCTTTTTCTTGGTTTGCATAAAATATTGAATAGTTTAAGATATCACTTTCACTCATTAGTAGAGAATAACTGATAATAGTTCACTAAGGATGGTTCAAAGACATAAGTTGTGTATCCTTATACGATGATGTATTCATATTCTCTATATGAATCTTTTGTCTTCATATACTAGTTAGATAATCTTCATTCATACAAAGGATTGTTAGAAGAAATTATTTAAAAAATGATTGTTAAAACATGGTTAATTGATGTTTTTAAAACTAGTTTAATCATGAGATTCACTCATAATTTAGGTTTATTTTAAAACTATACTGAAAATTTAACATAAGTTCTTTGATAAGAAAAATTAACATGTTTAAAATAAATTATAGATAAATAAAAAATTTTATCTCAAAAAATCCTTAGCTAACATGCTTTTACAAATTCAAAAACCTCAATTTCATATTGAAAGATTAAAAGATTGTTTTTTTTATTACATAGTGGAAAGTTGAAAAGTTAGAATTAAGTTTGTAAAACAACAAAGCTTTTAAAAAAAGATGTGAGAGGCTAAGTGGGATTTGGTTTTAAGACACACAAATGCACTCACTTCTCTCAACACAAGATGATTTTAGAGTCATGCCTTCAACTCCCTCGTTAACAACATCAAAAGTAATGAGTACAATGAATATAGCCAAACAAAACCAATTATTCCTTTAAAGAGATGCCCAACTTTTATTCATTCTTAAATTATTATTCATGATGACAAATATGCAACAAATGCTCCCATTATCGGACATACACTAGTCGGACACACACTAGCAAGCATTATATGCTATAGTATAAAGTGTGTCTATTATGACAAATTTGCAACACACACTTCCATTCTGAAATTATTATTCATCAATATTCTGGTTTACATATTATAGTTTAGAGTGTGTCTGCTATGTCAAATCATTTTTTTTTCTAAACACCGTAGTTATTGATTATTTGAATAAAATTTAAAATTCTTTTAAAATATCATTCCACCGTGCGTTAGAATTTACAGTCAAAATTATTTGAGAACAAATGAAAAATTCTTTTTAATTCACCTATGAAGAATCTTGTCTTAATTACTTAAATGTCATAATGTAGTTCAGGTTATACTTAATATTTGACTATTTTTTTCTTTGAATAGAACATGTAGTAGAATCAAAACATAACACTCTTTATATAAAATAAATTTTCATTCATGATGACAAACTCGCGAAACACGTTTCCATTATTGGACAGACACTAACAAGCACCCCAAACCTTAAGCAAATCAAAGGGTAGTGGAAACAACATAGATATTGTGAATTTGTGTGGTTGAGGATGTTGAGTCTTGATTCAGCTATGGATAGGTGGCGTGATGATGGACTTGACCTCCCAGAGCTTGAAACACCCCTCGACAAAATCATAATAACCACCCCTCAGTGCAAGAGCTTTCCTCGCCATCCTTTCTCGAACATATGGGTATGTCTGTAAGTTTGTCAATGATAAATTCACAGCCTCCTGCATACCATCATAGTTTCGACTTATCAAATTAATATGTTTAAGCTATTTATTGGTTGCAAAATGTTGACTAATAATAACCTTTTCACATTCCCGTTTCTGCTCATCAAGTGGAAGATGCCCGAACTCAGCTTTGACCTTGGCCTTGGCAGGTAAGCCAATTTGGACCCAATCATCTATGAAGTCACTGATAATAGATTCATGAAATAATTATTTTGAATTTCCATCATTAATTAGTCATTAATTTCCATCATTAATTAGTCATTAATATCCATCATTAATTAGTCATTACTTCTCCACTAACAAGAAAAAAACCTTACTTAGCAGTCGAACCATCCTCTGGGAGAGACATAAGCCTATCTATCCCTCCACAACGACTATGTCCCATCACCAAGATATTTTCTATCTGTCAAACTCTCTTATAGTTAACAACCAGAAATATCCCTCATCAAATTCATAAATAATAACGTAAATTTACAAGATGAACGTAAATTTTACATTCAAATGCACCAAGGCATATTCGATAGCTGCTCCAACTCCAGAGTATCTCAACTGTGTGCCAGACCACCATGTCAGTTACTTAATACATGCATGAATCGTTGATAAAACAAGCTTTAAATGTAAATGAAGTGATCATAAATAATAAAATCTCAGAATTCAGTTCTTGAGACCTGGTTAAATGGAGGGACCAGGTTAGCAATGTTGCGGAACGTGAAGGCTTCACCAGGCTGGAAGTCCAGGATATTAGAAGGGCTAACCCGGGAATCACAGCATGCGAAAACCAGAAACTGCATCATAGGATTATCGTTATAACTGTTATACCATGTCTGATTTAACCTGTGATTATACACCAAGCAATTAAGCATTACCTTTGGGGTCTGGTGTTCTGCAAGTTCTCTGAACAACTCTGGATACATTCTGTAAGAGTAAATATCCAAGGAATAAATAACCGTAAAACTATATATATATATATATATATTTGAGTATGAATTTGATTATTTGTATAAAACTATTGGTGGCTAGATGAATAGCTATTAATCATTTGCTTGAGTTGCATATCGTACTCAAATTTAGTGGTCTTGAAGCTCTGAAACCCGCCCAAAATTCTTTTAACTGGATGACAGTCATGGGGCGTTGTCCCTAGCAACTCAGAGATCAGCTTCTCAATTTTCGTCTCCAACTCCTTGTTGAACTGCTCATCCTTGTCACTGCATGCAAAATAATAATTATATATAACCCTCGCAGAAGTTTAGCCCTTCAATTCTTTGCAAACATTAATTGTTCTTTCTTTTTCTGAAAGAACATTACTTGTGAATTAGAAGCTTTTCAATCCCTCAATAGCCCCTTCCATTGACAGATTACCCATGACTGCATGCCTACAACAAATCATCCAAAATAAAAGAAACATTTTTATACTAAAGAAGCACTACTCCATAAAATAAAGATAATATAAAAAGAATAATACCATATGTAAAATTTTACAATTCATTCTCAATGCAATAGATATATCTAATAGAATATTGTAAGCGATTTCTTGATTGGAAACATGAAAAGTAGAAGCACATGTTACACTTGTGAACCAAGTGAGAGGAGGGCAAGGAAAAAAACCTAGAAGACGAAGGCATTATGCTAGCTAGGAAATGAAAAGTTGTAGATTGAATATATATATATATATTGATATTCACCAGACAGCTTGGGCACATCTTTGCAGCAAATTCAAGCTCTTATTTATAGGCAATGAGCAGCACTACATGATTCCTCGTATGCATAGCACTTGACAAGACAACCATTTGTTTAGAAGTAATATTTACAAACGTTTTACATACATTGATATTGTCTTCGGGTTTTATTTTAGAAATTAAGAGGATACAAACAAAATTCAAAAATGGTTGCGTGCTTGGTCATCAATTCAGCGCTACTTGTATTTGAAAGTGTGCATCAAGTCCAGAAAATTCAACATTTGACAGCAAGAATTTACAATGTTTATAGATAAAATAACTTCATTAAATGTTCTAGATAACATGGGACCCGTTTGGGAAAAAGAAAAAGATGACCCCAAAAAGTTAATTGTTTTGTCCAAAACTTTTGACTGACATTGATAGTCTTATTGGTTTATGTAGTCAAGATATGAAATTGAATATGTTTCAATTGGTCGTGCATATCGTGTTAGATATGAAACATATAAAGAATTCATCAGCAATTAAAGCTAGTTCACAACTTGTCGGATGAGAGTTATGGGAAGTCTAAAGTATTAAAGGCAACTCGTGTGGTCACGAGTCAAAGTATTATAAATCATGCTAACTATTAAGAAATGGATGGCTATTAAATAAATAATAAAAAAAAAGTAAAAAAATAATAATCATGCTAATTTTTAAATGTTAAGGAATCATTTCATACCATGATAGAAATAATCATGTCCATTACCAACCACATTAGAAGTCTCCAAGTAGTTTCATGTTGGTGCGTTTTAGGTGGCAATTAAGGTGAAGTGATTGACGAAACTGGAAGGATGGTGCCTTGGTGGTTTTGACTTAACAATGCCATGTACATGAACGGAACCTATGATTTCCCTGTACTCTAGTTAATAAAAATCATTCAATCTTTCTTAATTGCATCATGCTAACTGCTAAATCAATAATAAAAATAAAAATTATTTAAATAATAATATTTTTGTCTCATCTCCATGATTCCTCAACCTTCCAATTAGTAAAATAATAATACAAGTTGCTTTTTATATTTTTCATATAAAACACGATATTCATGACCAATTGAAACATACTCACTTTCATATTTGTGCTACATAAACCAATAAGACAATTTCATATTTGTATAATCACAAAATAAATCATACATAGTATAACAATTATTGTGATAATCCCATGATGCATATTCTGGTTTTGCATCTTTGAGATTCCGGGTTATCCCTTCTCGTATCCTAGACACCCAACCAAACCTGGTGAAGCCTTCATGTTCCGCAACATTGTTAACCTGGTCCCTCGCATTTAACCAGGTCTCAAGAGCGGAGTTACGAGATTCTATCATTTATGATTACTTAATTTATTCATGTATATGTATTATGTAATTGACATGGTGGCCTGGCACACAGTTGAGATACTCTGGAGGTGGAGCAGCTATTAAATATGTCGTGGCGAATTTGGAAGTAAATCTTGAACAAATTAATTAGAATGTTTTTTTTCTAAGAAAAAACATGTTTTAAAAGCTTGCATATTTTTTTTATATACAAAAACATTGTTCGACTTGCAGCAAAACGACATTTCTTTAATCCTAGGAAACATGAATGTTGCATATTGCTTAGATAGATGAGCTTGAATTTACTGCCAAATTGTGCACGAGTTGTTTAGTGAATATCAATATATATTCAATCTATAACTAAAAACTCCATTCTTTTCTCTTCATATATTTATTTTTTTCATTATCATCATTATTAGTTGCTTAGGGATGGAGTTGCAAATTTTTAAATTGGTCCTTATCCATTTCTTAATTACATCATGCTAACTATTATATTTATAATAAAAATAAGAGTAATTAAGGGAAAGTTTTATATTTTTCTCTCATCTCCACTTGTCCTCAACCTTCAAATTAGTAAAATAATAATACAAGTTGCCTTTTATTTTATACGTCTCATCACTCACATCCGATGTTGTTGATCTCGTTTTGTTTTGATCGTTTAATAAAGCGAGATAAAGCAGCACTAATTTTACCTCACTTAAAATTTTGGTATGTTCCTGAAATTTCACTCAAATTTTAGCCAGAATATTCTGATTGCATTCCGCTCCTTCTGTTTCGATCAAATAGTATTTTTTTAAAATAATAAATAATTTTACAATATCAATCATATCTCTTAATCCGACCGTTAAATTGACATGAAATTTTACAAGTCCCTTTACATATTTATATTTACTATGTTAAAATTTAAAAGCAATCAGAGAATATAATGATGTTACAAAATTGATGATGATACTCTCGTAATATTATACATATTCATAGTTTTGTTAAGAAAAAATATTTTATTGTGTTTTTTTAAATTAAATTGCAAAATTCAAAATAATTTTATGTTTGGATTTGAACTATTTTTTTTGAATTAATATATTTAATTACATATATATATATATATATATATATATATATATATATATATATATACATACATATAAATAGTACACCTCAAAATGGAGCGTCGAAACGCTTCAAACTGAAACATTCCATTGCAATTGAATAAACAAAGCACCAACAGAAATAGAATTGATAACCTTGCTCCCATCCTACAAGTTGTGAACTACATGTTTGGTTGCATTTGGGCAAGGATAGGATGCACCTTTCAGAATTATTCACAAGATTGGAGATAATGCACACTAGCTGGAGCTACCGACTTATATGGAAATGTACTCTATAGTCAACATCGAGAAATTGAAGCTCTTTGATTTATCCATGTTTGATGATGAGTCAAATGGAACTCTACCTATGGTGGAAGATTTTTATGTCATGTAACCATCTAACCTAAAAATTTAGATGAGGTCTTAAGATATGATTTATATTATTCTCTAAAGCAGTTCCTCAGAGAGTCTTTTAAACTTGAAACTTGCACACATGTACACACTATCTTATGTTTTTTATCAAATAAAATGAAAATAATGAGATTCAAACTCGTGATCACTGAGTCAAACTGTTTTGCTCGTATTATATTACCTCCGCCTTTTTCTAGTTATGAAGTTTACTGAATAGTGAACTCAAAATCAAAGGGACTCTAGGGGTAAAAAGCCCAAGCAAACTTGTTATGACTACCCTTTTTATACTTGATCACCAGGTGAGTTTGTTGTAGGTATGTCGTCCACTTCATATGTCAAGCTTGCTATAATCGAGCCTATGTCTGCAAATATTGTAATGGTCATTGGTTAGTGTGTACCATCGTCTCTTTACCAAGGAGATAGACGCGTCAATGCTTCATTACTTGGTGGAGGCCCAACAACTGTTGAATAAGTCTTTCTTTGCTAGAGTATAATATAAATCATATTATAGGGCATCACCTATAAGCTTAAGCTTTTAGGTGAGATTGTTCCTTAACATGGTATCAGAGCCTTGTTGACCAAGTGGTCACGAGTTTGAATCTCACCACCCTCATTTTATTTGATAAAAAACAAGCACAAATTGATGTGGGCCTGTACAAGTTTCAAGCCCAAAAAGTTTTCACTTGAAGGTGTATGTTAGAAACTAATATAAATCATATTATGGGACCTCACCTATAAGCTTAAGCTTTTAGGTGAGATGGTTTCTTAACATTTGCAACACCCTGAAACATCTCTAAATGATATGCCACATGTCATCCTTCCTACGTTAGAATAGCCCCATGACATATCTCGATGCATCCCTGACGTAGCGGAAGATTAGTTCTTGAAGTGAAAATAAGAATCACCATTCTTATTCAGTAACAGACTCGAATCCTCGAGTAAAAGTAGCAGAAAAACAGAATTCTGGAATGTGTTTATTTGATTGAAAATTCAGAAGTGTCCATTCTGATTTGGGCGCTTGATTCTTATAGACTGGTTTCCCTAATTCTATGCACTGACAGATCTTACAATAAAAACAGGAAATAACTACAAATACAAGATAATCACCATAATAACGGAAATAATAAAGACATTGCTAAAATAAAGAAAAGAAATAAATCAAAGTGCATTCATGCATGTCGACATGCATGGTAATAAGCTTTGCTGGTGCTCCAATTGTGCCTGTTATTACTCCTATTTGATCTTCAGCCCAGCTTCGCGTTTCCCCTTCATGAGCCTTGTTGAACTGTGTTGAGCTGTCCTGTATCAGTCTCCCCTGGTTGAGAAGAACTCGTCCTCGAGTTATGTAGATCAGATGTTGGCTCGTCAGGTGGATGGTATTCGAACAAATAAGCTATATTGAAAGTGGAGGATATTGCCATTTCTGGTGGCAGGTCAACCCGATAAGCATTGTCGTTGATTTTTTGTAGGATCTGATAGGGACCATGCTTCTTGTTACTTAGCTTGTTAAATGTCCCTGCTGGCATTCGTCCTTTTCGCAGATAAACCATAACCAAGTCGCCCACCATGAACAACTTATGGCGACGCTTTTGATCGACAACTGCTTTATATTTGGCATTAGATGCTTCTAGTGACATCTTGACTTCTTCTTGAATAGCTTTAATTCGGTCCGCCATGTTTTCTGCTGTAATACTCATTCCTGGGAGCCTTGGTAGGGGTACCAAATCCAGTGCATGGCAAGGGGGTTGACAGTAAACTATTTGGAAAAGTGTTTTTCCCGTGGACCGGTTCATCATGCAGTAGGCAAATATAGCTTGAGCTAATGTGGGGTCCCACTGTTTCGGCTTCTCACTAGAGACAACGAATCAAGTTGCCTAATGTTCTGTCTACTACTTCGGTTTGGCCATCAGTCTGAGGATGACTGGTGCTGCTGAAATTGAGTGTCGAGTCAAACCGTCGCCATAATGTCCTCCAATTATGGCTCTGGAACTTGGTGTCCTGTTCGGCGGTGATCGACTTAGGAACACCTTGTTGTCGCTCAACTTCTTTGAAGAATAAGTTGGCGATATGTACTGCATCTGAAGTCTTTTGCGAGGCGATAAAATGGGCCATTTTGAATACTGTCCACCACTTCTGAAAGCGAGTCAACACCCTGTTGAGTTCGTGGGAGTCCTAGTATGAAATCCATTGAAAGACCTTCCCAGGGGGCTACAGGTATGGGTAAGGGTAGGTATAGACCTGTATTCTACGTCTGACCCTTGGCCGTTTGGCAAATGGGGCACCTCTTGACATGGCTGCTGATGTCTCGTATCAATTCGGGCCAGTAGTAACGTTCTTCGGCAAGGGCTATGGTTTTATCCTTTCCCAAGTGTCCTGCCAGGCCTCCTCCATGTAGCTCATGTATAATTTGTTCCCGTAGTGAGCTCCTGGGAATAAACAACTGGTTGCCTCGAAACAGATACCCCTCGTGTATGAGCATGTCTGCCCTTGGTACCCCTTGTTCGCACTTGCCCCATATATCACCAAAGTCTTCGTCTTCTGCATATAATTCATTTAGACTTTCAAAGCCAATGACCTCCGCTTGCATAGTGATGAGTAGTGCCACTTTTTGGATAAGAGCATCTGCCACTTTGTTTAGTTGCCCCGATTTGTGCTTCAGCGTGAAGGTGAACTTTTGTATGAACGCAACCCACCTAGCATGCATTCGGTTCACATTACTCTGGTTATTAATATACTTGAGGGCTTGGTGATCACTAAAGAGAATAAACTCCTGTTGGATCAAATAATGTTCCCACACCTTCAAAGCTCGGAAGACTGCATATAACTCGAGTTCATAGGTAGACCATTTTTGGCGTGTCTCACTTAGTTTTTCACTATAATAAACCATAGGCCTGCCTTCTTGAGAGAGAACAACTCCAATGCCGATGATGGACGCGTCACAATCCACCTCAAATAGTTTATCAAAATCTGGCAGTGCTAAGACTGGAGCGGATGACAACCTATCTTTGATTAGTGTAAAACTGTATTCTGCCTCAGCTCCCCAATTGAACTGTCCTTTTTTCATGCATTCCGTGATAGGTGCCATAATTCGGCTGAAATCTTTGAGAAACCTTCAATAAAATGTAGCTAACCCATGAAAGCTACGCACCTCCCCTACAGTTTTTGGCGTAGGCCAATCTTGGATAGCCTTTACCTTTTCTTCATCAACTTTAATACCAGCAACACATAACAAATCCCAAAAATAGTAAACTTGTAGTCATGAATTTGCATTTTGCCAAATTAACATACAATTTATTCTGCTGCAAAACTGTGAGCACTTTTCGTAAATGTTCCATGTGATCAGCTTCACATCGGCTATAAATCAGTATATCATCAAAATAAACTACCACAAAAGTGCTAGTGAATGGTTTGAGTACCTGATTCATCAGCCTCATGAAAGTGCTAAGAGCATTAGAGAGTCCGAATGGCATGACCAACAATTCGTATAAGCCCTCCGTTGTTTTGAACGCGGTCTAATCCGAATTTGATGGTACCCGCTCTGTAAATCAAGCTTTGAAAAAATCTTGGACCCGGCTAGCATATCCAGCATATCCTTTAGCCGCGGAATGGGAAACTTGTACTTAATGGTGATTTTAGTTATAGCTCGGCTATCGATGCACATTCGCCAGCTGCCATCTTTTTTTGGTACTAACAGTGCAGGTACCGCGCAGGGACTCATACTGAAAAATAAGCATAACACGTAGGGATATAACATGATCACAAAGAGTTTATTATTTACATGTATTCTAGTCAGTACATGTATTTCTTGTAATAATGTGGGATGACCGGGATTATACTAGACTTGTAAAATATATTTTTCGGAGATAGAGTTTCCTTGAATCCAAAAAGAAAAATAACACACTTATATATAAAATAGACCGTGGATCTTCCTCATTAAAAAATCAAAAAGTTCTGAAATTGAGACATAAAATACTGATCTGTTGAAATCATAAAGACATTGGCTTGATCGTGCAGCTCCGGTATCCTATATGTCCGTTAGAGCGGAAGATTAAATTATTATTCATATTGTTTCCATGTTACGAAAAAATCCTCCAATATTTTGGTTAGAGTTGTTGAAACAAATTAGTCGGAGATGCATACATGTTTCCTCCTTTCAGCCAGCGACACCATTTTGCGAGGCGGGAATCACGGTGGAAGGTCGGATGAATGAATTAGGGGTAGTACTCGTTCGGAAAAATTACCACCTCCGATTAAGCGGGAGACACCAGAGAAAGGTTTATTAAATTAAATGGGGAGCTTGTTCGGAACCCATCCCAAGTAAGGTTGGTTACGGTGGCTTGATCGGGGACACCGGTGGCTCCTGGTTAACAGCGTTTTTCGGTTCTCAAATCTTACGGAGTTGCTTGGAAATTAAATATGGGCTGCGACTTGCATGGTATCGAGGCCGCGACATTTTCATTTTCTCACACGACCATCCCAAGAGTGCGAGAAGTGCACGCTTTTTTCATAATTATTATTATAATTTTCAGAGTCACCACCTAGCATTAAGATCACTAGAAAACCTATGGTTTGCGATAGTGCAGTTAAGGGACTTCTCTGCTTGAGGAATATACACATTACCCCTGGTGAACCATACCCCTAAGGTTAATTGCATTGTTATTCAATTGTTTTCTAAGTCAAATTTTTATCTATCTATCTTTTCTGATGTTTGAGGTAGATTGTTTTTTCTAATATTTCGATAAAGAAACCTTAAATTCATAAATATCCAAAATAATTTTTCAGGAATAATAAGTCGTTATTATTTGATCAACATATCTTTGAAAGAAGCCCTAATCATAATTGGGGACGTTTCAATCTTTGACTCCATGGTTTACGAGCCGTAAAAGTATGAAATATTAAGGCAAAAATAGGCTTTTAAAGCACTTTGAATTTCCTTAGATTTTTATTTTTTTTTGTTTTTCCTTGTGATTTACGAGTTGTGAACACTTGAAATACTAAAGGGGAAATTATGTTTTAAGCCCATTGAATTTCCTTATATTTCTATTCTCTCTTAATACATAGGTTGTAAATTTATCATCGAAATCTTTGTTCCTTTTCCATACAAATCTATCCTAGAAAAATTGATTAGATAACACCAATACCATACACAATCATAAGGCAAACCAAAACACCAAGCAATTTACCTTAGGTAGCGTGTACTAGGGGTGCTAAAATCTTCCCTTTACGCAACCAGTCCCTTGGTTTAGAATTTGTAAGAGACCAATTAAGTTTTCTAGTAACCATAGTACTAGGTGACAATTTTCTTTTTCACAAACTAAAGAAAAAAACCCAGGTTGAATTCCCCGCGCACGAGGAGGGTCGTTGTGACGCTGCGCTCTAGCGGAGGGTGTGGCAACCAAAATATCACAAGCATAAGAATTTTTTTTAGGTAGATAACTACATAAGTCCTTTTGTCTTGGTTTGCATAAAATATTGAATAGTTTAAGATATCACTTTCACTCATTAGTAGAGAATAACTGATAATAGTTCACTAAGGATGGTCTAAAGACACAAGTTGTGTATCCTTATACAGTGATACATTCATATTCTCTATATGAATCCTTTTGTCTTCGTATACTAGTTAGATAATCTTCATTCATACAAAGGATTGTTAGAAGAAATGATTTAAACATGGTTAATTGATGTTTTTTAAACCAGTTTAATCATGAGATTCACTCATAATTTAGGTTTATTTTAAAACTATACTGGAAATTTAACATAAGTTCTTTGATAAGAAAAATTCACATGTTTAAAATAAATTATAGATAAATAACAAAATTTATCTCAAAGAATCCTTAGCTAACATGCTTTTACAAATTCAAAAACCTTAATCTCATATTGAAAGATTAAGAGATTGTTTTTTTTTTTATTACATAGCGGAAAGTTGAAAAGTTAGAATTAAGTTTGTAAAAATCCAAAGCTTTTAAAAAAGGATGTGAGAGGCTAAGTGGGATTTGGTTTTAAGACACACAAATGCACTCACATCTCTCAACACAAGATGATTTTAGGGTCATGGCTTCAACTCCCTTCATTAACAACATCAAAAGTAATGAGTACAATGAATATAGCCAAACAAAACCAATTATTGCTTTATAGAGATGTCCAACTTTTTTTCATTCTTAAATTATTATTCATGATGATAAATATGCAACAAATGCTCCCATTATCGGACATACACTAGTCGGACACACACTAGCAAGCATTATATGCTATAGTATAAAGTGTGTCTATTATGACAAATTTGCAACACACACTTCCATTCTGAAATTATTATTCATCAATATTCTGGTTTACATATTATAGTTTAGAGTGTGTCTGCTATGTCAAATCATTTTTTTTTCTAAACACCGTAGTTATTGATTATTTGAATAAAATTTAAAATTCTTTTAAAATATCATTCCACCGTGCGTTAGAATTTACAGTCAAAATTATTTGAGAACAAATGAAAAATTCTTTTTAATTCACCTATGAAGAATCTTGTCTTAATTACTTAAATGTCATAATGTAGTTCAGGTTATACTTAATATTTGACTATTTTTTTCTTTGAATAGAACATGTAGTAGAATCAAAACATAACACTCTTTATATAAAATAAATTTTCATTCATGATGACAAACTCGCGAAACACGTTTCCATTATTGGACAGACACTAACAAGCACCCCAAACCTTAAGCAAATCAAAGGGTAGTGGAAACAACATAGATATTGTGAATTTGTGTGGTTGAGGATGTTGAGTCTTGATTCAGCTATGGATAGGTGGCGTGATGATGGACTTGACCTCCCAGAGCTTGAAACACCCCTCGACAAAATCATAATAACCACCCCTCAGTGCAAGAGCTTTCCTCGCCATCCTTTCTCGAACATATGGGTATGTCTGTAAGTTTGTCAATGATAAATTCACAGCCTCCTGCATACCATCATAGTTTCGACTTATCAAATTAATATGTTTAAGCTATTTATTGGTTGCAAAATGTTGACTAATAATAACCTTTTCACATTCCCGTTTCTGCTCATCAAGTGGAAGATGCCCGAACTCAGCTTTGACCTTGGCCTTGGCAGGTAAGCCAATTTGGACCCAATCATCTATGAAGTCACTGCACATAAATTCATGGAATAATTATTTTGAATCTCCATCATTAATTAGTCATTACTTCTCCACAAACAAGAAAACCCTACTTGGCAGTCGAACCATCCTCTGGGAGAGACATAAGCCTATCTATCCCTCCGCAACGACTATGTCCCATCACCAAGATATTTTCTACCTGTCAAACTCTCTTATAGTTAACTACCAGAAATATCTCAAATAAAATTCATAAGTTGTTCAAGATGAAAGGAAATTTACATTCAAATGCACCAAGGCATATTCGATAGCTGCTCCAACTCCAGAGTATCTCAACTGTGTGCCAGGCCACCATGTCAGTTACTTAATACATGCATGAATCGTTGAGAAAACAAGCTTTAAATGTAAATGAAGTAATCATAAATAATAAAATCTCAGAATTCAGTTCTTGAGACCTGGTTAAATGGAGGGACCAGGTTAGCAATGTTGCGGAACGTGAAGGCTTCACCAGGCTGGAAGTCCAGGATATTAGAAGGGCTAACCCGGGAATCACAGCATGCGAAAACCAGAAACTGCATCATAGGATTATCGTAATAACTGTTATACTATGTCTGATTTAACCTGTGATTATACACCAAGCAATGAAGCATTACCTTGGGGGTCTGGTGTTCTGCAAGTTCTCTGAACAAATCTGGATACATTCTGCAAGAGTAAATATCCAAGGAATTAATAACAGTAAGACTATATATATCTATATCTACACACACACACACACACACACACATATTAGAGTATGTTAATCTTGAATTTGATTATTTGTATAAAAATATTGGTGGCGAGATGAATAGCTATTAATCATTTGCTTGAGTTGCATATCGTACTCAAATTTATTGGTCTTGAAGCTCTGAAACCCGCCCAAAATTCTTTTAACTGGATGACAGTCATGGGGCGTTGTCCCTAGCAACTCAGAGATCAGCTTCTCAATTTTCGTCTCCAACTCCTTGTTGAACTGCTCATCCTTGTCACTGCATGCAAAATAATAATTATATATAACCCTCGCAGAAGTTTAGCCCTTCAATTCTTTGCAAACATTAATTGTTCTTTCTTTTTCTGAAAGAACATTACTTGTGAATTAGAAGCTTCTTCAATCCTTCAATAGCCCCTTCCAGTGACAGATTACCCATGCCTGCATGCCTACAAGAAATGAACCAAAATAAAAGAAATATTTTTATACTAACGAATCACTACTCCATAAAATAAAGATAATATAAAAAGAACAATACCATATGTAAAATTTTACAATTCATTCCCAATGCAATAGATATATCTAATAGAATATTGTAAGCGATTTCTTGATTGGAAACATGAAAAGTAATGTTACACTTGTGAACCAAGTGAGAGGAGGGCAAGGAAAAAAACCTAGAAGACGAAGGCATTATGCTAGCTAGCTAGGAAATGAAAAGTTGTAGATTGAATATATATATATATATATATTGATATTCACCAGACAGCTTGGGCACATCTTTGCAGCAAATTCAAGCTCTTATTTATAGGCAATGAGCAGCACTACATGATTCCTCGTATGCATAGCACTTGACAAGACAACCATTTGTTTAGAAGTAATATTTACAAACGTTTTACATACATTGATATTGTCTTCGGGTTTTATTTTAGAAATTAAGAGGATACAAACAAAATTCAAAAATGGTTGCGTGCTTGGTCATCAATTCAGCGCTACTTGTATTTGAAAGTGTGCATCAAGTCCAGAAAATTCAACATTTGACAGCAAGAATTTACAATGTTTATAGATAAAATAACTTCATTAAATGTTCTAGATAACATGGGACCCGTTTGGGAAAAACAAAAAGATGACCCCAAAAAGTTAATTGTTTTGTCCAAAACTTTTGACTGACATTGATATTCTCTTATTGGTTTATGTGGTCAAGATATGAAATTGAATATGTTTCAATTGGTCGTGCATATCGTGTTAGATATGAAACATATAAAGAATTCATCAGCAATTAAAGCTAGTTCACAACTTGTAGGATGAGAGTTATGGGAAGTCTAAAGTATTAAAGGCAACTCGTGTGGTCACGAGTCAAAGTATTATAAATCATGCTAACTATTAAGAAATGGATGGCTATTAAATCAATAATAAAAAAAAGTAAGAAAATAAAAATCATGTTAATTTTTAAATGTTAAGGAATCATTTCATTTAAAAATAAAACGAAATAATCATGTACATTACCAACCACATTAGAAGTCTCCAAGTAGTTTCAAGTTGGTGCGTTTTAGGTGACAATTAAGGTGAAGTGATTGAAGAAACTAGTAGGATAGTGCCTTGGTGGTTTTGATTTGACTTAACAATGCCATGTACATGAACGGAACCTATGATTTCCCTGTACTCTAGTTAATAAAAATCATGCTAACTATTTAATCTTTCTTAATTACATCATGCTAACTACTAAATCAATAATAAAAATAAAAATAAAAATAAAAATTAGTTAAATAATAATATTTTTGTCTCATCTCCATGATTCCTCAACCTTCCAATTAGTAAAATAATAATACAAGTTGCCTCTTATATTTTTCATTTAAAACACGATATTCATGACCAATTGAAACATATTCACTTTCATATTTGTACTACATAAACCAATAAGACAATTTCATATTTGTATAATCACAAAATAAATCATACATAGTATAACAATTATTGTGATAATCCCATGATGCAGATTCTGGTTTTTGCATGCTGAGATTTCCGAGTTATCCCTTCTCGTATCCTAGACAACCAACCTGGTGAAGCCTTCATGTTCCACAACATTGTTAACCTGGTCCCCGACATTTAATCAGGTCTCAAGTGTTAAGGAACTATATCATCTAAAAATTTAAATTTGAGAGTAAGCTTTCATAATATAATTTATATTATTCTCTAACACCTCCTAAAATGAAAGCTTTTTGGGCTTGAAATTTGCACAGGCCCACATTATCTTGTGCTTGGTTTTTATCAAATAGAATGAAGGTGATGAGATTCGAACTCGTAACCACTGAGTCAACAAGGCTCTAATATCATGTCAAGGAATCATCTCACCTAAAAGTTTTAGCTTTTAAGTGAGTCACCATAATATCAAGAATTGAGTTCTAAGATTTTATTATTTATGATTACTTAATTTATTCATGTATGTATTATGTAATTGACATGGTGGCTCAGCGCACTGATTGAGATACTCTGGAGGTGGAGCAGCTATTGAATATGTTGTGGCGAATTTGGAAGTAAATCTTGAACAAATTAATTAGAATGTTTTTTTTAAGAAAAAACATGTTTTAAAAGCTTGCATTTTTCTTTTTTTTTTTTTTATATACAAAAACATTGTTCGACTTGCAGCAAAACGACATTTCTTTTATCCTAGGAAACAGGAATGTTGCATATTGCTTAGATAGATGAGCTTGAATTTACTGCAAAATTGTGCACTAGTTGTTTAGTGACTATCAATATATATATTAATAAATACACTAAAATAAAACGAAAAATATTGACCACACACACTCCAAGTCACCGTGGACTCGAAATTTGTCTCTATTCTTCGAAGGTGCACGTCCATCCTTTTTTTTTTTTATCTTTTGCGCCTGTGAACAATGTATTAATGTTTTTATCCTAGCTAATAAGACAAAAAATGGTTTCGGCTAAGGGGCACGACTGTCATTGCACATGTCCGGACCGGTCCGGTCCGCCGCAGGTTTTTTTTAATGGCTAAATACAATTATAGCCCCTAATAAGACAAAAACATTGACTTGAGTATAGGGGCAGGACGGTAATTGATCCTATTTTTTATTGTTTATTCTGTGGCTGTCAGGGCATGAGGTGCACGCGACAGTTGGTTTTTCGCCTCATGTCCTGTTTGGGTGACGCGTGTGGCATCATATAGTGGTCAGAAATGGTCTTCCGGAGTCGTTTTCGATGCGCCGCCGCGTGGTCTTCCTCCCGCGGTGACGCGTGTACTCTAAAAATATTTGTGGATGCGGCAGTGGCCGGTTAAAGGCATTGCCAACGTTTTCTCTCTCTCCTGCACGTAAAAGTGCAGGAGAGTCCCCCATTGTGTATTACTTTTCACTTTGGTCCTTCAACTATTAATTTTGATTTTGGTCCTGATTTCTATTATATAAGTTCTGATTTTGTTCGATTGGGTCCTCCGATTTTAATTGATTGAATGTAAGAGTTTCACTTCGATCCTCCGACTTTTAATTTCTGGATTGGCTGTAAAAGCTCAATAAATTCGGTGCACAAGTTTAGATTTTTTTCAACATTATCCTTTAATTTAAATTGATAATAAATATGATTTTCATTTCAGCCCTTATACTTTTATTTTTTTATATTTCTAGAATATTCCCTACTTTTGTCCATGTATATATTAGTGTAATTAACACAATAATAATAATAATAATAATAATAATAATAATAATAATAATAATATAATTGTTTTTCTTGCTTGCTCTTTTGTTAATGTTTTTTTTTCTTCGTATAATTTAATAATTTTAATTGTTTTGACAGTAATGACAATGATATTTTTTTTCTTTTGTTAAAGTTTCTAGGATATTTTTAGTCTTTTATTAATTATATGTTCTAATATTTATTGAATATTATCTCATAGGAATATATATAAGGAGAAAAAAACATGACCTAGGACTTTTTGAATAAAAAAAACATTAATATCAGTATTCTTAAATACATTTAATATAATCATATAATGAATAAATCGGATAACATAAAAACATTTATCTTCGGATTTTAATTTTGTACTTAACACAATATTAACAACAACAACAACAACAACAACTAATTGTTTTTCTTGCGTACTCTTTTGTTATTTTTTTCTCTGTATAATTTAATAATTTTTATTGTTTTGACAGTGATGGCAATGATATTTTTTTTTTCTTTTGTTAAAGTTTCTAGGATATTTTTAGGCTTTCATTAATTATATATTCTAATATTTATTGAATATTATCTCATAGGAATATATATAGGGAGAAGAAAACATGACCTAGGATTTTTTGAATAAAAAAAATAATATCAGAATTCTTAAATACATTTAATATAATTATATAATGAATAAATCGGATAACATAAAAAAAATTATCTTTAAATTTTAATTTTGTATTTAACACAATAATAATAATAATAATAATAATAATAATAATAATAATAATAATAATAATAATAATGAGGTCCCCATGTCTAAATGATATGCCACATGTCATCCTTCCTGCGTTAGAATAGCCCCCACGGCATATCCTGATGCATCCCCTTCAATCTCAAATGGCTTATCCAGATCTAGCAAGGCACCGACGCCTCGCTGATCTTTCTCTTTAACAATAGGAACGTGTCCTCATGTTTATTTTTCCAGACAAAGGCTTGATTGGATTTAGTCGATGGATGAAGAGGAGAAGCAACAAGAGAGAAACTCTGAATAAATTTTCAAAGGAACTAGCAAACTCCCATAAAGCTTCGGATTTCTGTCACCGAGCGGGGAAGTGGCCATTCTGTGTTCACTTTCACCTTGGCAGGATCGACTCTTAATTCGCCACCACCTACTATGAACCCAAGATAAATTGAATGGACGTGGCGATGCTCGTGCTCTCACAGAGGGTGCTACAATTCAAATAAAACTTTTATTTCAGAAAAAAACCCAGTAATCTGATGAAAATTTTTCTTTCTACTGGGTAAATTGTAAAATACAGAATATACAAGATGTATAAATAGTAGTTGTTGTAACAAATATAATAAAATTCAAATTCTCATTCTCTCCATCTCCTGTGTTCTTTCTCTTCCGTTTTCTCTCTAATTATTCTCCATCAACTACAAAATCTTAACAAATTGAAGATTAAAAGTTATTGATGAATTGGTTACATTTTTCATAGAAAACATGATATTGAACTTCGTATATAGCTATGTTCGTTGTTTATATTAGATTAAATGACCATAGGGTGTTGATGTTTTTATTCTATTTTTGAGACAACAACAACGAAATGTACATTCACGTGCTTATATAATTCCTAGTGAACTAACCAAGCACGCAAGCATTTTCAATTTTGATTGTATCCTTCATTTTGAAAATAGAATCTAGTGTCAACATCAATGTATGCTAAACGTTTTTGGATATTTTAAACGATGTTTTCATGCAGAAATGATAAGATTATAAATTTTGCTGATTGTTTTTACTATAATTGTACAATAGCGATCATTGATTGTAATTTTCAGTTTTTTTAATGGAAAAATAATAAAAATTTAAAATTTACCAATCTTTTTATAGTGTTTGGTGACATAACTATAATCTTAAAACAAAACCAGTTTTTTCTTATATTTTTTTTATATACTTTCTATCTTTATCATTTTCTTACTTAGCGTATTTATTACTATTTTTTTTTTCTTATATCCATTTAGTTTGTATTTTTTTTCTTAACGCTTTTGTTTTTAGAGAACAAATATTATTATTTTTTCTTTATCTAAATGTTTATCACTGTATACTTGACCTATTTATACCATTTTTCTCTCTCTCTCATAGTCTTTATTCTTTTATAATTTATTTTTTTTGCTTTACCCTTTTCTTGAAAAAATATTATAAAAAAAAGTAATGAAATAGTGTTTTACTGTAACAAAACAAGATTGTTCTATTTTTCTTTTATCCTAGGAAACATGTGTGTTGCATATTGCTTTGATAGAAAAAATTGAATTCGCTGCAAAATTGTGTGTTTAGTGAATATTAATATATATTCAATCTACAACTAAAAACTCCCCTTTTTTCTCTTTATATATTTATTTTTAATTATCATTATTATTAGTTTCTAAGGGATGGAGTTTCTAATTTTTAAATTTGTCCTTATCCTTTTCTTAATTACATCATGCTAACTATTATATCAGTAATAAAAAATAGGAGCAGGTAAGGGAAAGTTTTATATTTTTCTCTCATCTCCACGTGTCCTCAACCTTCCAACTACTAAATAATAATAATACAAGTTGCCTCTAATATTTTAGACTTCCCATCACTCTCCTCCTACAAGTTGTGAACTAGCTTTAATTGCTGTTGAATTCCTTGTATGTTTCATATCAAACACGATATGCACGACCAATTGAAACATATTCACTTTGATATGTACTACATAAACTAAGAAGACAATTTCAATGTCAGTTAATGTCAGTTAAATTGTTTTGACAAAACAATTAACTTGTTGGGGTAACCTTTTGCTTTTCCAAACGGGTCCCATGTTATCTTGAATATTCAACCAAGTTATTACCTGAATGTTGTAATTTGTTTTTCTTGCCCTTAATGTTATTATATAGGTTTTGATTTGTTTCAATTTCGTCCTTCAATTGAAATTGATTATATCTTGAAGTTTAAAATTGGTCCTCGTGCTTTGAATTTTTCGAATTGGGCCAGAAATCTATATAATTTTGGTTTCAAATTTTTCATTTATTTCAATTTCATCCTTCCATGCAAATTGATTATAAATCTTTAATATTTTCAGTATCAAAGTTTGATTTCTTTCAATTTTATCCTTCTATGCAATTTTTGATTTCAAGTTTGATTTCGGTCTTAATTTTTTTTCAGGTTTTGTTTTAAATTATAGAATTTCAATATTTGGATTTACTTCAATTTTTTTCCTTTAAATTAAATATATTATTTAAAGTATGTCAAATTAATGATATATTTGTATATTTATGTCAAATTAAAATATGTAAAACTACTTAGATGTTTTAATATTTATTGGATGTTATCACCTAAAAATATTTAGATAAAGAAAAATAATAACCTACAATACAATTATATATTTTGCTATTGTTATATTAGGGGGTGTTGAGCTATTTTATAACATTAAATTTCGCTTAAATAAAAATTAAATTTCGCATAAGTGTCAAATATTTTGCCTGTTCTTTTTAGACAACAAACAAATAATTATGCACGCAAAACATTTTCTATTTATTTTTTCAAAACATTTGCAATATTTATATTTATAGTGTGTTATATTTAATATAACTGAGGAAAATAAAAAACTTTTTAGACAATAAAACTAATTAGATGTTTTAATATTTATTCAATGTTATCGCCTAAATATATTTACATAGAGAAAAATAATGACCTAAAATACAATTATATATTTTGCTATTGTTATATTAGAGGGTGTTGAGCTATTTTATGATATTAAATTTCACTTAAATAAAAATTAAATTTCTCATAAGTGTCAAATATTTTGCATGTTCTTTTAGACAACAAACAAATAATTATGCACGTAAAAACTTTTCTATTTATTTTTCAAAAATTTGCAATATTTATATTTATAGTGTGTTATATTTAATATAACTGGGGAAAACAGACAACTCATATTGTTTTTTTTACAAATGCATCTAGGTTATCTACAATTAAAAAGCTATAAAAATCACTTCTCATTTCGATCACATTATAGATTATGTGAGACTAAGTATATGTATTGAATATTTTTTTTAATATTATCGCCTAAAGATATATAAAAAAAGAAAAAACTTGACCTATGATTTCTTGCAAAATAAATTCATATCGGTATTCTTAAATATATTTAATATAATAATATGATGAATAAATCTTACAAAAAAAAACTTTGGCTTTGAATTTAAATTTATATTTTAGACTCTTTTTATATTTCCTTTTGAGGAACGGTAACCTTTTTTTCACATGTAGTTTTTTTCTTACTGTCCAAGTAAGTTGTTCTTTTTTAACCATTTGTTTTTTACTGGAGTATCCGTGGCAACAAATTCCAAATAAATCATTTCACCTTCTTAACAAATTTTTTAACAAATTTAATCAAAAGTTTTTTTTGCCAATAGCAATATTCAATCAGATTGTAGTTGAAAAGAACCATTTTGAACGAATTTTATCAATTACAATTATGCTAATCAATTAATTTCTTACAAAGATAAAACATCCCGGCGAATCGGGCAAATCAGCTCGTTTTATCTAAAATCGTTGTAAATTCTTGCTGTCAGATGTTGAATTTTCGGGCCTTGGTGCACACCCTCCCACGTAAGTAGAGCTGAATAGATGACCATGGGGTGTTAATTTCTTCACTCTAAAGGTGAGATATAACATCAAGAAATGTAGACTGACATCATTAGTAGTGAACTAACCAAGCACGCAACCATTTTTTAATTTTGTTTGTATCCTCTTCGTTTCTAAAATAAAAACGATGCCAATATCAAAAGTATGTAAAACGTTTGTAGATATTACTTCTAAGCAAATGGTTGTCTTTTCAAGTGCTATGCATACGAGGAATCATGTAGTGCTGCTCATTGCCTATAAATAAGAGCTTGAATTTGCTGCAAAGTTGTGCCCAAGTTGTCTGGTGAATATCAATATATATATTCAATCTACAACTTTTCATTTCCTAGCTAGCATAATGTCTTCGTCTTCTAGGTTTTTTTCCTTGCCCTCCTCTCACTTGGTTCACAAGTGTAACATGTGCTTCTACTTTTCATGTTTCGAATCAAGAAATCGCTTACAATATTCTATTAGATATATCTATTGCATTGAGAATGAATTGTAAAATTTTACATATGGTATTATTCTTTTTATATTATCTTTATTTTATGGAGTAGTGCTTCTTTAGTATAAAAATGTTTCTTTTATTTTGGATGATTTCTTGTAGGCATGCAGTCATGGGTAATCTGTCAATGGAAGGGGCTATTGAAGGATTGAAGAAGCTTCTAATTCCCAAGTAATGTTCTTTCAGAAAAAGAAAGAAAAACTAATGTTTGCAAAGAATTGAAGGGCTAAACTTCTGCGAGGGTTATGTATAATTATTATCTTGCATGCAGTGACAAGGATGAGCAGCTCAACAAGGAGTTGGAGACGAAAATTGAGAAGCTGATCTCGGAGTTGCTAGGGACAACGCCCCATGACTGTCATCCAGTTAAAAGAATTTTGGGCGGGTTTCAGAACTTCAAGACCACTAAATTTGAGTACGATATGCAACTCAAGCAAATGATTAATAGCTGTTCATCTCGCCACCAATATTTTTATACAAATAATCAAATTCAAGATTAACATACTCTAATATGTGTGTTTGTGTGTGTGTGTGTGTGTGTGTGTGTGTGTATAGATATATATAGTCTTACTTTTATTTATTCCTTGGATATTTACTCTTACAGAATGTATCCAGAGTTGTTCAGAGAACTTGCAGAACACCAGACCCCAAAGGTAATGCTTAATTGCTTGGTGTATAATCACAGGTTAAATCAGACATGGTATAACAGTTATAACGATAATCCTATGATGCAGTTTCTGGTTTTCGCATGCTGTGATTCCCGGGTTAGCCCTTCTAATATCCTGGACTTCCAGCCTGGTGAAGCCTTCACGTTCCGCAACATTGCTAACCTGGTCCCTCCATTTAACCAGGTCTCAAGAACTGAATTCTGAGATTTTATTATTTATGATTACTTCATTTACATTTAAAGCTTGTTTTCTCAACGATTCATTATGTAACTGACATGGTGGTCTGGCACACAGTTGAGATACTCTGGAGTTGGAGCAGCTATCGAATATGCCTTGGTGCATTTGAATGTAAATTCACGTTCATCTTGAACAACTTATGAATTTTATTAGGGATATTTCTGGTTGTTAACTACAAGAGAGTTTGACAGGTAGAAAATATCTTGGTCATTGGACATAGTCGTTGCGGAGGGATAGATAGGCTTATGGATCTCCCAGAGGATGGTTCGACTGAGCAGTAAGGTTTTTTTTCTTGTTAATGGAGAAGTGATAACTAATTAATGATCGAAATTCAAAATAATTATTTCATGAATTTATGTGCAGTGACTTCATAGATGATTGGGTCCAAATTGGCTTACCTGCCAAGGCCAAGGTCAAAGCTGAGTTCGGGCATCTTCCACTTGACGAGCAGAAACGGGAATGTGAAAAGGTAATTATTAGTCAACATTTTGCAACCAATCAATAGCTTAAACATATTAATTTGATAAGTCAAAACTATGATGGTATGCAGGAGGCTGTGAATTTATCACTGGCAAACTTACAGACATACCCATATGTTCGAGAAAGGATGGCGAGGAAAGCTCTTGCACTGAGGGGTGGTTATTATGATTTTGTCGAGGGGTGTTTCAAGCTCTGGGAGGTCAAGTCCATCATCACGCCACCTATCCATAGCTGAATCAAGACTCAGCATCCTCATCCACACAAATTCACAATATCTATGTTGTTTCCACTACCCTTTGATTTGCTTTAAGCTTGGGGTACTTGTTGTTAGTGTGTGTCCAATAATGGAAACGTGTGTTGTGAGTTTGTCATCGTGAATAAAAAATAAGAGTGTTATGTTTTGATCCTGCTACTTATTGTCCTAATCAAAGATAAAAATAGATAGATATTGAGTATAACTTGAACTATACGAAGATATTTAAGTAATTAAGACGGGATTCTTCACCATAGGTGAATTAAAAAGAATTTTTCATTTGTTCTCAAATAATATTGACCGTAAATTCTTGTGCAAGGTGAAATGAGATTTGAAAAGAGTTTTAAATTTTATTCAAATAATCAATGACTATGGTGTTAAAATAAAAAAGATCTAATATTTCCTGACTTTTAATGTCTATGAATACCATAACATGATACTTTAAATTTTATCATTAGAGAGTATTATGTTGAAAAGATCTAATATTTGACTTTGGTTACTGAATAATGGACTTAAAATAATGTTTTATATTCCGAACTTCTACATTAGTGAATATTTGATTGAAAATAAAATTTTTAATTCTAGCAGTGGTGAGTAGTACACATGGAAGTTTTAATACTCCCAACTCTAGCATATATGAATATTAAAATGAAATAATATTCTCAATTCTAGTAATGATGAGTATTAAACTAAAAATAATACTTCCAATTCAGACATAAGTGATTATTACACCAAGAAGTCTTAATAGTCCTAACTCCAATATTGGTGAATATTAAATTGAAAAAAATTTATTGTATAAGAATGTGTTGCTCCTTTTAATACCTAAGAAAACTAGTCGTTGTGAGTCCATTTCTCTTAAACATTAAAAGTGAATAGAAATTAATTTTATAAATGGTTTTAAAAATGAATGTTTTAGCTTCCTTGTGATGGGTTTTTTTTTTAACTCTCATGCCATATAAAAACAATAATTTCTCCAACAAATCATCTCATCTAAAAATTTAAGTTGTTAGGTGAGACCCCAGAATATGATTTATATTATTATTTAACACATCCCTTGTACTCATCAAATAGAATGAGGAAGGTAAAATTCAAACTGATAATCGTTAAGTCAACAAGATTCTAATACCATATTAAAAAACCATATTACCCAAAAGTTTAAATTTTTAGATGAAGCTTCATGATATAATTTATATTATTATCTAAAAGTCACCTTCACTAACTCTCTTTACTTTCTCTTTGTTGCTTTCTATATGTTTTTTGGATTTATTTTTTATTTTAATGGTTTAAAAAAAAACCATTAACAAGGGGAAAATAATTGAAAATAACAAAATGAGCAAGTGAACACTCAAAACGTGCTGAAAACATATTTTTTATTTTACCTTTTTTTTGGAAAATCTTTAGAAAATAAGATCAAAATTGAATTATAATAATTATGTTTATCTCTTGTATTCCGAGACCTAGACAAAAAAAAACATAGGCGACTTAATTATCCCTGCAAGGACGTTTACATATCTGTATGTTTGTTTAAGGTACACAGATATTGGAATCATGAATTGATGAAAATCCTGATCCTCGTTTCAGGATATCAAATGTGTTAATATGTGAACCTGAGCGTACGTGTACACGTTAATTTACAGGAAAAAGAAAGGGAAAACAATTATTTATTAAATAATTTTTTTTTGAGATACAAAATGACTCTTTAGAAGTCATGCCATAAAAAATCAAGAGACTCGTCTAAGAGCTCCATCAAACTGGGAGCGTACAGATATGGATCACAGAAATGATCACTTGTCAATATCGGCTCCTGTGTGCTAGTAATTTCTTTTGCCTTTTCATGACCACCTTCTAACACATTTTGGAGTTCAACTTCAGTCTTATTGCTAGGAATTAACCTATGATCATTCGAACTTGATTTAGTATTGGAATCTGCCTCTGGTTTTTTGGAGAATTCTGATGAAGAATCACTAACTTTGTATTTTCCCTTAACCCCGAGTTTTTTGCTCAAATGAATGTTCCAATGATTCTTCACTTGATTATCTGTTCTTCCTGGAATCCGACCAGCAATTAGAGACCACCTAAATAAATAAAAAATGAAAGTTTAAGAACATATGTTTGGTACATTGAAAAGTAGCTCTAATTTTAACGAGTACATCAGAATTGCTGGTGATAGTTTCCATTCCAAAGACACAGTAGCTACATAGGACTTGTCATTAAAATTTTACCTAAATTTGACTAGCAAGGTTAACTATCTCAGCTAAAAACTCAAGTTTGTAGATGAGACCCTATAATATGATTATATTATATTATAGCACACCTCCTCAAGTAAAAGTCTTTTGGACTTGAAACTTGTACATGCTCACATTGCCTTGTGCTTGATTTTTTTATCAAATAGAATGGAGTGGTGAGATTCGAACTCGTGACCGCTGGGTCAACAAGGTTTTAATACCATGTTAAGGAACCATCTCACTTAAAAACAACTCGAAGATGAGACCCAGGTAAAGCCTAGGAAGTAATATATATATATATATATATATATACACACCCCACAATTCATTCTGCCCAAAAGCACATGATATTGGAGTGCGAATATCCTATTTGCGTATCAGACAAACATTAAGAAACACGAGTACTAATTGATCATTGTGTCCACAGTGACGATCAATCATGTACACTCGCCAACTTTATTAATAAATTAATGAAATAATAATGATTTATTAGAATCTCCCTTCCCTTTTTTAAGACCTCATTATTAGGTTTTATCTAGGAAAAAAGAATGAGATGCATGCTAAATCAAAATTAAACAACGTTCATACGAGATTGAAGAGAAACCTGTTGCCAAGAAGTTTATGGAGGCGGATGATAAGGTCATCCTCTTCCTCCGAGAAAGCCCCGCGCTTAACACTAGGGCTTAGATAATTCATCCATCTTAACCTGCAGCTTTTGCCATCTCTCTTGAGACCTAATTAAACCACAACATAAGAAAACGCAAACAAATCTCTTAGCTGAGAGCTCCAAAAATAGCATCAATTCATGGAAAGATAAAAAAAAAAAAAATGCTAACCTGTGAATTTTGCTGCTCGATTCCACTTCCCTTTGCCATGCACCTTCACGTAATCCATCAAGATTATATCTTCCTCCACTGTCCACAACCCTTTTCTATGCTCTCCATTCCCTGCTCCTTCCATTGTTGTTGCAGCAAGATGTTTATTGTAAATACCGAGATAGTTATGATGATTATTAACAAAAACCCTTTTCGAAGAGAGGTTGCTACAAAGAATTTTTGAAACTCGTTGTAGTGGTAGTAGTTTTAAGCAAGTTTTTGAAGCAGTTGAAATTCCGAGTCATGCGAAGTGACAAAGTTCATTACACAGCAATATAGATGGCCCACAGGAAGAAAATAGGCTTTTGTGATACATGACCTCAAATTATAAATGTATGGAGCTTTCAATTGTCAGGCCACCTTGGATTCTCCAGCCCTCTGACTCTCAGTCACGAACCGCAAATTACCACGCGGGCTAGAACTTTTCCTCGTTATTTTAATTGCAATGTTGCCGACATTTGTTATTTTATTAATTTAGTTGAGAAATAACTCCGTACAAAACATATTTACAATAATAATACAATTGAGAAGGTCATGGATGATATCTGCATGTGACTCTTTTATAATTATAAAATGAAATTAAATTGAGAAGAAATGAGAGAAACAAGGAAAAAACAATGTTTGACCAAAATTAATCATCATTGATATGAAATCTAAATGATACTTTTCATGATCAATGGTATTAATTCAAGTTCAAATTCAAATTCCAAATTCAGAAACTTATCAACAATTCAAAGTTAATTATCATACCCTATTGATAACATTTTATTCTATTCTCCCGTGTCGATTGAGGGCGAGACTCGTGTTACCATGCACGCATCTCAATGGAAAAGGTGATAAATACAGTGGGGATTCAGGGTGGTTGGAAATAAATCCCGATAGAGACGAGAGAGAGCCTTGTGTGAACTAATCTGAATACAGCTGGTGATGATTGATTGATATTTTCGGAATTTTGATCGGCTACATCGGGACAAGAAATATGGAGTCAATTATTATAATTTATAGCAGCGACTAGTACAATACGTGTACCAATAAAAACTATTTTGATCGAAATGAAAAAATAGTTTGTTTATAAAAAGTATTCGATATTTATATTAAATGGATATAGTGTATTAATTTTCAAATCTCATTCATTTGATTTAACATTGCGAGAGTTGCATCCATGTGACTTGCTTTTATATTAATTGGTTTCATGAGTCAAATAACAAACCAATCGACCCAATTGAGAGCTTGCTTTTAGAAGAAGAAAAAAATAAAAAATAAAATATATATATATATATATATATATATATATATATGAGATGTTTCATCAATCACATGTCTTGTTTCGTTACACCGCTACCGAGGAATTGAAGAAGAGGAGAGAGGCGTACCGAACTAGGCAGGTGATGCCCTATAATAAGTGGCAGTGCATGGTTCCATATGCACTGGTAATGGCGGTGGCGGCGAGTGTTTGCCATGCACCGCCACTGTCACCACACGTTCCACGAATTTCTTTTACCATTAATTCCAGTAGCGTCCGAACAACCCCGACCACATTGGAAGGTGATCAATTCCAAACAAATGATTTTTCAGCTGATTTGTAACATGATGGCAGATATTTTTATGTTGTGCGATTATTTTTGATGTACTTCTGAATATATATTTGTATTGCCATATTGGAAGCCATGCGGTTTTGGTTACATATTTGAGAGATTGATTATTAAGTAATCATCTCACCTAAAAGTTTAAGCTTGTAAGTGAGTTCCCATAATATAATTTGTATTATTCTCTAACACATACCCTCAAGTGAAAGTCTTTTGGGTTTGAAACTTACATAGGCTCACATCACCTTGTGCTTGGCTTTTATCAAATAGAATGGGAGTAGTGAGATTGGAACTCGTGACCACTAGATCAACAAGGCTCTGATATCATATTAAATAATCATCTCATCTTTAAGCTTGTAGGTTAGGTCCAAAAATATAATTTAAATTATTCTTTAACAATTATCAGGCTTCACGAGCGAATTAAAATTCTCTTTGGAGTAGTTTCAATTCCTTTCTTCATCATTGCTAACAAAATCCAAAACTCATAAATGAGAATTGAATTAGTTTAAGTAAAGCAGCACGCCTACTAATATGGAGTTGATGAGCTCTTGTGGTGGTGGTGGTGGTTTGCTTCTGCGAGTCAAGGAGCTGGCCGGACCTGCATGCATGCAGTAACCAAACCCAGTTGAAGCCTCAGGGTAAAACTGTTAATGGAGATTGAACCAAATTAACCAAACATTTTGTCTGTTTGTTTGGGTGGACTCGTCACAGTTTGGTCTTGCCGGGGTGTCCAATAGACATACTTTTAATGCAATCAAAAGCTGCAGGGCTGTGCTTCGTCACTGTCACCGCATGCATTATTGGTACCCGAGAGCAGGAACCAGCAGAGAGCTTTATTTTATTTATTCTCAAAACAAACAACACAGCCAACGATAGATTAAACTTGTACATCCCCCACAGACTCCTTTCATCACGTCCACTGCTTTGTCTTGGTAGTCCCAGACAATCTAAGAGTGATTCTCAAAGTTGCAGAATATGATACCTGTATCCCATGGTGTTTTCTCTGCCGACTGATTCGACTCCTGCTTCTCACGACAGTGTTTCTTTTTAAAAAACTTGCGTATATTACTTTTAAAATCAATAATCATATAAATTTATCATGTTAATAAATAAGGATTCGAATCTAAAAACATAAGAAAAACAAACGTTTGAACCCCGAACTTACTCTAATGTATCACTCAGTGTATGGTTAACTCAATATGGGAACTTGGATTATCGAGTGGAGGTTACTCGAGACAAGACAAATAATGCTACGAAATATATTTTTTCAAAATTCTTGACAAATTACATGCACACTGCAAATGCTGACTCTTACGAGCTCTAGGCGAGACCATCAATCAGAATTCTCAGCTTAAGAAGGTGTGCATCGATCTTCTAAACCCATGATCCTAGTCAGTTAATGTACATTCAAGAAGTAGTTGTCATTGGAGGCCTCCAAAACTATGAGCGGGTGACAGGTGGTACTGTCTTCAAACTTCAGCGTACATGACCATGCCCCATCCAATTGATGAACATGGTGGGTCCAAGAAACAGCGTTTCCAGTCTTCTCTAATCATTCTGCAGTCATTGAAGTTCAGAAACTTATGATGAGGTTATTTTAAAAAATATTGAAATTTTTTATTGTTTTATTCATGGGTCTAAATTATTTTAATATAATAGATCAAAATTATTCTCTTAAATAAAAAATATTTTTAATAAACTTCAATTACAATCCAATCCGTACAGAATTGAATCGTCAATGCCAGAATTACTCTGCCAGAATTTTCTGCTGTAACCCACTCAAAGACTCTGACTTCATAATAGCATTGGCAGCATTTATGACTGTTGATGGAGATTTAGCTCTCACCTATATTCAATCACGAGGAACAAAAGGTTAATAAAAGTTGGACTTTTCAACACAGGCAAAACAGAGCAGTCTTGTGGCCATGGAAGTTGGCATAATAAAGCAAACATGCCTGAAGCAAAAGAAGATGCGACAGTGAGAAGAATGAATGAAAAGTGAGGAGAAGAAAAAAATGGAAATAAATATCATAATACCGCATAAAATTCATACCCCAAATAAACACGGCCATTTAAGCCACCTGCTATCTCAAAGGAAAGCTTCTTGCCAAGTGCCTCAAGAACCGGACTTGCTGGTGAGCTCAACAGCCTAAAGATGAATGAGAAATCCATCATGAAATGTAAAAGGGGATCGAAGCTAGCTAGGTAATTACGCAGTGACCATCTTAATGAAGTTTAGAATAATCAGATTTTACTTACTCACTTGAACTTAAAAATGTATTTTCTAAATAATAGTTTTTCCTTGCATAAAAAAAGGTGTAATATTTCAAATTGCAGAAAATAATGTTTCCCATGATTACAAGGGGAGATGTCTCACATTCTTGATAAACCGGTTGAACATTCAAACGTGTAGTCTGTTAGAATATAGCCAGTTAAAATATAGCCGTTGTAAAGTAGCCATTGAAATATAGCCGTTGTAAAGTAGTTTTTTAGTTTTGTAACTACTATATAAGTTCATTCTCAAGTGTAATGTAAGAATACTTTTGGAAATATAAGAGTTCATACTTTTAACATGGTATCAGAGCGAATCTCGAATCTTTTATTTTGAAACGTATTTTTTTTTCCCTCTCGAATCTCGAATCTCAATTTATTTTCTTTTTTGAACCGTATTTCTTCATCTCGAAATTAATCCCAGAAATCCATACACCCATTAGAAATCCATACAGCCTTCATAAAGTTCTAAATGGAGAAAGTCTCTGTCTCTCTCGAAAACAAGGAACTCACCATGGAAGAACGAAACCTCCTCTCCATGGCTTACAAAAACGTGATCGGAGCTAGACGTGCTTCGTGGAGGATTATTTCCTTGATCGAGCAGAAAGATGGGAGTCATGGTAATGAAGACCACGTGTCTGTGACCCGTGACTATAGGGCTAAGATTGAGACCGAATTGTCTTCGATTTGTGACGGGATCTTGAAGGTGCTCGACTCAAAGGTGATTCCAGTGGTCAAGGCTGGTAATTCGAAGTGTTTCTATATGAAGATGAAGGGAGATTATCACAGGTGTTTGGATGAGTTCAAAACCGATGGACGATTATGTACTCATTGCGGTAAATCGGGTCAACCTACGACAAACGTTGTTCATCCAGGTATCATTGGTAAAACTTCTGCATCCTCTGTTATTTCTAAAAATAGCTCTTGGATTATTGATACAGGTGCATCCGATCATATGACTAAAGACTCTGGTAACTTAAATTCCTTAAAACCTTGCTATCGGTCAATTATTTATACTGCTAATGGTAGTACTTCTCCACTATCGGAGAAGGATCTGTGATCTTGAATGATTCTCTCACCCTGGATACCATTTTTATTGTTGTTCCATCTCTTGCGTATAACCTTCTGTCAGTTAATCAAATTACTGCTACTCCTAAGTGCACGGTAACGTTTTGGCCTCAGTTTTGTGTTTTTCAGGACATTCTAACCCGAAAGATTCTTGGTTATGGTGTTAGACGGGACAACATGTATTTCTTGGAATTAACAGAAAAAGGGGGGTCAATGCTGGGTCAAGCACATCATACCGTAGTAAGGATCAAGCTCACGCTCTCGTCTGGTTGTGGCATCGACGATGTCGCACTCCAAAATGTCCAGGCGACGCCAGTAGCTGACTAGTCCCCATGAGCGGGGAGATTATTATGTCGGGGATTATCTATTTTTATAAAAGAGAGTCGCCACCTAGTATTACTGAGTTACTAGGAAATCTATGACTGGTCTTTCAGAGATTCTAGGGTAAGGGACTGGTTGCATAAAGGGAAGGTTTTTGCACCCTAGTACGCCCTACCTAAGGTAAGTTGCTTGGTGTTTTTGTTTGTCTTATGATTGCTAAAATATTTTAAAAATATTTACATGTTGCCGATATATTATTTTCACTGAATATTTTGGATAGAATTTATCCAAACTCCGAAAACAATAATGTGAATCATCGAAAAGTTTTTTATATTTTTTGAATATTGGCTAATACCCTTTGGATTTTACAAACATGTTGTAAAATCTCAAAATGCAAGAAATGATTTTTCTTTAGCAAAATTCATGCTAAAACTCATTTTTCCCAAAAACCAAGATAATATATATTTTTTTGTAAGAAAACAATTTTAAAATATGCTAGTGTGTTGGCCTTATGCAAGAAAAAAAAACAACACATTTTTTAGGTTTTTTTTATATAAAAAACAAATATATATTTATATATATTTTTATATTTTTTATTACTATTTTATTATTATATTATTATTATATTATATTTATATAATTATTATATATTATCCCCGGTGGTGGCTCGCCACCTCACCCATATGCAAATCTGGGTTGCCGACCAGTGGTCTCGGTCGGGTGACGATCTCAACCTTCACTAATAGGTCTGGGTCGTGGCCCAGACATTCACGGGTCCGGGCCGTGGCCCGACATTTACAGATCCGGCCTGGTCCAGAGCCCGACCCGGCTAGGCGACGTAATCGAGATTTTGCAGGAGGAAGAAGATCAACAAGAAAAAACATGGATTTTTCAAGTGCAAAGAATGGGAATTCCGTTGATACCTTCGTGTAGAGGACGTCGAGGTGGTTCTTTTGGTCGTGACGATATCGGGAATGGTGGTCGAAGCTCGCCGGAAAAGGCGATGGAAGTCGCCGGAGCTCGTTGCTGTGATGGGGTCGTCGTTCATCGTTCTTCACCTGCGATGGAGCTTAGTTTCGCGGAGTATGGAGAGCTTCGGAGGTGGTTCTTGGTGGACCGAGAAGGGGTTAGAGGGAGCAAGGAGCGCCGGTGGGTGCTGTTTTTTCGGAGAAGACAGAGGCTAGAGAGAGAGGCTTCAAGTCTGTGTTTTTGTGAGACCGAGAGAGAGGAAGAAACAGAGGCAGAGAGCATGAGGGACGCTGTGGTTCTTATGAAAGTGGGATGAGGGGGTGATCGGCGATTTTTTTCTTTGCACCGAGAGGAGAGCTTGCCGAGAGATATCAGATGGTTTTAGTCCGAGGAAAGGGAAGTGGATCTTCGATCCTTCGCGCCGAGAGAGATCAAGCAAGAAGAAACTTGAAAATCCAAAAATCAGAGAAAAATCCCCCGCTTTTTCCTCGAATTGCCTCCCCTTTGCTCCCATGGTGCTCTGGTTCATATAACCAAAGCATGTTACCGCTGGAGGGAGAGATGCTTTCGGCTCCCTATTTTTATGCAGGTGCCGAGAGAGTTGTCTGCCATGTGGGTGGTTTCGGGTGGCCCAACAAATATTGTTTGTTGTTTTTTATGCAAAATACAATGTGGTCTCTCAATTCAATAACTCTTTTAATTGCGTCCTCCATTGAACTTAAATTTATGATTTTGTTCAATCATACCCTCCTTCATAACTTCAATACTAGCCTTGACTTTGTACGCCTTTTCTATTTTGGTCCCCGATTTTTTATCTGTGCGATAAGGTCTCCAAACAACCATTAAACTCTTTATTTGTTCAATTTGGTCCCCAATTTCGCTTAATTGACTTAGAAAAAAATTCAAATTGGTTTCCAAAAATTCAAATATCATCAATTGAGCCCGAATTAATTTTAAGAACTTGATTTCGTATTGACTAAGCTTTTAATAAAAATTAATTTGATCAATTAAAGTATAATTAAGTCGTCAAGCTTAATTAAACCCTCCAATTGGACCTAAATTAAATCCTGAATATAATTACGCTTTTATATTGAACCAACGACTATATCAAATTGGTCCATAAAAATATAATTATATTTTATGACTTAGTTTATGCGTGGATTTATCTTATAATAAATTACTTTAGCTTTGGATCCGCGTTTTTTTCATTTCTAGGCACAAAAGGGTATAATCGATTTTTCCAAAAATATTCAAAATTTTAATTTGATTTTTTTACCTACACCATTCCCTATTTTATTTTATTTTTTTGTTATTTTCTGATAGTTTTGGGGCATGACCCAAAATTGGGTTACAACAGTTGCCCCCTTCTTTACAATGCTTACGACTAAAGTCTTTACCAAAGACTTTAGCTTAGTAAGTGTTGTAAAGAAAAAAAATAGAGCTTGTCTCATTGTGACACATGGCTTACCAGTTAGGAGAGTCTCGATAGTGACGGATGACTTACCCGGGTCGGATTATGACGGGTGACCTGCCCGAGTTAATAAAGTCTCGATAGTGACGGATGACTTACCCGGGTCTGATTATGACGGGTGACCTACCCGGGTTAGTAAAGTCTCGATAGTGACGGATGACTTACCCGGGTCTCATTCTGACGGGTGACCTGCCCGAGTTAGTAAAGTCTCGATAGTGACGGATGACTTACCCGGGTCGGATTATGACGGGTGACCTGCCCGAGTTAAAAGAGTCTCGATAGTGACGGATGACTTACCCGGTCCGATTATGACGGTGACTCGCCTGAGTTAAAAGAGTCTCGATAGTGACGGACGACTTACCCGGTCCGATTATGACGGTGACTCGCCTGAGTTAAAAGAGTCTCGATAGTGACGGATGACTTACTCGGGTCGCATTATGACGGGTGACCTGCCTGAGTTAAAAGAGTCTCGATAGTGACGGATGACTTACCCGGGTCTGATTATGACGGGTGACCTGCCCGAGTTAGTAAAGTCTCGATAGTGACGGATGACTTACCCGGGTCTGATTATGACGGGTGACCTGCCCGAGTTAGTAAAGTCTCGATAGTGACGGATGACTTACCCGGGTCTGATTATGACGGGTGACCTGCCCGAGTTAAAAGAGTCTCGATAGTGACGGATGACTTACCCGGGTCTGATTATGACGGGTGACCTGCCCGAGTTAGTAAAGTCTCGATAGTGACAGATGACTTACCCGGGTCTCATTATGACGGGTGACCTGCCCGAGCTAGTAAAGTCTTGATAGTGACGGATGACTTACCCGGGTCTGATTATGACGGGTGACCAGCCCGAGCTAGTAAAGTCTCGATGGTGACGGATGACTTACCCGGGTCTCATTATGACGGGTGACCTGCCCAAGTTAGTAAAGTCTCGATAGTGACGGATGACTTACCCGGGTCTGATTATGACAGGTGACCTGCCCAAGTAGAAAGGAAAGAGGTCTCATTTTTCTGGGTGACCGACCCTAGTTAGAAAGGTCTCATTTTCTGGGTGACCGACCCTAGTTAGTGAGGTCTCATTTTTCTGGGTGACCGACCCGAGTTAGTGAGGTCTCATTTTTCTGGGTGACCGACCCTAGTTAGAAAAGGTCTCATTTTTCTGGGTGACCGACCCTAGTTAGTGAGGTCTCATTTTTCTGGGTGACCGACCCTAGTTAGTGAGGTCTCATTTTTCTGGGTGACCGACCCTAGTTAGTGAGGTCTCATTTTTCTGGGTGACCGACCCTAGTTAGTGAGGTCTCATTTTTCTGGGTGACCGACCCGAGTTAGTGAGGTCTCATTTTTCTGGGTGACCGACCCGAGTTAGTGAGGTCTCATTTTTCTGGGTGACCGACCCTAGTTAGAAAAGGTCTCATTTTTCTGGGTGACCGACCCTAGTTAGTGAGGTCTCCTTTTTCTAGGTCACCGACCCTAGTTAGTGACGTCTCATTTTTCTGGGTGACCGACCCTAGTTAGTAAAGTCTCATTTTTCTGGGTGACCGACCCTGGTTAGTAAGGTCTCATTTTTCCGGGTGACCGACCCTAGTTAGAAAAGGTCTCATTTTTCTGGGTGACCGACCCTAGTCATGGTCTCATTTTTATGGGTGACCGACCCGGATTTCATGGTCTCATTTTTATGGGTGACCGACCCGCATGTCATGGTCTCATTTTTATGGGTGACCGCTCGGCTAGCATGGTCTCATTTTTATGGGTGACCGACCCGGATATCATGGTCTCATTTTCATGGGTGACCGACCCGGATATCATGGTCTCATTTTTATGGGTGACCAGACCGGATATCATGGTCTCATTTTTATGGGTGACCAGACCGGATGAAAGATGATGATTATGGGGATGCAATGCATGATGATGCATGTATACTTACCGAGAACTATAGGTCCCCTTTCTCCGATGCTCCATTGTCGTAGGATGTCTTTGCCTAGTGTCCAAAGCTTTGTTGTCATCAAGTCTCAAACCCATTGCTTCTTCCGGCAGTATCTGCGATGATCTCCGCTCTCGGTGCTTATCAAGTTTAACATTGCCCCAGTGTGTGGTATTGTTTGATTCACCATGAAGAAGTGTAACCAACCATCCATCTTCTTGGATTCTCTCAATAACAGACTCTCGGTTTATGCGTGTGTTTGCTAGCAATCATTGCAAAGCTTGCTAATCGTTGACCTCATCTTCGGTTGTCGATCGCTTAATCAATTTTCTTCATCAATTGAATCATGTTTCTCTTAGAGTACGTCATTATCAACCTTCATGGAATTCTCAAGTCATCCATAAATGCATCCCAAACTCGTCGGTGCATGCTCTATGCTATCATCAAGAAATTTCTCTTAGCTTGTGAGAGGAGATGTAATGCTATTATCACCGACATTCATGCGATCAATCTCGCCTTGAGTTGATGCAGCTGCTCCGCCATGCAATCTGAAACTCTTCGTCATAAACTCAATTTCTTCTAAACAAATCCATTTTGTTTGCAAAGATATGATATTGTCATTAACGAGGTTTTTCTGTCTCTCGTATTTATGCGGTGAATCGAACCTTGAGTCGACTAGCTTCGCAACAATTATCTCATGATCAACCTTACGACCTGTATTCTTTCCAACATTTATCAAAATGCAACCATGCAACAAATCTTTGGAGACAAACAAATCTGCGAGTAAGATGATATTTCAAATCAAGTTGCCCTTAAAATGCAATCTTATTCTCAATCACTCGTTGAAGCTTACCACACCATCACTCTCTATTAAGCCATTTGCTTATGCTTCTCTGCCCCCAAGCTGATGTTAAATTATTTGCATTCCTATCAAGATCCACATTCTGGCCTCTAACTGTTGAGCATTCTGATGATAGCCGAGAATCATAGGCTCAAAAAGTGTTTAAGAGTTTCACAGACCTAGGATCACCATCATCTAGTCATTAACTCCCTTGCTCTTGTTGTCTTAGTAGAAGAGACCACATCAAAATGCGTTAATTATTTTAACGTGATTTTTTTATCAATCAACCAATGCTCTAAGAATCTCTACGACCATGTCATTCCTTTCATTGACAATTTCAAACTTAAAAGGGGGATTCTAAAACTCGAACCATCATTTGTCATCTAATGTTATTTCATCTCTTGTTGTACTCAACATAGTATAACAAAACAATTCTGCACAATCTTCCTTTGATGGACAACTTATCTTGCAGACTCAAAAATCTTATTAACATTTCTTCCCACATGAGGTTTGACCACAAATACTAACGGACATGGCATAATTCAATATTCTCCTTTTTTTCATTTTTTTTTCTTTTTTTCTTTTTTTTTTTGAACTCGTCCTTCCCATTAACTCTTGGTTTTTGTCATGTCCTATCTCAATTTGATTGTTCCCAATGTTGGTTTTTTCATCGTTAAACATCTTCCCTTCTATTGATTCTTAATGTTGTCACTGTATCCTCAAACTTCAAATCTCTTATTGTCCCTTACTGTACTTGCCCCCAGTGTATTTGCCCCCAGTGTGAGTTTGCTTGATTTTCCATTTAGCGCAGAGTTCTATAATCATTCTTTCATTGAAGTTCTGAGCATTGTCAGTTATGATCTTTTCTGGTGGTCTGCATCGACGTATCAAGCAAATTTCTTCAACACCCTTCTACGTTACATGAGCAAATGACCCAGCTTCTATCCATCTTGTGAAATAATGAATAGTCACAAGAATAAAATCATGATCATTGCTGGCTTTTGGTTGATATACCCAATCACATCAATTCCCCTCATTTGCAAAAAGCCACAGAGATATCAAGTTAAACATAGGAGCCGAAGGGGCATCCATCTTGCCACCATGGACTTAATATTTATGACACTTGCGAACATAGTCCATGCAATCAATCTCTAATGACTTCCAGAAATAACCATTTATGTGCATTTTCCTATCCACCATATGCCTATTAACATGGGTTGAGCGAATTCCTTCGTGGATTTCTCGCAACATGTTTCCGGCTTCAACTCCATCTAAGCATCTTAGCAAAAAACCGCTCGGATGACCTCTTATACAAAACTTCTCCATTAATGTAAAAATCCTCGTTAACTTTCTCAAGGTTTTTTTTTTTTTTTGGGATACCCCGGGGATAAGCTCGATTTGGATGAAGTTCTTGATATCGTAGTACCAAGGATTTCCATCTATTTCTTCCTCAACTGAGCAGCAATGAGCTGGTTTAATCTTCTCATATTAATGTGTACCTGACATCATTGCTCTCCTTGCTTTTGAAGCTACCTTCAACTGAGGATGTAGAACTCTCTAAATTCTTCGGCTTCTCTTACCTTCAAGAGATTTCTTTGCTCCCTAGAGTCAAGTTCCTTCTCATTTCTTGCTCTTCCCTTGCTTTCATCACCGGTAATAGATTTCACTGGAATTACAGTCTTGACATCCCTTTTTCTGGAAGATCATGTTCCTCAGGCTTTTCTTTTGCTACCTTGAATAAAAAATCCTTACTATCTCCAGCAATGGTACTATGGAATTAGGTCACCTAACGAATAGGGTCTTGACATCCCCCCTTTTTTTGTGCACCTTCTGCTCATTTTGTTTGCCTAGTTTGCCACTGCTTCTAGAATTTTCAGCATACCTAGACAGTCCTGAATGACTATTAATATTTTCTCTTTTGCAAAAATTCCCAGGAGCTGTTTTAAACAAGGATTCATATGGCGGTTTTGCTGAGATGACTAAATTCCTCTCTTTAGGATCCTTTACTAGAGTTGTCCCATTCTGGTTTGTTTGCAAGGTCCTCGCATTAGCCAATATCCAAGGCGAGAGCTTGACTCTTGCCAGGGAAACATTCATCCGTCTTTCATCAGCAACGAACCCAATACTATTGGAGCTCAATCCATTCATAGATGAACTTTTAATCAACTACTCTAACAAATGGAAAGCATCAAATATCATCCTCTAGGTCCTCCTTTTGAAAAATCATTGCGACTCACGTTCATTATAAAAGACGATGCATCGGATTTCTTACCGCGAAGCTCCTAGCCGTCCGTGATGTCATAAAATAAATAAAGGCCAAGGCCCCAATTCATGAAGTGATACTGATTTGTTCTCTGTTCATCAACTTGCTACCATAAAAGTGCAAGGAGGGAAACTGGCGGATTGAAATATCAAATTTGTGTAAAACACATCTCAAGACAGTGCTATTATTGAACCAGTTCGGCTTATTGATGACATAACCAGGTTCCGCACCAAAATTTGAAATTATCCTGTGTTGCCGAAATCTTTAATTACTGGCTTGCTCGGTAACAGATATGGAGCTGCAAACCCACCGTGCTTAATCAACTTGAAGCTGATTCAGTGCTTAGCGTGAATCAGGTTTCTAATGACATTGTAGAATGCCTCTATGATCAAAAATATGTTCGTCCCATTGTCTATTGCCGCTGTAACATCTTGACCTAGGCTAATCTCCTTGCATTGCTAAGCACATCCATGTTGTAGCACTCAGGCCCAGTCAAGCTAAAGGTTTCAGCATCCTCCCCGGCCTAAAAAATGGAATGATATCCATTCCCACCAGATTACTGCGGTGAATTTGCTCAAAGATCTTGGATATCACTGCTTTCACACCTAGTAGCTTTGGACCCTTGGCAGCCCAATCACGAGAACTTCCACTCCCATGCTCAACACCAACCAACACAGTTGTATCATGCCCCTCACTCTTGTACCTCATGGCAACATCAATCACATATAGTTTCTCTCCAGCTGAAATATTAATTGTTTTAAGTCTAACTTCTCCCAATTTATTGCCAATGTGAATGATGGCAAATGTGCCTCTTGCCATAATTTCATCATTACCACGGCGATCGCCATAAGAATTGAAGTCTCTTCTATCAACTCTACATTCCATGAGGTATCTAGCAACGACGATTGTCCTTGTGTATGTTGCCACTGGTGAACTGTGATTAGTTGTAATACTATCCCCGAGCTTGAGCAAGCAATAAACATCCTTCACACCATGTGGTCCTGGCGGTGACATGGTCATGCTTTTGAAATATGATGGATCATGTATTTGGAATCCCAGCGTCATGATTGCTCGAAGGAACATGTAATTGATTCCACATGGGATTTCTCTTGGTGATCTTTTCCACACCAATAGGCTCTGCTTTCAAAATCAATACCCATTGTTCCAGCAAGTGCATAAGCTACCATAAGTGGTGGAGAAACAAGATAATTAGCTCTTATTAGAGGATGGACTCGACCCTCAAAATTTCTATTCCCATAAAACACAGCAGAAACCACTACATCATTTTCAGTGATAGCTGATGCCCCTGCTTCATCCATATCTCCAAAACTCCCGATGCAGGTGGTGCCTCTATAACCAACAGTATGAAACCCTAGTTGATTCAGATACTTCTGCAAGCCACTCTTTTCTAAATATTCAGTTATAAACCCCAAAACCTGGAGCAGGACTTGTCTTAATCCATGGTTTCACCTTCAATTCTAGTTCACAACCTTTCTTTGCAACTCCGAACATGACACTAGGGTTTGAGGTATTTGTGCCACAATATCACCATGTCCGAAGTTAGCTGAGACCCACGAGAACTAAATTCCACAACCTTGCCTCAAGATTATTTAGGTATTGCGAATCCCTTAAATCCAACCCTGTTGTCAATCAACTTTCATTTCTCTCAAAGTATCTAGATCAAGGTTACGATATACAAGGTTCCACATCATCAAGATTCAATGCTAGCCAAAAAGAGTACACTTTGCTCACTGTAGTCCACCAACATCCTGTTTGCTCTTATATAAGATTTCATCAATTCTGCCTTTTAGTTTCAGATATTGCAGTGTGACATGATCCACAAGAAAGAAAACCCATGGTAGCACAATACTCAGGAGACATGCTGGCAATAGTGACAATTCATTCAAGCTCCATTTAAGGAGGAGCAACGATCTGCTAGTGACCTTCAACAAACATGTTTTGGAAAGCATTTGAGCCCTATTTAAGGAATGCAAATCTTTCTTTGTTTCTTTGGAACTCAAGCTCCATATTAGTCTACACTGCATTTCCTGATCAACCTGAACTGAATGATCAATAACAAGATCAAACTGAAACCGATGGGTTGATCTTATTAGAATTACCTCCCAGATTATTCATCACATCTCGCATGCGGGCAAGGTCAACAACACCAGTAATATCTTGAAGAAAGACTCTAGCAGGCTTGAATGGAATTTCAACTAATTTAGGATCAAATTTCTCCCATCCATAATCTTCTCAACATCATTACTCTCATCCTTGAAACTCGTCGCAGTTTCTAATTGTCGGTTCCAAAAGAATCTTAATTGAATATGGCAGTCTATCAATTTTGGGGTCATTGAGAGCAGGCAAGCTATAGCACTTGCCATATTCGCCACTAGGCAAAAGTGTCTTTTTTAGGATTTTCATGTTTATGCAAAAGATATTATGGAGCCTGGGGGTAGGTTTACTATTTGGGCTCTAAAGAGGGTCTCTCGCTGTCCCAGTGATCACCTTCGTAAAGGCAATATGGGTCTTAGCAGATAATGGGATGGTACGTATACCAATCACTATCGTCTAAGCTCTCAGCAAAGAGTTGGGGTTTACCAATCTAAGCTCTCAACAAAGATAATGGGATGGTACGTATACCAATCACTATCATCCTGATGGTAGGTTCTAGTTCCTTTACGTGAGACATGGGGTAGGCTTACTATTTGGGCTCTAAAGAGGGTCTCTCGCTGTCCCAGTGATCACCTTCGTGAAGGCAATATGGGGTCTTAGCAGATAATGGGATGGTACGTATACCAATCACTATCATCTAAGCTCTCAGCAAAGAGTTGGGGTTTACACAAACTTAAACTTTGACTCAAGTCATAGGTAAGCTGCTAGTCCCCCACGTAACTTAAGGTTTAGTGTGTGCTCTCAAAATAAATAAAAAGTGATGCATGACGAGGCATATTATGATGACAGGATGAAAAGATGCATGCTAAAGCTTTTAAACAAATAAATAATTCATGGCAACATAAGAATAAATGAATAAATAAACACACAAATAATTAGCATATCATAAACAAACAAGCTTATCAAGCCTAGTCCAAAGTTCTCCAGTGGAGTCGCCATTCTGTCGTACCCCAAAATGTATCAGGCGACGCCAGTAGCGACTAGTCCCCATGAGCGGGGAGATTATTATGTCGGGGATTATCTATTTTTATAAAAAGGAGTCGCCACCTAGTATTACTGGTTACTAGGAAACCTATGACTGGTCTTTCGGAGATTCTAGGGTAAGAGACTGGTTGCAGTAAAGGGAAGGTTTTAGCACCCTAGTACGCCCTACCTAAGGTAAGTTGCTTGATGTTTTTGTTTGTCTTATTATTGCTAAAATATTTTAAAAATATTTACATGTTGTCGATATATTATTTTCACTGAATATTTTGGATAGAATTTATCCAAACTCCAAAACAATAATGTGAATCACCGAAAAGTTTTTTATATTTTTTGAATATTGGCCAATACCCTTTGGATTTTACAAACATGTTGTAAAATCTCAAAATGCAAGAAATGATTTTTCTTTAGCAAAATTCATGCTAAAACTCATTTTTCCCAAAAACCAAGATAATATATATTTTTCTTTAAGAAAACAATTTTTAAAATATGCTAGTGTATTGGCCTTATGCAAGAAAAACAACACATTTTTTAGCTTTTTTTATATAAAAAACAAAAATATTTTTTTATATTTTTTATTATTTATATTATTATTTTATTATATAATTATTATATCTATATTTATATAATTATTATATATTATCCTCGGTAGTGGCTCGCCAACTCACCCATATGCAAATCTGAGTCGCCACTCAGCTGGTCTCTGTCAGGTGATGACCTCAACCTTCACTATTAGGTCCGGGTCGTGGCCCGGATATTTACTGATCCGGTCAGGTCTAGAGCCCGACCCGGCTAGTGACGTAATCTGAGATTTTGCAAGAGGAAGAAGATCAACAATAAAAAAACATGGATTTTTCAAGTGCAAAGAATGGGAATTCGCTAATACCTTGGTGTAGAGGACGTCGAGGTGGTTCTTTTGGTCGTGATGATATCGAGAATGGTGGTCCGAGCTCACTGGAAAAGGCGATGGAAGTCGCCGAGTCGTTGTTGTGATGGGGTCGTCGTTCATCGTTCTTCACCTACGATGGAGCTTAGTTTCGCGGAGTATGGAGAGCTTCGAAGGTGGTTCTTGGTGGACCGAGAAGGGGTTAGAGGAGCAAGGAGCGCCGGTGGGTGTCTGTTCTTCTGAGAAGACAGAGGCTAGAGAGAGAGAACGAGCGAGGAGAGAGAGAGGCTTCAAGTCTGTGTTTTTGTGAGACCGAGAGAGAGGAAGAAACAGAGGCCGAGAGCATGAGGGACGCTGTGGTTCTTGTGAAAGTGGGATGAGGGGGTGATCGGCGATTTTTTCTTTGCACCGAGAGGAGAGCTTGCCGAGAGATATCGATGGTTTCATCCGAGGAAAAGGGAAGTGGATCTTCGGTCCTTCCGACGCGAGAGAGATCAAGCAAGAAGAAACTTGAAAATCCAAAAATCGGAGAAAAATCCCCCGCTTTTTCCTCGAATTGCCTCCCCTTTGCTCCCATGGTGCTCGGTTCGTGTAACCAAAGCATGTTACCGTTGGAGGGAGAGATGCTTTCGGCTCCCTATTTTTATGCAGGTGCCGAGAGAGTTGTCTGCCATGTGGGTGGTTTCGGGTGGCCCAACAAATATTGTTTGTTGTTTTTTATGCAAAATACAATGTGGTCTCTCAATTCAATAACTCTTTTAATTGCGTCCTCCATTGAACTTAAATTTATGATTTTGTTCAATCATACCCTCCTTCATAACTTCAATACTAGCCTTGACTTTGTACGCCTTTTCTATTTTGGTCCCCGATTTTTTATCTGTGCGATAAGGTCTCCAAACAACCATTAAACTCTTAATTTGTTCAATTTGGTCCCCGATTTCACCTAATTGACTTAGAAAAAAAATCAAATTGGTTTCCGAAAATTCAAATATCATCAATTGAGCCCGAATTAAATTTAAGCACTTGATTTCTTATTGACTAAGCCTTTAATAAAATTAATTTGATCAATTTAAAGTATAATTAAGTCGTCAAGCTTAATTAAACCCTTCAATTGGACCTAAATTAAATCCTGAATATAATTACGCTTTTATATTAAACTAACGACTATATCAAATTGGTCCATAAAAATATAATTATATTTTATGACTTAGTTTATGCGCGGATTTATCTTATAATAAATTACTTTATCTTTGGATCCGCGTTTTTTCATTTCTGGGCACAAAAAGGGTATAATCGATTTTTTCAAAAATATTCAAAATTTTAATTTGATTTTTTAACCGAAACCATTCCCTATTTTATTTTATTTTTTTGTTATTTTCTGATAGTTTTGGGGCATGACCCAAAATTGGGTTACAACAATGCATCGACTCAGACATCTTTTCTTCGGGTACCTTAAGAGGTTACAACCACACTTATTTTCAAGTTTAAGAATTTTGGATTTTCAGTGTGAAATTTGTGAACTAGCGAAAAACGATCGTATTTCTTATATGCCGAGTTTGCATAAACGATCGTCATTCATTCAGATGTTTGGGGTCCTGCAAAGGTTTTGTTTATTTTCTAATGTCCACTATTTTGTTACATTTATTGATGAATGTACTCAGATGACCGGGATATTTCTTCTCCGGAATAAAAGTGAAGTTGGTACAGTTTTTCAGGAATTTCACACAATGGTGCGAACCCAATACCAATGACACATTCGTACACTTCAATTAGATAATGGTACAGAGTTCATGGATCAAGTGTTGAGCAATTTTTTAAATCATCATGGAATTCGACATCAGACCTCCTGCACGTATACTCCACAGTAGAACGAATTAGCAGAAAGGAAGAATAGACAAATTATGGAAGTTGTTCGTGCTTCGCTATTTGGCATGAATATGCCAAGATATTATTGGGGTGAGACGGTAAAATCAGTTGCTTACTTAATAAATCGAACACCATCAAATGCAATTCAATTTCAATCTCCTTAGTATAAAATGGAATCTCTTCTCATTGTTCCTCATCTATCAAAGCTGGATACACAGGTGTTTGGTTGTATGGTATATGTCCACATCCTGAAAGTCCTGCAAAGCAAACTGGATCCTTGTGCAAAGCGGTGTGTTTTTGTAGGTTACTCAGCGTTTCAGTAAGGATATCGGTGCTATGATCCTCAACATCGAAAGCTACATGTAACCTTGGATGCATCCTTTCGAGAATCTGAACTCTACTATCCAGGAGGAGTTCTAGGGTCTTCTCTTCAGGGGGAGAGAAACAATGAAGAGAATGGTGATCTATTTGAATTAGAGAAAAATGGAAGAATAGTTGAGAGTCATCCTGAGTAAACAAGGAAAACTGATGTAGCTTCTCACAACAGTGAAGATTTGGAAGTTTATGTCGATCAAAATCTCCCAAGAAACAACCCCTCTTTGTCTTCAAAGCTGCCAATGTCTACACCATTAACCAAAGATTCAAACCAGAATATCTCTCCTCAGTTCCCTCAGGTATCTCTAAATTCTATTCCAAATAAGATAAATGAAATCCCTGTCTTAAAAGATAATATGATCAACAGATACCCACAGAGGTCGAATAGGGAAGTTCCGAAGAAACAATATGAACCTGATCCAAATACCAAGACTAAATACTCAATCAGTAATTATATGTCTTCTCATAGGTTGTCTAAATCGTATGCATTCTCTGTTAATCAATTATCAACTGTATCTATTTCTAGTAATATACAGGATGCACTAGCAGATCCAAAATAGACTAAGGCGATGAACGAAGAAATGGAAGCACTTCAGAGGAATAACACTTGGGAAATTTATCCATTACCAAAATGGAAGAAGACAATTGAGTGCAGATGGGTGTTCACTGTAAAACTCAAGGCGGATGGCAGTATTGATCGGTACAAAGCAAGGCTGGTTGCGAAGGGATATACATAAGTATGGGGTAGATTATCAAGAGACTTTTGCCCCAGTTGCAAAAATCAATATTATCTGCATCCTCATATCTTTAGCGGTTAATCAAGATTGGGTCCTACAACAATTTGATGTTAAGAATGCTTTTCTAAATGGAGACCTTGAAGAAGAAGTCTATATGGATTTGCCACCGGGAGCTAAACAAAAACCCTCGTGTAGAAATGAAGTTTGCAAACTAAAGAAGGCATTATACAGTCTTAAACAGTCACCCCGGGCTTGGTTCGGAAGGTTCTCATCTACGATGAAGGAATTTGGCTATAAACAAAGTAATTCAGATCAGACTTTGTTTATAAAACACAAAGGAGGGAAGGTAACAACACTAATAGTATATGTGGATGATATGGTCTTAACAGGAGATGATCCAGAAGAAAGAAAGGCACTACAATAGTTCTGGCATCGAAATTCGAAATGAAAGATCTTTGACAACTGAAGTACTTCTTAGGGATTGAGGTCTCAAGGTCAAAGATGGGGATATGTCTATCACAATGAAAATATGTGTTAGATTTATTGGCTGAAACTGGAATGCTTGCATGCAAACCGGTAGATACACCTATGGAAATGAATCACAAATTGGGACAAGCAGAAAATCAAACGCCAGCGGACAAAGGAAGTTATCAATGATTAGTTGGAAAACTAATATACTTATCACATACTAGGCCAGACATAGCCTATGCAGTAAGTGCGGTAAGCCAGTTCATGCACGCACCAGGAGAAGAACATATGAACGCAGTATATCGGATTTTAAGGTATCTGAAGAGTGCACCAGGAAGAGGACTATTGTTCTCAAAGAACGAGACTCGCACAGTTGAAGGTTTTACTGACTCGGATTGGGCAGAAACCGGATCGATAGGAGATCGACATCGAGGTTATTTCACATTTGTAGAAGGCAACCTGGTCACTTAGAGAAGTAAAAGCGTAAACTAGTCGCTAGATCAAGTGCAGAAGCAGAATTCCGAGGTATGGCTCATGGCGTGTGTGAATTATTATGGGTAAAACATGTGTTGCAGGATTTGGGAGTTGATTATGGGATGTCTATGAATCTACACTGTGATAATAAAGCTGCTATTGAGATTGCTCACAATCCAGTACAACATGATCGTACCAAACACGTCGAAGTAGATCGACACTTCATAAAGGAGAACCTTGATAGGAAAATTATACAATTTCCTTTTGTACGGTCCGAAGATCAGTTAGCTGATATCCTTACAAAGGCAGTTTCAGGAAGGGTATTTCATGACGCTATTAGCAAGATGAGCATGATAAATATCTACGCTCCATCTTGAGGGGGAGTGTTAGAATATAGCCGTTAAAATATAGCCGTTGTAAAGTAGCCGTTGGAATATAGCCGTTGGAATATAGCCGTTGTAAAGTAGTTTGTTAGTTTTGTAACTACTATATAAGTTCATTCTCAAATGTAATGTAAAAATACTCTGGAAATATATGAGCTCATACTTTTAACAATGAGCCATCTTTGAGGGCACCAAAATCAAGCTTTCCCACCGGTCGACTGAACATAAACATTTAAAGAAAGCTCGAGAAATGAGAAAACAATTGCAGAAGAATTGGTAAAAAGATTGATGTTATTCATGAATCATCTGATGGGTTTTATACAGAAATTGTGAGAGTTTAGATCCTACTCTATTGCCTGTTATTTAGGTAGATCAAGTTACAAAGGAAATAAACTACTAAGGATCTGTTACATTGTCAATTTCCTAAATTGCAGTGTTGGTTTCCTATTCCGTGTGGTCTTCTTCAACACTCCCCCTCAAGTTGGAGTGTATGTTTATGACACCCAACTTGCTCAGCAGCATCTCAAATTGCGTAGAACTTAACGGCTTGGTGAACAAGTCGGCTGGCTGATCTGTGGTCTTTATGTAGGCTGTCCGTACTGTTCCTTCTTGAATCTTCTCACGCACTAGATGGCAGTCTATCTCTATGTGCTTTGTCCGTTCATGAAACACTGGGTTTGAGGCGATGTGCATTGCAGCCTGGTTGTCGCAAAAGAGTGTGACTGGTTGTGTATGGTTTATCCTCAAATCCTTTAAAACATTTTTCAGCCATGTTATTTCGCAGCAAGTGGTGGCCATGGAACGATACTCTGCTTCCGCACTTGATCGAGATACCGTATTTTGCTTCTTTGTCTTCCAGGATATTGGAGCTTGTCCGAGCATAATACAATATCCTGTTATCGATCTCCTTGTATCAGCACACCGAGCCCAATCAGCATCGCAGAATGCTTGGAGCTGCAACGAGCCTGTGGAAGGGAAAAAGATACCTTGCCCAGGCGTGTGCTTGATATACCTGAGGACTTTGTGTGCTGCTTCAAGGTGGGGCTGTCTTGGCTTCTCCATAAACTGGCTCAACATGTGCACTGAGTATGCCAAGTCAGGCCTCGTGATGGTTAAATAAATCAACCTGCCCACGAGTCGCCTATATGAGGATGGGTTTTCTAACAGTGTCCCATTTGTCTGATTGAGTGAAATGTTCTGCTCAACTGGAAACCTTGATGGTTTGGACCCTAGAAACCCAACATCATCCAATATCTCAAGTGCATATTTTCGTTGGCATAAAGCAATGCCCTGTTTTGACCGTGCAACCTCTATGCCCAGGAAATATTTAAGTTGTCCCAGATTTTTGAGCTTAAATTTCTTGGAGAGCATTTGTTTGGTCTCCTCAATGTCCTGTAAACTGTTGCCCGCCAATATTACATCATCAACATAAACAAGCAGTGCCAAGAAGTTACCTTGTCGATTTCGAACGAATAGTGAATAGTCTGATAATGACTGTTGAAATCCAGCAGCCTTGAGGGAGTTCGATAGTTTAAGAAACCACTGTCTGGACGCCTGTTTTAGTCCATACAGGGACTTGTTCAATTTGCATACACGGGTCTCCCCCTTTCGTCCGAAACCGGGAGGAAGGGTCATGTATACATCCTCGGTCAGGTCACCATGTAAGAACGCGTTGTTCACGTCTAACTGGTGGAGATGCCATCCCTGCAAAGAAGCAATACTAAGAAGCACACGCACAGTTACCAGCTTAGCAACAGGGGCGAAGGTTTCCCGGTAGTCAACCCCTTCAATTTGACTGTACCCTTTTGCCACTAAACGGGCTTTGTACCGTTCGATTGTCCCGTCTGGTCGAAGCTTGATCTTGTAGACCCATTTGCACTCGATGGGTCGCTTGTGGATCGGCAAGGGCACAAGGGTCCATGTATTATTGGCCTGAAGGGCTGCAATTTCATGGCGCATGGCATCTCTCCATTTGGGGTCAGTAATAGCCTGTTTAAAAGTATTGGGTTCTTGCAGAAGAGAAAGATTGGTGATGAAGGCTTTGTGCTGAGATGACAGGCGTGTATAAGACAGAGAATGGGAAAGGGGATGAGCAGTACCTGAGTTCGTGGAAGATGAAGGGGTAGATCTGGATGGAAGGGCAACTTCAACATGAAAATCCTGCAGAAAGGAGGGGTTTTTGATGGGACGGGCACCACGGCGTAATGGCAGTGACGGAGAGGTATCTGGGGACGAAGGAGATGGTGAGTGGACATGTTGAACTGGAGACAAATTGTGGTCTGGTGATGTATTGGGTGGGCATGGATCGTGTGCGTCGGCTGTGTCATGGGTTGTAGGTGATTGGGCTGGTGCCACTGTATATGGTCCGGATGTGTCATGTTCTTCGGGCATTTGGGCTGGTGTTATGGGTTCCGGTAATGGGCCATCATCAAATGTTAAAAGGGAGTCATGGTTTGGAAGGGTCTGGTGTTGAGGTGCAGCGGAAGTGGAGGTAGTTTGAAATGGAAATTGCTCTTCATAAAAGGTGATGTCCCGTGATACAAAGACTTTATGGTTGGCAAGATCAAAAACCTGATACCCCTTTTGACCATATGGATATCCAAGAAAAATACAACGAGTTGCACGTGCATCAAATTTAGAAGGTTTTTGTGCATGTGTGGAGGCAAAACAAAGACAACCAAATACCTTTAAGTGAGAGTAATGTGGGGCTTGATGAAACAATTTTTCATATGGCGACTTGCCTTGAAGGAGAGGAGTTGGTGTTCTGTTGATAAGGTATGCGGAAGTGAGAATAGCATCCCCCCAAAAATATTTTGGTAGGCCGACTTGAATGAGTAAAGCTCGCGCAACATTAAGCAAATGCCTATGTTTGCGCTCGGCCACACCATTTTGTTGTGGTGTGTTGACGCAACTTGTTTGATGAATAATTCCTGTGAGAGAATAAAAACTTTCAAGTTTGAATTCAGGACCATTATCACTACGCACAATTTTGACTTTGGTATTGAATTGAGTTTCAATCATGCGAATGAATTTAATGAGAAGATTTTGTTATCAGATTTTTGTTTCATCAAATAAACCCATGTGCTTCGAGTAAAATCGTCTACGATGGTGAGAAAATATTTTGCACCAGTAAGAGAACTAATTTTGTAACCACCCCAAATATCAACATGAATCAAATCAAAACATGCTTTACTTAAAATGGAACTCAAAGGAAAAGGTGACCGTGTTTGTTTTGCCAATGGGCAAATGAGACATTTGTTTGTATCACAGGACTTTATTTTGAAAATTGGAAATAATTGAAAAATTTTATTGGATGGATGTCCAAGGCGTTGATGCCAAAGGCTGGAGGTTATGGTGTGGGTAGAGTTGCAGGTGCTCTTCTTTGGTTGATTGAGATAATATAGCCCTTTCCTTTCAGATCCCATCCCAATCATCTTCCCCGAGCGTAGGTCCTGTATAACACAAAACTGTCTTAAGAAAATCGTGATATATGAAGAATCTGAGGCTAATTTACTGATGGATATAAGATTAAGCCGAAACAGTGGTACACATAGGACATTATCGAGAATAAAATTGGAGGAGAAAATAATTTGCCCAATATGTGTGACTGCCGCATGAGAACCATCTGGTAATTCAACAGTGTAATTCTCAATTCTTTTAGATTGTGTGAGCAGATTAGGATCACAAACCATGTGATCGGTGGCACCACTATCCAAGATCCATGTGTTTGTCTTACCATTGTAAACAAGGGAGAAGGCTTTACCTGATAATTCTTCATGATTTGAAGAATTACCGACTTGGTTGGCCACAATGGGTCTGTTCTTGTTCAACATCTGAAGTATTTGCTTGCATTCTTCCTGTGAAAACGGGAAACTAGGTGTCGTCATCTTTCTGTCAGTCGTATATATCGAGGCCTGGTTGCCCCTTGATGAACTGAGTTGTTCGGAGTCTAACGCTGCCATCCTCTTGCGACAGTGCTCAAACGTGCGGCCCTTCCAGCTGCAAAAGGTGCATTTGAGGTGAGCACGACAATTTTTGGTGTTGTGGTTTGTTCTGTTGCATTTTGTGCAACGTAGTCCCTTTCCTTCTGATTCAGGCTCTCGGCCTGGATTTTTCACCATAAAGGCAGCGGCTTCTGGCTGAGTGGAGTTTCGTCCATGGGAGATTTCGGCCTGCCTTTCTTGTCGAAGGACGAGTGAATATGCCTTATTGACAGTGGGTAATGGGTCTAGTAACAGAGTGCTACTCCTCACAGCAGCGTATGGTTCATTCAATCCCATAAGGAATTTCATGGTCTTCTGGGTCTCCATATATGCCGAGATCTGCTTCTTTGTCCCACAATTACATGAAGGAATGGAACAAAGTGCATCTCGTTCATCCCAAAGACTCTTCAATTTGGTGAAGTAACTGCTCACAGTCATGCTTCCTTGTACGCAGCCATGTATCTCATTCTCTATGTGGAAGAGATGAACAGTGTTAATCTGTGAAAATCTCTCCTTAAGATCGAGCCACATCTGGCTTGCCTTTTTGCAGTGGATGACGCTCCCTGCAATGTCCTTTGACATGGACCCCAAGAGCCATGTTTTGACTAGATTGTTGCAGCGATTCCATTGTTGCATTTCATCAATGTCATCTCCAGTTGGTTCTTCAACAGACCCATCAACAAGTCCGAACTTGTTTTTAACTGTTAACGCCATACTCATGGATTGAACCCATGTGCTGTAGTTATCCTCCACCAAAGATTGTGGTACAAGAACTATTCCGGGTTGATCTGCATGATGAAGGTAAAGGGGATGATTTGGGTTTTCCCACTTTGGTTTTGAAGACATGCCTGTGTCGGTTGTCTTGTTTTCTGTTGTGTCTCCCATGGCTGTGTTTGCTGGGGTGTTTTGTGTTTGGTTGGATTTTTGGTTTTCTCAATTGTTATGCTCTGATACCATGAAGAGAAAACAATTGCAGAAGAATTGGTAAAAAGATTGATGTTATTCATGAATCATCTGATGGGTTTTATACAGAAATTGTGAGAGTTTAGATCCTACTCTATTGCCTGTTATTTAGGTAGATCAAGTTACAAAGGAAATAAACTACTAAGGATCTGTTACATTGTCAATTTCCTAAATTGCAGTGTTGGTTTCCTATTCCGTGTGGTCTTCTTCAACAAAATAGTTTGCAATAATTCACAAAACAAATCAAACACTAAAATGACAAGAGAACAAGCATGATGATTAGCCAACCACCGAGTGCATGCATGACAACTCGAGATTCATTCCGAGATTTGTCTTGACAACCCGAACATAAAGCGAGTACCTCCTCGTGCCAAGAAGCATTAATAAAAGGAAATATTGGAAGGGCAATTTCAGTTCAAGTGTTCAACCACGCTTTTTGCTCATTTATGAATGACGAAGAAAGAAATAATCAAGGTTGTGTTGCACCAAGCCAAAAGGCGATTGTTATGACAGTTTGAACATGGAATTTGTTGCGTTGAATTCTTGATTTGGTATAACACTAGCCTCATTAATCTATATTTTCACGAGTCTAATAGCATGGCGTAACGATAAAAAACTTGAGATCTGTTGGTTTTGAGTTCGAATCAAGAAGTATAACCCTTGTAAGAGTTTGAAATAATTGGGGTATTAGTCGCTAATCAAAGCCTACAAAATACACTTTCCAGTTTTCTCGCATGAAAAAAGGTCCAATATTTCAATTGCAGAAAATAATGTTTCCCATGATTAATACAGAATCCTCATGTTTCTAGTTTTCACGATGACGAGAAAATATTCTTATACAGATCCATGAAATTATGTAACGATACAAGTAGATTTTTCTTGTGATTCAAGTTAAACTAGAAACTAGGCATCTCAAATTTTCCAACTATATATAAAGTAATTCATTTTGACAAGAATATATAGAAATTAAAGATCTACGAATTTTAACTTGAAAAATTGTTTTTATTATCTTACTTTATTTATTTATTTATTTATTTGAAGTTTAATAACTATTTTCAATTTGAGTTTGTTTTGACTGATATAAAAAGCGTATATTGATTTATCAAAAAATAATTAAATTTGTGGTGCTATTCACATAATGAAGATTTTTAGATAGGAGGTTATATATGAGTAAAAAACAAATTCAATAATATTAGTTTTTAGATACACGGTTATTTCTGGTTTAGGGTTCTATCAGGCCGGATTTTCAATTTTTAAATTATTATCTACTTCAATATCAGGCTTTAAAGCCATTTTGTGATATTCAATCTGAACAAATTAAATCCAATACTATTATTTGGAAGGAGGCTCACTTGCTAGCTACCATGCACGACATTGGTCAGAGGCCAATGCGCTTGCAAGCAATTCTCTATTATGTGCCTAGGCCAAACGTGGGAACATACATAGCTCGTGGACTGAGTTTGAGAAATTTCCTGTGAGAAATGAAGTTTCATGGAATTCAACCCTACTACTGGGTTTCGATTTGGAATGCATGGCCGTACTGATGAGATGTTTGCAATATTTGAAAAAGATGAAAGAAGCAAACATAAAAGCCTGACCATGGAACTCTTACTGCAAGCCCTCCTAACTGCCTGCAGCCATGCTGGGAAGGTTGATGCAGGATGGAAATATTTCAATAGCCATGATGGAATACTAATGGGAAGCAAAGTTGGCGGAAGTTGTGGCAAATCAAATATTTGAACCTGATCCTTCAAGTGTTGTTACCGTAAAGTCCTGGCAAATCTGTGTGAAGATTCAGGGAAATTGAATGAAGTTTCTCGAGTTCGGACTGGAATGAAATACATGGGACTGAAAAGGCAGCCTGGATGCAGATGGATTGAAGTTGGTAACAGTATACATATACTGCCTGTGATAACTCACACGATCAATCTGAGAACATCTATGCTACAAAAGAAAGTTTATCACTATAAATGAAAAGAGGAGGCTATATTCCTCACATTCAAGCAGCCAGCAACCATTACTAGGCCTGACAGTTCCAAGGATAGCTTTGTTTTGATAAGAATGGTTCCTGTAACTGAGGGTAACCATGTAAGGATAAAAAAAGAAAACCATTTGAATTCACTTCAAACATTACTTGTCAATGTCGAGGATACATGGATTGTGTTGGAAAGCATGGTAGCTGGTATCGATTAAGTGATTGGGATTTGAGATAGTTTGTTAGAACCATGATACATGCCAAATGATTGTTTTTTCCTTCCTGAAACTAACCTGGTAGGTTTCTGCATGACTATCTATTGTTTCTCCTTAATTACTCTAGAAAGGTAAAAAAAAAAATTCATTACTGTGTCAAATTATTTATCTTTTATAAGCAACTAGTTAGGGAAAAAATTGTCTGAGGTGAATTTGACAATTTGATGGTAAACAAAAGGTGAAAAGCTTATTCCTATATAAGATGTCAGCTAAGAACTTTCCTTGAGATCTTGAAGGTAAGTCATGTTGAGTGCCTTTACATGAAATTGAGCTAAACTCTGTATTTGGCCTGATGAGGCCAATGATGCCTTGTTTTTTTAACAGGAATGGTTTCTGCTCGTAAGTAGCAGAAGAACACTTGCTGAAAGCAATGAGCCAATACTTGTTCAAAGGCAAGCTGTATGGATGACCTTGGAAGGCAAGAAAGCGGGCATTGATTAAGTATTTAAGATTTGAAATGGTAATCAGAATTATGCAGCTACCAACTAATTGGTTTTTTAGTAGGAAACTAATGAAGTAAGTTTCTGTTGCGACTATTTGACGTTTCCTGTTGCTCCAAAATGGTAATTTTTGCTCATTAGAATGCTGTCAACTTATTTATCATTTACAGGTAATTAACATGTTTCATGATATTCAGGAAAACTTGGCAGAGATGAAATTGGATGATTTGCTGGTAAGAGAAAAGGTGAAAAGCCTTTTCATGATGTGGTCATTTAAGAGCTCTTCTTGAAAGCTTGAAGGCAAGTCGTAAATTTTTGTTACTTGAAATCTTGGAAATTGAGCTGAGGTTGGATGTCAAGATCAGTCAGCACAGAAACTTGTTTCAAAAGAATGGAGTGAGGGGAATGTTTGGATTTCTTGACGTTAGTGCATCACAAGGGTGTCATCACCTGTAGATTCAACAGCTTCAAGTTCATAATTAACCATCCATCGGCTAGTTGTAAGAATTTGGGACTATAAAGTTTATTGTTTTTATGTCTCAGATTCAAGCTATTCTGGTTAATAATAGGGTGAATATTAAAAATTTATGTTTGTTAATTCCAGAGTTTATAAAATTAGTCGAACTACACATAAACTAATCCTTAGTAACACAACAACTCGAAGTTCATGCTGGGTCAATTGAGAGGTATCTGATGGTACATCCCATCCTCTGCGGTGTGTGCTGGTATCATGATGGGAAACGTACTTCCTCGAATTTCTTTGCCAACCTGTAGTGGATAACTACAAAGGGTCAATTTTCCTGTGCTGGACACTGCCGATAAAGATAAAATTAGATTACGAAATTGGATCTACTAGGGCAAATCTCTACCAACTTGCACCTTCTCCTGTCTCCAAGGCCAGAAGGGAACAATACAGTATGGAGCCAACTGTGAAATGGTTGACAGATGGTCATGATAATTATTATTTTTATGCGAATAAACTTCATTATGCAGGCTCTTCTTTTGATTCGAATTTGAAACTTGTTGTGGAAATTTTAAATCTTCTATCAGATTGTAATCCTCTATCCCTGATAACAGCCAACATAATTATTCTAGATGGGAAAACCGTGAACTTTATATTTTGATTGTTCTTGTTGAATAATGGTTTTTATTGAGGATGAAATAAGCAGGACCTTCAGAGAGTTCAGACAACCCTTGTGCAGTGCCCACCATTAGCATACCTCGGGAGAAGTAAGAAAACTTCAGGACCGCCTGCTTCCATCCATTAGATACCTATCCTCTCTGCAAGCACAAGCTGATATATTTTCCAGCGGGCTTAGTTTTAGAACATCAGTACAGCAAATATATTTTCCAGTAAATTTCCTTTTCGCTTTAAATTAATGTAAATCAAACTAAAATATTCAGATTGAATCAATTATTCCCAAGCCATTTCTGCTTCTAACAGGATTTTGCTGGGGAGAGTATTAAATAATCATCTCACCTAAAAGTTTAAACTTATAAATAAGATCCCATAATATGATTTATATTATTCTTTAACACCTCCCTCAAGTGAAAGTCATTTGGGCTTGAAACTTGCACAGGCTCACATCACTTTGTGCTTAGTTTTTTTTATTAAATAGAATGAGAATAGTGAGATTCGAACTCGTGATCTCTAAGTCAACAAGGCTTTGATATCATGTTAAAAAATCATCTCATTTAAAAATTTAAACTTATAAATGAGACCCCATAATATAATTTATATTATTATTATAGAAATCTATGGTTAAAAGACAAGCCTAATTACACGATTTAAAGACGAGGCTATATGGTAAAAAGAAAAGCTTTAACTAGGCAAAAAAAACACATTTAAAAAAAGAAAAAAAAAGAACATAAAGAGCATCATTATGTGAATACTAGCTTTGATGATCGTGCTTTGCCGTGAACTTGAATTATTTTCTTTTGTGTAAAAAGTGATACTCAGATATTGAAATGAGATAAAGAAAAACGATGTATAAAATGCTATTAATAATTTTGTAACAATACTAATTAAAGTTAATTCGTTAAACTTGTGGTCCACATCATGTTATCGGAATAATCCGATAAAAAAATAAATAAAACTATATAGTATTTTTTAAAAAATATATAATTTTTTAAACTTGTGATTCAAGTCGTGAAATTAAAATTAATTTAATAAAATAACAAAGAAAAAATAAATTAAAAATAGAAGGACCAAATTAAAAAAAATTATATATACATATTAGAGTTTAAGGGTTAAATTGAAAATAAATAAAACTTTAACAAAAAAAAGACTAAAATATAAAAATTAAAGCTAAAAAAATTGAATTTGAAATACCAGTAATATTAAGAAACAGAATGCATTTCTAGGGGTGGGAAAGAGAAATAAATGGAAAAACACTACTCATAATACAAAAGAAAATAACAATGAAAATGATACAACAATGCTACCCAAAATACACACAGGCTTTCACGCCAACAGCTTTACGAAATTATTATTATTATTATTATTATTATTATTATTATTATTATTATTATTAATTATTATTATTATTATTATACTAAATTATGTATCATCCTTTCCTCGATCAAACCTACAATTAACCAAAAAATAAACTAAAGCTAAAAGACCTTAATATTGCCGACTACGGTTGCTTCAATTTTTTTAACTCAAAGGCACATGTATAATTTAATTGTTTATAAGAAAATCAAAATCAAAATCAAAATACCCGCCTCAGCTATATTGATTTTTTTTTATCCTGAGGGTAGTTTTTTTTAATTTTACTATTTAGAAAATTTGAGCAGAGAATCAAATCTATAATTATTATTTTTTTATTCGAGAAAACTCCATTTGCAGGAAAATATATTTTATGTGTCCAGATGATCTAATAAAACTTTGGCTATTACCGGTTCCTATAAAAGACTCGCTTCCTAATTCAAACTTGAAACTCATTATACAATTACAAATCCTCTCCATAACATTACGCCCTTAGAGATGAAACAAATCTATAATGCTAAGGCACCATCTAGAAATACAAAAATACTCATTGATCTAAGTTATATATATATATTTGTCAAATCCATGAATGGTACCCCATTGCTTAGTGAATAGTCTATAGAGAAATCCCGTTCCCGTTCCCTTTCACTCTTTTTCTTATTGGAATTTTCAGTTTGACGCTTGAAAGAAAGCCTGGCCATGCTAGCATGCTCTGTTTGTAAATAATTCATGCACCCTGTCGATTTTATGTTTTAAAGTGTTTTTGAGAGAGAAAATAAAAATATTTTAATTTTAATTTTTTTGATATTTTTAAATCATTTTCACTTATTGATATTAAAACTCATAATTAAAAATAAAAATATATATTTTAATAAATTTTTAAACCAAAAACACTTTTAAAAATTACTGTTTCAACAAAACACAGCTCATCGAGAATGGAAAGTGACAAGAAAAATTACTCAAACAACCTCCATAAGACTCCTATATCTTCTCCTGAGTGCAAAATTAGCACCTGGAGCTGGGACTGCTAATAAATTTGATGATGCAGGGCATGCACGTTAGGCTGCACACATGAATACTTTCATTTAGGAAGGCCACCAATCGTATGATTCATGTGTAAATAACCTCAAACTACCTGGAGATTAATTGCCATGGCGGTCCCTAAGAAACATTCATGAAAGGGAAATGATTTAGCTTTCCACCAGAAGCCACTCCACTTGTTCGTTGAATGGCTGGAAAGCATTAGGGACCCCCACAATCATGGATAATGGAAACAAAATCCAGTTCATCATACACAAAACTTGTCCAAGTTTAAAGCAAATGATCCAAGTTTTCTTGGTTGACATGCTACATGTAAGACTAGTAATACTATTAGAAGCAACAACTGATACACCAAATGATGGCATACTATTATCAAATGATAAGTATCCAATCATAAAATTCTTGATGCCATTACAGTACAAATGAATCCACAGCTTCTTGATCATTATGGGGGAGAAACACTAATATCACCAATGATTTACAATAGTAATAAACAGTAAGATACACAAAAAAATAAACTTCAATAAATATGAAAATGAAAATCAATGAGACAACCAAACCCATGCCTGCAGTTGTTTCAAAAATAAGAATCTATGAGAGCACAAGCCACCTATTCCTTTCTTCCTTTCTTTTGGTTTCTTTTCTTCTTAAATTAACTCCTATAAAACATTTTGTTCAGTTTGAATAAATACAGCTATACATGTAGCATCTTTATGATACTGCAATGCCATCTTTGTTTATGTCATGAGAGTTGCCATCAAGGAGGTTCTCCAGTGACCTAGCTTTTCTGCTCCGAACTCTTCCCGCTTCTTTCAACAACTCGGCCAACCTTTTTTTCTCATCAACAACATCTGGGTTTGCTGTCCCAAGCTTTTCCTCCCTCATCTCAACTACATATTCTAAGATTTCAATTGCATCATCCAACCTGTTAACAAGTTATAGAGCACCTCAGCTCGGCGTCCATTCAAATTTTGTTATGCAGAGGAAAAATGCATATGCACGCATGCATAAAATCAGCCAAACACATCCATGATTCACAACTTCAGTATTTTATTTGGTACAACGTACCAAGTGAAGGAAAAAATTGCAGCCATTGGGTAAGCATACAACCAAACATCGCGTTGTGAGATGAGTGACATAATCAACTTAAACAAATGCATTAAGCAAAATGGCAATAAACTTTTGACAGGTGTGTATGAGGATAAAAGACACAAGAAATGATAAAGGGTGCTCACCTTCCCATTGCATCATAAGTGCCAGCAAGATTGCTATATACCCCAAGAGTGTCAGGGTGATATGGTCCACACTCTTGTTCTAAAATAATCTTGGCTTCCTCAAACAATTCTGCAGCCTCATTGATGGCGTAGCGCTGAACACAGGAGAGGCCCATTTGGTTAAGAGCAATGCCAAAGAAGGCAGATTTCTTCTCTCCACTTGCACGGAGCTTAGAAATTGCATTTTTGAATGAGTTGTAAGATTCAGAATAATTTCCCATCATGTAGTACATGACCCCCATTTGGGCTTCAATTCCAGCTATGGTGCTTTGCTGACCAGGGGCATCATTATATATTTTTAATGCCTTTCCAAGCAATTTGATTGCCTGATCAAGCTCATTCATTGATTCATAGATAACAGAAACATCACTGAGACCACTAGCGATCTCCTCTGGAGGGATCCCTGGAACAGGCTTTTCATAAATCCTAAGGGCATTCTCACAATATGATTTAGAGTCCCTCAATTTCCCAGTTTTGTTATATAAATCAGCCAAACGAACAAACACTGAAGCAACAGACGGGTGATTCTCTCCTTTAGTTGTCTTAAAAGCTGTGAGTGCTTTTTGATAAGCAAAAACAGCCTCGTCATACCTAGACAAAGATAAGTATGCATCTCCAATGCTACAATCAATAGAGGCCACCTCAGATTCCTGGCCATTTGCCACCATGGCCATACTGGCTAACACAAGATGCTCAAGAGCAGCCTCATGATCTCCCTTCGTTTCACATATAAGGCCCATAAGCCGTCGATCTGCTGCCTCTTCAAGAGAAGCAGGAGAGCCATTCTCTCTATGAATGTCTAGAGCCATCTGACAAACCATCTGAGCATCATCAAACTGCAATGCTTGAACATGGGCCTCAGCCAAATATCTACAAGTCTCGCCGACTCTGGGGTCAGTTTCTCCCAGAACTTGTTTCTGCACATCCAATCCTGTTGAGTAGCAATTTGTTGAATTCTCAACCTGGCCCAGCATCGCATAAGTATCACCCAGTTGCATGTGACCAGCAAATTTGGCGAGGGCATGCTCCTGGCCTTCCTCAGGCACCAGAATCTCAATTGAATGTTCAAGGATGGGAATGGCCTCACTGTACTGGCCTATGCTGCAGTGTATTGCCGCTGTGACATGCAAACACATCACCAATTCCAAACTGGGTTTACCATTTGCACATATTTCAAATGATTTCGCTGCTCGGAGAGCTAATTCAAGAGCTTTTTGGGGATTATCCCCCGAAGAAACCAAGTCCCTTGCTTGCTTTAGCAAAAACCGACCAAGATCTGGATTATCTAACCCTGATTCATCCTTGGTTCCATTCGGTAATTTCACTCCACCAAGAGGAGAATTCCTCCGTTTCTTCATCAATCTGATTCCTACATTTCCTTTTTTCAAAGTCTTATCATTCGGCTTATCAATAGGAGATTTCTCTGAAGGACTTTTTCCCTTAGGACTCAACTTTGATGATGATTCAGAGTCCACTTTCTTCTTGGAGGAGCTTAAAGAAGCAGATTTGGTGCTTGCAGATTTGATCTTGTCTAATTTCTCTGACTTCTTGCTCCCTGATGAACTTCCCTTCTTAGAAGAAGAGTTGCTATGAGTGTCATGCTCAGGTTTATCCACCTCTTCCTCCTCCATTATCTCAATCTCTCTCATCTCTCCTCCTACCAAATGGCACAACTCTGAATCAATCCTGGACTCTTCACCGTCAGATGCAAAGCTATGCATGGAGGGGGATTGATCAGAACTCTGCATATCACATACATTCTCATAAAGCTGCTCGATGGAGGTGTCAACCACCCCATCGACAGCCACACCGTGAACAGAAACTGCATCAACAGGAGGATCTACGCCAGCACTGTTAAGGTTATGCGGACTCGATGTATTCCTAGGGGACTTATTAGGCACAGAATTTTCCTTCATGGGCACTGAATTTCCGTTCATTTCATTCACTATCGCTTCCTCATTAATTCCATCCATAACAATTCCAGGCATAATTATCCACCCAAATCCACGAAAATACCGAGTCCCAATATATCAACTGCAAGAAACTTTTCATAAAAACAGATAGAGGCAAGCTATATCAACAATTGGTACTTTAGATCCAAACAAGATAATCATATAGTTATGCAAGTTATCTAATTATAAACACATGTAGCTAATATATGAAAACAAAGTCAACTAAAACCAAAGCAAAAACAGCAATGATGATAGCGTCAAAAGCTCCATTCTTAAACTTCTGGGTCAAACTTTCCATGCTTGCAGCAAAAACAAATAACGCTCCTTAATTAGATCTTTTCAAAAATGTTTTCGATATTCAATAAAATGAACCCTTATATTATAAAAACTCATCAATAACAAAAAAAAAGTCAATAAAAAAAAACACAACCCCACAAATTATATATTCTTAGACCTCTCAAACTTATCCAGTAACAGACGGAACATAAATGCCAAGAAAAAAGAAAAGAAAAGAAGACAACAGTAGTTAATAAATCCAGTACCTTAAAAACCAGTCATGAAAGAAGATTCCGAGGTGATATGTTCATGCAAAGCCAAGAGAAAAACGAAAGATAAAATCTTTCATTTAGTTTTGTATCCTCTCCGTGTGTCTGTATATATATAGATAGATAGATAGATATATAAAGAAAAGGAGAAAAAAAACGAAAGAAGAAGTTAGGCAGTTGAAAAAACAAAGAGTTTTTGTTAAAAATAACATAAGGACAAAATGGGAACTTACAGAGCTTAGCTGGTTGGAAATGAAAATGGGAGTTCAACAAAGAAAATCAATAAATAAAACATTATTGCAGAGGTGGAATGTCAGCGAGGGAAAGGTTAAAAAAGGGGACTTTTCTCCCACCCCATTGTCAGACCTCAGTAACGCGGGAGGCCTGCAACAGCCGATCTGCTTTCTGTTCCTTTTTCCCTGTTTAATGGGATCTTGACACGTGTCGTCTAGATCATGTTTATGTCGAGGTGGGACGACAGTTACGAAACCCTGTCTGAATGTTGAATTGACTTGGGTGTCCTTGGTTGTAATTAAGAGGTCTTTGGCTAAGGGTAGAGTTAGCCCTTGAGGATAGCTAGGCGGTCACGATCTTGAGCCATACTTGCCCTCTTTCATCCTTGAGAGCTAAGCTGGTAAGGTCAAATGTGGGTGTCACTTTTTAAAATCTATGTTCCATTTGGCTGTAGGACAGTAAAAATAAAATAAATCTGTACAATATATATATATATGCATCATCACCGTACTCTCTAAGTTTTATTTTTTTTCAATTTAATATAATTAATTAGTTAGGATTTCAGTAAATATATGTATTCTTTATCCTCTAACTTAATAGTTGGTGGGAGATGTTCTTCAACAGTAAGAGGCTAGTATAAATAGATTTAAAGTGAAAGATAAACAATTGGTCATACGTTCATATATTATTTAACTATGTTGTTGGTGGTGGATGAATTGAGCGAATAACTTTAACTATAAAGCTAGTATGAAAGAAAAATAAATAGTCATTTGCATTTCCTATTTCTTATTAATTAAATGATCATTAAGATACTTGCATTATTAATGTGAACATTTATCTTACAAATACCTTTTATTAAGGTGTATAAACAACAATGAGTTAACTCTTTACTCCATAGGTCTTATAAAAAATTAAAAACAACAGTTTGAAAAACTTTTATTTGTTTGTTAGCTTCATGTGAAAATATTAACTCATCTACACATTCAACATTTGACTTGTCTACTGGCTTTGACTTGTAAAAAATTGAATGAATGTTTTAATATCCTCTTTCTTTTTTTCTTTTAATTAGAAGACTAATTATCTCTAAATTTTTAATATTAAAATTATTATTATTGTTGCTTGTGCTCCTCCCTGTTCATTGACATCCTCCTTTTAAGGTAAAGAAATAAATATTAGATGAATCTTGTAAAGATTTTTCGTTCTAATCTTATTAACTCAAGTGTTATTTGTGAGTTAGTAATGAATTTCTCAATTTATCACTAGAGAGTTCATCAATATCCTACAATTTTATTATTCATAACACAACAAAACTGAATTTTGATGTTAGCATTCAAAGATTTTTCTCAACGATATCCTCTGTTTTATCACAATGAATTAGAATCTTATTAATACTTTTAATCATTAATGACAAACAATTAGTGGTCACCTATTACATATTCATCATAAGCAATTCAAAAGTTCTTGAAAGTGCTACCTCTTTGCTTAAATTCCTTGGTACTTCATTTTCATTGAATCTCAAATATCTTTGAAGGCTAACTTACAAAAGATGTTTTCTAAGATTTATTGGTCGTTCAATTAGAGAAGATAATTTTTTGCCTTGAAAACCTTCCATTGTTGTCCTTCTATCTTCTTCTTTTTTGTATTTGTTATTATTGATTTGGATGTTGATTTGATTATTTCTTGAGAAATGGCTATCAATAATCCTTATCTTTTAAAAATTCTTTGTTAACACACTACAATGATCATAATGATCATCAATACGAGGAATGACAAGTTAAACAAAGTTATCAATAGCCATGTTGGAGACTCTTTTTATATCATTTCTGATATGTTTTGGAGTTTATTTTCTTTTCTTGGAAGGTCCCTATTGGTGCTGCATTTTTGTTGATTTTGGTCTCTCCCCCCCTTTGCTTTATATGCTAAAGTTGTGTTATGTAACTGTTGTTGTTGCATTTTGTAGTTGTTTTCTTTCTACTATTCCAGTTTTATGTTTACTCGTTTCTCTCTTAATTAACTAAACTTTAATACCAACAATTAAAAAGTAAAAAACACGAGTGTTTGAACCTCTCAAGCTATACCATTTATTGAAAAACTCTATACCAATAGTTGAATAACTAAAACACAAATACTTAACCTCTTCAGTTTTTATTGATTGATTCAATAATTTTTCAAATTTTAAATGCAATAGCTCTTATAATTATTATTTTTTTGGAAGATTATAAGTTCAAAATATCATATTCCAAAGGGATTATAAGGAATCAATTGATTTCCAGTCATCATGGTTGATATAACAATATGATAATAGTGAAGTGATTATTGCCATGCATGATTGCGAATTTGTGATTGGCATTTGATTTTATACACATATAATAAGTAGAAGCATTAGCATTTTCTATTTAACATTCTTGGATTGCATTGCAACTCTCAATTGCGGTGCATAAAGTGGATGGATAGTACAAAAGGGGGCACTCTGATTAATAATGCAATAATTTGGATAAATCATTGGGCATACATGAGCTGGTTTGCAATGCTCAAGGCTGGATTGATGTGGTATCCATTGACATTGGCATATCTTTCAAGGAGATAGCATCCCTATATCTATATAATAATAATAATAATAATAATAATATAGTATAGTTTTTTGAAGTGGGGTCTGAAAAGAATTGGTCCGCACGTAGGCTCCCTTCTTCAATGGCCAAAGCCACCTGTAAGCAAGAACTCCGCGGTTGATTGAGACCATTTCGTACGTCACGAACTTTACTTTATTCTACTTTATTAGTGTATTTTTTATTATTTAAATATATCTAAAAATTTAAATTTGTAATTGTGACCCTATAATATAATTTATATTACTTTCTAACATATCTTCTCAAGTTAAAGTTTTTTGGGCTTAAAACTTGCACAGATTCACATCGCCTTGTGCCTAATTTTTATCAAATAGAATAAGGTTGTGAAATTTGAACTCGTGACCGCTGGATCAACAAGACTTTGATACCATGTTAAAATTTCATCTCACCTAAAAGCTTAAATTTGCAAGTAAGCCCCCATGATATGATTTATATTATTCTCTAACACACCTCTTGAAGTGAAGTTCTTTTGAGTTTGAAACTTTCACAGACCCACATCATCTTATGTTTAATTTTTATCAAATAGAATGTGGTGGTGAGATTTGAACTCGTAACCGTTGGGTCAACAAGGCTCTGATACCATGTTAAGAAATCATCTCACCTAAAAGTTTAAACTTGTAAATGAAACCCAATAATATAATTTATATTATTTTCTAACAGTTATTCTTATATTAAGACATAAAAATAATCTAAAAAAATTATTTAAAAAAAATAAAAATTTTCAAAACCAAAATGAAATGGAAAACGACGCTTTAATATCTAATTGTTGAGGCCACCCTTCGCTTCTCTTATCTTCTCAGAGAAATTTGCTTCAGGGAAATAAAGAGAGCGATTTAAATTCTTGAAAAGAAATTTACTTCTATTAAGAAGGCATATATATTTTGTTAAAAGAGAAAAGGAAGGAAACACATACTATTATTGCCTTAATTTTGTTTTAGTGAATAATATTGCCAATAAAAAAAATGTATTTTAAAAAATTACATGAATAAGAAGAGAGCAGTTTGAATAAAAAAATAATTATTTTCTCCATAATTTAAAAAATTGCTTGAAATCCTATCCTCAATTAAATTTGCTTTAAGATATTCATCAGACATCGAAACGTTGTCCATTATTCAAAAACGGTCAAAAAGTTCTGCATCAAATGAAAAAAAATACCTAAACAATATCTTATTTCCTGAAAAAAAACAAAATATTATAATTAAGTTGACAGCTGTGGGATTTGAACCCACGCCCTTTCGGACCAGAGCCTAAATCTGGCGCCTTAGACCACTCGGCCAAACTGTCACTTGATGAATCCTGTTGGAAAAGAAAATCTATATATATATATATATATATGGATATAAGCCTCTGAATGCTTGTTTTATCAAGATGGGTGTCCGAACCAGATTGAATCCTTCGGTAACTATTATATTGATAATCACAGGACTCGAATTGAATTAAATCCCAAATTTATAGCACTGGACCACCTATATGACTAACTATGCAGAACATAAAATGTTTTTGTCTTCTTGGGAGGAGAAGTAGAACAAAAAGGTGAATATAATCATGCTCTTTGCACAAATGGAAGAATGGCGAACGATCATAAAGGTCTTATAAACATCTTCTTGATAGAAATAGAATAAAAACAAGTTTAACAGGAAAAAAAGTGGTACATAAGCATCAAAATGCCGATCAAAGGAGATGCTTTTGGTCCAACATAGTTGATGCACAAGGAAAACTAGAGAGAAGGCCATGCATGGTTGAACTTAAGTTCCTAGGCTTCTACAGAAGCGGACCAACGGCCAGCAATAAATCTAGGGAAGCATCTCAAAATGGAATTATTTGTGGGAGGTTTGTAGGATGTGAGAAATTCTGGATCCTGCGCCAGGGATTCTGAATAGCTTTCCAGGATCGCAACTATCTCGTCAAAATGTGGTCGTTTATCTGGATTGCTCGACCAGCATCGATTAATGAGATGACTATAAGCCAGTGGACATTTTGGTGGCAATGGTGGTCTGGCATTCTGCAGAAAGCACAAAACATATCAGATGAACTGTTAGTGTACAGTTTCCCTCGAAATAAATCTACCTCTGATCTTGGCCTGCAAGTGAAATTACAAGAAACCAAAACAAACTAATAAGAAAGAATCTTTGAGCAATGTCTGAAAGTCTCAACACTAGGCCAGTGGTCTACAAATGCACTTCGAATTACAGAAAACTCTGTAGCTTCCCGACAATGGTTGATGTAAACATCAAATTTCAATGAAGTTAGAAAGAACAGAATGCGAAACAGATGTCACTTCCTGTCATGTATTTATTTCGATAGAGAATATGATCATAATACGTAATGGATATCAGACCCCAACTATGTGTTTTTGAAATCAAAATAGCAAAATTTATGATTCTCCACGCCCTATGTGACCATCAGCTAGATATACTTCAGATTTCAAGAAGACAAAGGCAGCATGGTCCCACTGAACCACAGCTAACTCTTGTCAGACTCACTACCACTATGAATATGCTATGGCTTGATGATGATGATAAGATATCTATTAGCTGATAGCAGAAAAGAATACGGACCTGGCAATTCTATGGAGTTGTGATATGAATTATTATTAGGATTACATTGATAAGATGGCATGCATTTCTCTTCACCTCCCCCAGATAAGCTATTCCCACAATCCAAATTATATGAAATATTGTGATATCTTTATGCAAATCCTAATCTACATCTTATCCGGTAAGCTTAAAATATATGGGACAATGCCATGTCCATATCAGATCTATCATCACGGAGACAGCAGAGTCTCCATCTGTATGGTGCTGAATGCATTAACTGGGCCAAATGAATATACCCCATCAGAGATCTCAAAAATCACAGCCACTATCTGCATCACCACAAATGCTACATCCCTTCTCATTATCATTAAAATATAAAACCTACACCACTTTTATATCGTCATTACCATAATAATGTTCACAATTTGCTAGAATGAGTAGAAAATTTCTTGGATGGACACTTTTGAATTTAACAGTGCATGATGATCCATGTGGATGAATGAATATGGTTTGAAACTTCATGAGAATGTGCTCTACTGACACTCATGCCCATCATAAAATGAAATACATCTTTTAACTTCTTTCTCCTCTAGTCAATGACTAATTGGCATCAGTTTGTGCCTCATTACATGCTATTTTTGTTGGATATTAAGTAAAGCTTATTTCCTGATAGTTTGTTCTTAAAGCATGGGGCTTAGTATCAAGACGACCTAAGAGATTTTAATGAAACTCAATAGTTATTTCACTTCCTTTTTGTTGGTAACAGAGGAGAGGTACGAACTCCAGACTACGATCATTGGCAAAAATAAAACTCAAATGAACTCTTCAAACCAGTAGCAAACCACTAGTTTGGTGGTAAATAAAAACTTAAATTTTATTTCTGGTCACATATATGAGTGCAGAACAGTTTGATTACATGGTAATAATTGCTTCATCGTTTTCCCCTGCCCCTCATTAAAGCATCACAATAAATTCTTACCCTTTGCTGATGGTGAAACAATTCATACCATGAAAACGATTTGACCAGTTCTAAGAAAAAAATACCAACAATCTAAAAACACCCAGCTATGCCTTCTCTAACTTCAAGTAGCACAAATATGCAACTTGTTCTCAAATCAAATGGCCCAAAATAGTTGGATGACAATTTCAGAACGCAAAATCATTAATTATCAATAAAAAAATACTAATATTTATATGAAACATCATTGATAAGGAGGTTCTGCTGTCTCCGTCCTATTCCCATTTTAAATTTTCTCTTCCCCTTCATACATTCCATTGAACTTTCAGAATCTAGCTTTTCATTAGTCATATCGTTTTTTAAAAGCAAGATTTCTGAAACAACCAGGGCTTCAGTCATTGAAATGCCTAGCTGCTGATTGCATAACGGGATAAATGAGGTGCAATTTACATGTAAATTGATAATAAGTGCAATCATTAGATTCATACCACTAAAATGAATCATCAGCTGAGTTTACCTTTTGGCAGACTGCAAATGCAGCTTGTTCTGGAGTCATGTTGTCAAATGGTGTCATTGCTGTGAGGAGCTCCCATAGGACTATGCCAAAACTGTAGACATCAACTTTCTTCGTATGGTGTTTTTCTTTGATCATTTCAGGAGCCATCCATCGATATGTACCCGTGAATCCCTTTGCACTACCACATTGAGATTCCAAGCAGGATATACCAAAATCAGCAACTTTGACGCTCATATCTTCTCCAAGCAGTAAATTTTCAGATTTGAGATCCCTGTGAAGTATCCCTTGTGAATGGAGATATTGCATCCCATGTGCAATATCAAGGGCTAATTTCAGGACTAGATTGAGAGGAACTGAATGTGGCTCTTGCTGGTGGAGAAATTTTCTCAATGAGCCCCCGGCCAAATACTCAGTGATTATACAAAATACAGGTGGTTTCTTACAAGCTGCAACAAACTGAACGAAGAAAGTCAAGAAGACAGGGTGACTTGTAAGCAACAAAAATGAAAAATTTGTTAAATTTGTCGTTTGATTCAGCCATTTAGAGACCGTGCAATACCAGTGAGTTTAGAGATTCAATTCACTCCAACATCCGAAGCCGGCCAACGTATAGAAAATTTTTAAAGGCTAATCTACAGAAAAGCATTCCCATGTGTCTAGGAATTTGCATTTAATGTACTAATCTTCCAAACATAGGAGTTACTGAACATGAGGTAATGAGGATATATGACATTTTTTGGTCCATTTACAACACTGACATAGAAAATTGTTTTAAATAAGAAAGCAAATTGTTTTTACTCTCCTTCAATCCTCATTCTTCAGTGATGAGATGTGCATTATCCTAGCCTTACCAATCTAGAAAAGATACCAAAGAAGCCACTGGCCATTGCAACTTCTGGTATGGATTTCCTAATGAAATAGTATAGATATATACAAATGATTTAGCTGCTTGGGATGTGCTTCCGAAAATATTTAATTCGAAGGAGAAGTACTGCACTCATAAATACTAGGTAATAATGATGTCCGTGATGAAATATCAATTCTAATTTTTGATTGCGGGCCCACTTCATTTTTACAGTGCCTCAGACTGCAAATAACCATTCATTATCATCATTTGGAAGCAGAAAATATCGGTGATGTTAAATCCAAGTTAGAATTCATATATCCCAGGAGTTTTTTTTTACAGGATTGCAAGCATGCGAATTTAAGGCTGCAGACAATTTTTAGACCACTCCTTATCAACTGAAGCAAAAAGAGAATGTAATAAATAATGCACATGGGTAATCTGTAATTCATATACAAAGTTCAATGAATGTCTACCAAATTGGTTCAACAAAACCAAGCCAGGAAACATTAGATGTCGGAATCACTTTCATAGTTCTGCAGCAAGATCACATGCCATTTCCACCATCCTTTGTTAGCAAGTAAGATCACAAGTAGCTTACAAATGAGAGATCAAGGATTTAGTTTCATAAAAATCAGCACCATCTTTCGAAATCCAAACATTAAAACAAAAAAAAAAACATGGAACTCCATGCATTACTGATATAAAGCACAGGAAATGAGCACATGCAATTAAAGAATCAGGGAGCTTACGGTGATGATATTAGGATGCCTTAACCGAAACAGCAAAGCTACCTCTGAAATGAAGTGGTTCTCAAGCATAGCAGCCAAGCTCTCATCCTCCTCGGGCTGACTCACAAGCTTGACCGCCACATCTATTTGCTTATATATCCCTCGATAAATCCTACTATGCCTCCCTGATGCAAATTTATTACCAATAAACAACTGAGACATATCTGCACTCCATTCTCCTTCTCCCTCTCCTTTAATCTCTGCCCCGGATGAAACCAAATACTCGGACCAGGAAACTGCCCTCTTATATTCTCCAAGAGACAGCCTCCTCTCTGGTTTTCCGTTGTTAGAGCTTTGCTTAAACCAGTAAAGATTCCTCATGGGTTAGAAACAAATTTTAACAAAATCATTAGATATTTAACCCTTTAGCCTATAGAACCCAAGTTAGAAACAACAAAGCCTCTAAATTTAGACTAAAAACTTAATTTGTACGTGACTGATAAGGAAAAATCTGGACTTGCATGCATAGAAACTGTTTCTCATTCAGCTACATTTCGAAAACACTCAGTTTTCGCGTATTCAAACATTGATGAAAACAATTCCAAAAACTCTAATCAACCATTTAACTTGAACCGCAGTACTTAAAAACAAATTTAGAAACAAGAAAACAAATGTTTGTTTCATTAAGCTGCAAACAAAATCCAAAAAGTTTACTTATTTCCCTACCAAAAATGTTCATTCTCTTGACACCAAACTGGCCCTTTCGCAAATCTCAAAGCTTAGCTTTAGCTTAAAATCAAAGAAAAAGAGACAGAATAACAGAAAGAACACAGCTTTGTATAAAACAACAAAGCTAAAAAAGGATGGCTTTTCTTATCTTTTCAAGCTTTAAACAAATGGTGGCTCCATAGACAGAGCCGGAAAGAATCCAGAATCGAATTGTAGAGAGAAGCTGGATGTGAATAAAGAAGAGAGAGAGGGCGTCGGTTGGGTTGGTGTAAATACTGTTATTATTGTTGTTGTTTCTAGTGTGCAGGGAAAGCATATGCCAAGTGCTGGCGGTTCTCCCTCCCTCTCTCTCTCTCTCTGTCTGTCTCTCAAAATTTTATAGAGAAAAATCAAAAAGCAAATAGAGAAAAGCAAACTTCACTCGCTCACTCTGAACTGGAGGGGGAGGAGGAGTGTCAAAAGTGTCTGGCAATCATAACGTGTGAAGATCCACTTATGAGGAGACAAACCGGGTCTTCATGATAATGACCGTTGTCCATCTCTTTTGTCAATCTGTCCTTGGTTTTTTAGCTTAATATCCACCATGCCATTTTGTGCTTTCAGCTCGTACTTTTGCCATGCTTGTGCTTTTTAAGCAGCTCTGAATAGCCCACAAAAGGCCCTTCCCATCTGATTAATGCCTGCAGCAGACTTCATCTTCTTTCAACGAGTAAAACAGGAGAGGTTAAAAATAAAGATCAGTACACATGATTAATCTACCCAGAAGATAGTTTTTTCCCCATGAAATCTCACCATATCTCGCAGCACAACATTGAATTACCCCCTAGCCAACCCTGCGCTGGCACCAAGCCACCAAACCCTTCTTCTAGCACATGGGCACATGGACGCAAAGATCAGTTTGGTGAAATGAGGAGGGTGAATACACGAAAGGGCAGGTGGGTAATTTAACACAGGAAAGGAAGCCATTACGTCCGTACACGAGAGACGTTACAGGTTACTTACTGCAAAGACAGAAACAGAGAGAGAGAGAGGCGGTGTCGTTATTTGGTATTGGGACTGGAGAAGAAAAGGAACGGGTCCCACTTTCACATGAGGCTGTATCCATCCGTGACAAAGCCGTATGGTATGGTCCTCTTCCGTATACGGTCTGTCTTTGTCTTCTTCTTCCCTGGTATCGATAAAGAGCTAATTAACTACTATTAACCCTTTTTAGCTTTACTGTTATTCTAATTAATTAAGAAATAAACCTAAACCTGCTCAGCCATGCGGACTACGTGTAACACGGATAAAATATAAAAAAGTTATCTTTATTCCGGAGTACATGGCAGAATGATACAAGTTATTTTTTATAGAGATTTTTTATTAAAATACTTTTTTATTTTATTTTAAAAAAAATATTTTTTATATTTGTATATTAAAATTATCTAAAAATTTTGAAATAATTATTTAAATAAAACAATTTAAAATATTAAAAAAAACAATACCAAACAGCCCAGTCGGTTTATATAAGCTAGAAATCCTAATTAATTGGTTTATTAAACTTGTTTACATAATAGAAAACAAACATTTTTCCTTGTGTACCCCCGAGATTAGTCAGTCCCAGCGGTCTGGATACCCGTGATTAGCTTCGGCTTATCCAAAAAAAAACATTTTTCTATATATTTTATTTTAAATAAATTGTATTTTTATTATTTTAATAATAAAATTTGTTCAATGTACTTTTATGCCAAGGTTTGCATAAACTTGTAAATGTATTGATTTTATATGATAATATGATTCATTTATCCTATATTTGTTTTACAAGTAAATACAATTATCATATAACAAAAATATTTTTCATGTGGATATTTATGATAAAGTTTCATATTAATTTTTCTACTTTTTTTAATGAACTTTTCAGGATAATATCAAATGCTAGTTTATATATTGATTATAAATAATAAAAAAAATCTTAACCAAAACTTCAAAACTTACTTATTTGGAAGACAAGCGAAGAAATGTTTTTATTTTAGTATCCTTTTAGTTAATTTTTACTTGTTAAGACTATTTTTTCAAAGCAATTTGATCAACCTCTACGGATAAAACATGCTAAAGATTTCTTTAACCTATGTCAACCATAACAGAAAATTATGATCTAAAATATTTTTTTATTTTTATTTTCTGAGATGGTTTTTTTATTTGCTAATTTCTAGGGTAAAAACCATTTTGAGTTTTTTTTTTCATCCAATATAATAAAACCACAACCAAATATTCACGAGTTGCAAAAGGTTGTTTGTGTGATCTTTTATCACTTTAGATTGATTTTTAAGGATAAAAATCGTTAAAGTTTTTTATATCCTATATCAATTTATGATAATAAAGCCTCAAATAAATATTTACAAGTTGAAGAATATGTTTTTTCAAAGTGATCAATCTTTCATTTTCAAATTGAGTTTTAAGGATAAAAATCATTCAAGTTTTTTTTATGCTATGTCAATACATGATAATAAAACCATACACCCATGTGTATAAGTTGAAATACTTTTTTTTTCAAAACAATATTATTACTATTTTTTTATTGATAAAAACCGTTGATTTTTTCTTTATCAGTCCATGATAATAAGCCCCCAAAAGCATAAGATAATCATTTACCATATAGATCCATCACATCAACCACATTAGCTATACAAATCACAAATAATATTACACCATCATGAATAAACAAATGAAATAGTTCACATCAAATCAATCATTAATAACCAAATTAATATCACATGAATCCCACAATACATTAAGTATATTCAAAATTTTGTTTGGTTGCAAAATCAACCTTTGGGAGAGGTTAAAATAGATGGGAATCAACTAGAAGTCATAAGAATAATTTTAGCGCATGCGGATCACACGCATTTATGATTGGCGGTGCGTGCAAGCACACTTTGATGACTTAAACAGGCTAAGACCTACTTGAAGAGGGTAGATCATCAACTCATTTTCTTCATTGACAGATGGTGAGCAAAATAGAGTTTTAAGAAGAGAGATCTAGTCACTCGCACTTTAATCCACATTTTCTCTCTCTCATCAATGCACAAATATTTCTCTCTCTTGGTCAATCGTCATTATTTGCTATTATTAATGGTTATAAAGAGGTTTTTTTTTGGTAGAATAATCGGGTTTATTGTTTCCATGAGGGAGGAAGACTTCAATAGCGATAATGGAACTCATGATCAATGGTGGAAGGGGTTAGGTTGTCTTTCATGATTGACATTAAGAACAAGTCTTAAAAGTGGTAGAATGATGTGATATTGTTGTTTCTCTTCCATTGTTAATGCAAGTGGTGGTCATTGAGAGAACAATGATAAAGATGGAGAATTGATGATTGTCTTATATAAATAAGAGAAAATATTAAGAGAATAATGAAAAGTTTGTTATCTAAGTCTCTTAAGAATGGCTAAATGTTTATTGTCAATGGTCTAGTGGGTGATGGTCTCTATTGTCTTTGATATGTTGGTGATGGTTAGGTGTGGTGATTATAATGTTTTTTTTTTTACGGTTATGAGAGGGATGAGTTATTTGTTATTTATAATATAAAAAAACTAAACGAGTCTTTGTTATTTTTTCAAATACATTTTACTCAATAAAATAAATGTTTTTGTTGGATTGATTTTTTTCCTCTAATATTTTTTTTAAAAAACATTCTCAATATAAAAACAATATATAAAATGGTAAAACATTATTATATGATAAAACTTTGGCTAAATCACATTGAAAAAAGTTTTTTGTGGTATTTCTTTGTTTGTTATGGATTTATTTCATAAAATATGTTGAAAACCAATGGTTTAAAATGAGTGATGATAATAGCCTTCTTTTTACAAGATTTGCGATACAATGACAAGGAAAAATACATATTTCTTTGAATTTATATAGTAAGTTTTGTACATAAAAAAAAGATCACATATAATGATTATAAAAAATGAATGTATTCATCTTGGAATTAATATAAAATGACCAACTTGGGATGCATATGAATAAAGATCATATTGGGATCCATGCAAATAAGATCAACTTAGGATCTTAAGCAAGAAGGATTAGCTTGGGATCCATGTGAATAAAATGATCATCTTGGGAACCATGCAAATGAGATCAACTTGAGATCTCTAGTAAAAGTGATCAACTTAAGATCCATATAAAAAAGGGATCAACTTGGAATCCGAATGGAAAAAAGATCAATTTGGAATCCATATAACTATAAAGATTAACTCAAAATCCATGTAAATAAAAGGATCAAGTTTGGATCCAGGATCATATTGAGATCTATATAAAAAGGATCATATTGGAATCCATATAAAAAGGTCAATATGGATTCTAGTTCAACTAGGTATCTATGAAAGGATCATTCTAGGATCTATATCATCTCGAGATTTATATGAAAGTAACATTTTGGATCCAAATAAAATGAGATCAACTTGGGATTTGTATAAAAGGATCAAATTAGGGTCCAAATCATTTTGGGATCATATGAAAGGATCTTCTTGCGATCCATATAAATATGATCAATTTAAGATCTTAAGTAGAAAAGATAATCTTGAGATCCATATAAATTCAGAAAAAATGATCATTTTAGGATCCATATAAACAAAAAAAATGATCAACTTAGGATATATATATATATATATATATATATATATATATATATGAAAAGGTCATTAACATGACTATACTTAAAATAAAATAAAACGGGGTCCAATTGTTAAGTGACTAACCCTGATAAGGTTTGATTATCAGGTGATCAACCTTAATATGAAATTCAAATAAGTCAGTTTGACATACCTGGTTTTGTTAAAACTCTATATCAATTGGTAAATCCATTATACATATCAAATATGTTAATGATGATATAATGGAATTTTGGGCCCACTTATTGAGAAGTTTGCATTGTGTTAATATATATTCATCAATTTTTATAATTAAATGATAATAACAAATACAAAATTATATTGATTATGTTTTTTACACAATCTAACTCGAAGAACAAAAACTTCCATACACAAAAACACTAATCTTCCATACACAAACATTGTGGATTGGAGAAGTATTTTTTGTCTGCTCTTCTTGAGTTATTGAATATTTTTTTCAATGTGATCCTTCCAAATTTAATTTATTTAGAATTTGGACTGATGGTTTTGATTGACGGGTTTCTCATAATGTTGAAAAACTTTATGACATTAAATAAAGGCTTGATTTGACAAAATTTAATTTAATCTTCTTGATTAAACATAATTAAAACTCTAATAACTAGAATTAATGTTAAAGCAAATTCCCATACCATTTTTTTTTTTAAAAACCCTAAAATAGAGATGTTTGACCTAAATTTTTTAGTCATTTGAAGTGGCTAAAGTAGAACTAGAGACAATTTTTTGTATGATATATTCAATAAAGTATGGGTTGAACATTTGTTAATAGAAGAAAAATGTTAAACCATAGATGTTGGGTTACCCTTCTTTATTAGTAATTGAATTTCATAATTTATTTCTATTTTTTTCTATGATATTATCTTAATATTATCTTGGTATCATGACTTGGGTCGTGAGTTAGGCAGCTTAAACCAAGTTGACTCGAGGTTTTTTCATCCCTTTTTAATTGAATCTTATTTTTTCAACTCATCATTTAATATTAGGTTGATTGAGAATTAAGTGTAATTATTTATTTTAATTGGATTTATATATGTCTATCTTAGTACTATGACATGGGTTAAGGGTTTGGAAGTTTATCTCGAGTTGACTTTGGTTTTTTATTTATCTTTCTTTATAGTTTTATTTTTCAGCATCGGGTTGATTAAAAAATTGAACTTCATAATTTATTTTAATTTTATTTATTTTTGGTTATTACGATCTCATGATTCAAGTCACAAACTTGACAAATTGACCCAAATCAATCCAATATGCTATTATCTCAATATTTTTTTAAAAATATTTTTTTGTTAAATTATCTTTTTTTGTCAAATTATATTATTATTGGACTCACTAGTTGCCAAGTCATTACTGAATCAACCTCACAAAGGTTTAAATATTTTTGAGCAAAAAAAATACTATAAGCATCCTATGATTTGGTCTTTTTTTCACTTCGTAACTTGAGTGAACTAAAAATATATATTTATTTACAAGATTACTATTATATTTGAAATTAACAAATACACTAAAAGAAGTTGAAAATCATTGTAGACATAGACTCATTTGCACTGTGAACACGAAATTTGTCTCTATATTTCGCGGGTGCACGTCCACCCTTTTTTTGTCGTTTTCTATTGTGAACAGTGTATTAACATTTTTATCCCTGATAATAAGATAAAAAATGGTTTCGGCTGAGGGGCATGCCTGTCATTGCACACATCCAGACCGGTCCGGTTCGATCTGGTCCGCCGCTTTTTTTTTAAACAAAAAAACATTTTGCTAAATACAGTTATAACCCCTAATAAGACAAAAATGTTGGCTTGGATATAGGGGCATTAAGGTAATTGACCCTATTTTTAAATTTTTTAGTCAGGGCGTGAGGCACACGCGCCAGTCGGTTTTCCGCCTCACGCCCTGTTCGGGCGGCGCGTGCGGCCTCATACGGTGGTCGGAAATGGTCGATCGTCGTCGTACTCGATGCGCCTTCGCGTGGCATTTCTCCCGCGGTGGCGCGTGTCCCCTAAAAATGCCTGTGGACGCGCCGTTGGCCGGTTAAAGGCGCTGCCACCGTTTTCTCTCTCTCCTGCACGTGAAAGTGCAGGGGAGGTCCCCTATTTGTTGTACATTTTCACTTTGGTTATTCGACTTTTAATTTTGATTTTGGTCTTGATTTCTATTATATAAGTTCTGATTTAGTTCAATTGGGTCCTCCGATTTTAATTGATTGAATATGAGAGTTTCACTTTGGTCCTCCTACTTTTAATTTTCCAGATTGGCTGTAAATGCTCAATAAATTCGGTACACAAGTTTTGATTTTTTCAACTTTGTCCTTTAATTTAAATTGATAATGAATGTGATTTTCATTTCAGCCCTTAGACTTTTAATTTTTTAATTTAATCCCTTTATATTTGATTTTCATTTCAGCCCTTATACTTTTTTTTTATTTGTAGAATAATGTCTACTTTTGTCCATGTATATATAAGTGTACTTAACACAATAATAATAATAATAATAATAATAATAATAATAATAATAGTTTAATTATTTTTGTTAGTTACTCTTTTGTTAATATTTTTTTCCTCTTGATAATTTAAATTATTAAATAAATAATTTAATTTTTTTTCTTGCTTACTCTTTTGTTAATGTTTTTTTTTCTCCGTATAATTTAATAATTTTTATTGTTTTGACAGTAATAGCAATGATATTTTTTTTTTGTTAAAGTTTCTAGGATATTTTTAGTCTTTCATTAATTATATGTTCTAATATTTATTGAATATTATGTCATAGGAATATATATATATATAGGGAGAAAAAAACATGACCACAATAATAACAAAAGACATGGCAATGATAAAAAAAATTATATAATGAATAAATCGGATAACATAAAAAAAAATTGTTTATTTGATACATAGCCTAGTGTGGCTGTCATCAAATGTTTTGGCATTGTTATATTTTTTTTATTTTGATAACCAGAATGTCCGGGCTGGCTTACACGCATCACAACTAATTCTTGGACTCACTGAACACCTTGTAAATCCAATGTACAAGTTTCTTTAAGAAACCTGTTTGAATAAGAGTTCTGGCTGACAATAATTTAGGATCCCATGATCAGTGGCGGTTTTCAAACATCACTGCCTTTTAAGAAACAGTTTGCAATGCAATTGGTTTCTTTCTTTCCTTCTTTTTTTAAAAGTGAAGAGAAATAAATTTGAAGAAAATCTTATTCAAACAAGTTGGTAGCATTCAGAATTGGACGTTCAATGCTTTTTTAGTTCAGTCTGAACTGCTGAATTTACGGTGTTAGAATGGTTGACTAGCTAGAGCAGTGTTGATTCACATCTATACAACCTTCAGCACATTTTTTCCGAATTTGGCATGACAAAACTAGCTTATTTTTCATCCTCGGTGGTGTCAATTAGCTGATGTTGCACCAATCAAATTGTTCAAAATGAGCATATTTATACCTTTCCGAACTTGAAGCGACCAGAATTAAGAAACATAAAAAAACTCATGGGCAGGCCTATGCGAGCCAAAACAGTGTGATTGAATTGCATAATAAGATTATAAAAGGAGATGATAAGAATAAAACATCCAGTATATGATCTAGAAAGAGATCAAGGAAATGCTGAAGAAACTCGGGTGAAATGCAGAATGAATCTTAGATAAAAACTCTCAAGCAAATCGTACGTATAGTTCAAAAGAAATATTCTGCAGATTGCTTAACCTTTTTTCCCTGCATGCTCGTACGCATTACTTGTTAGTGACAAAAGATTCTCAGCATGAACTGTGAGTACAACATCAGAAGGTTTTCCAACTTCACCGCAAGGAAGTTTAACTGACTTCAGCTCAGGGACATGAATCATGCATATATTCTTCGTCTCAAGGTCACAATAGTATGCTGCCCATGCAGCCGGATTTGCGCATCCATGTTGAGCAAGCAGAATCAGCCCCGTCTTGAAACTGCCAACAGGCCACAGACATGGGCTATACGAGGGGAAAAGAACCGTCTCCTTCATCCAAACTTGGTCACGTCGATCCTCTAGTATCCACAGATCAATTTTATTCCGGTTATAACCACTAGTTCCGTGACCCATTAGTACTAGACAACCTTTGACTTGTTTCATGAGTTGAAATCCTAATGCTTCTTTTGGGACTTGGATGATTTGGAACTTCTCCTGTTGAAGGTCGAATGCGAGCAAAATTTCCTGATCAAGCAATCTATGCCTCCAGTGTATAACTCCATCAGCGCAGACACATTCACTCGTTTGACCATACAGTTCTTGATCATAAGAATAAAAGAGCACCAGGTCCTTGATACACGCCTGAATCGTACAATGGATTTAGCGGTGAGTCTTGAAAGGATATCAAGAATCACGTCCTCCGGAATCTGTTGACGATTATTATTAACGGATTCTCTTGAGGACGACGAAGACGATGATCTCATCTGGCTAATGCTGCTGCCCATGGCGATCAATCTGCTTCTTAATTAATCTCAACTCTTAATTGTGTTTCCTTCTCTCTCTACATGCATATATTTATAGCAGTTAGAGCTTTGATGGTGTAGAAGACCAAGTAACGGCCACTGATCTTAGGGATGAAGATCAGGAGAATGATCCCGAGATCACAGCAGATCACAGCAGCAGATAGCAATCCCGTGATTGCAGCAGAGAGCAAGGCTGGGTTAATGAATTGATTTGAATTTGTAATTTAAAACACAGAGACGTTACAATATGTATCTGCTATATATAGAACAGTATGTACATACAATTGCATCAATCAATCAGAGCATAATACATTATTGTTTCTGAAATTCTATATATAGCAGATAGGAGAATGATCCCGAGACCACAGCAGCAGATAGCAATCCCGTGATTGCATTTGTAGTTTTTTTTTCCTGTTTTGATCAGGACTTTCAATTTAATTAGGATCATATTATCAGTTAGCAATCCTAATACTTGAAGGATTCAATAGTGATACGTAACTTTTCAGCAGGATTTCTTTTTCTATGAAGGATTCTAACTCTAAAACTAATATAAATAAGAATGGCTGGTTCACTTTTGTTTGAACAATCAGATTATTACTCAAGAGTTTTATAGAACATCATATATTTTTCTGGTTAGATATGAATCCAAGAGTATTGTTTCATCATCTATGCAGAAAGCTTGGAGAACATCTTTCTTTCAGTTTGCCATCTTTCATCAAGATGTTATTTTCCAATCGCTGCAAGTACGATATCGGATTTGGTCAGCCGGGAGTTCCAGAGGGTGACCGGGTTATCATAGATACCGTTCCCGATAAACTACCATGGCTCCTCCTCCCCCATGACACGCAGTGTAAGTCCTTGAAGTTTTATGACCTGTCGAGAAACAAGGTTCACGAACTCAATTTGCCAGAGGTTTTGCTAGGAGGGGTATCCGTTGAGGTATCCAGAGGTTGGGTGGCTATTGCCAAGAAAGGGCAATATATTCGCGACACAAAGTACTCGAGCTATCTCTCTTTTAAACCCATTCCCGACACCGAAATCTTCCTCTTCAATCCACTTTCGGGAGCCATACACCCACTTCCATCCCTGTCAACTTTAGTTCCATATTACTATTCATTTGTCACTAACTGTATTTTCAATCTGGGAGGCTACAATGTCGCTGAATTTATTCGTAGGATTGAACTATCCTCCGCAGACCCTTCAAAATCCATCATTGCCTTGAGATTTAATGAGTTTGAAGCGAACAACTGTGGGAATTTGGCGCTGTGTAGAGTTGGGGACAGGTGCTGGAGCACCTTTCCCCGCGAAACTGATCGCGACATAGAGTTCGGTGACATCATGTTTTACAGCGGAGATTTGTGCGTCCTCTCACAAAAAATCGAACATGTTGAGACGCACATCTTCAAGTTGGCAGAGGATGATGATGAGGTGCGGATAAAGTTCATTCCCGTTTCGACTGCTGCTCGTCTTCCGTTCATAGAAGCTGAACATTGGGGACATAATATGGCCACCATCAAACATGCTTTGTATGAGCCGTATTTAGTAGAATCCATCAATGGTGAACTGTTGATAGTTGTTGCACATAACGTTTGGTATGCTTATTATGATGAAGATGAGGACGAGGAAAGTTTGGATGGAGATATGGACGCCTTGGAAGAGGAGCGCTTGGGTGAAGGGGAGGATGACATAGAAGAGGGTGATCACTTTGAACCTTTCTATTTTAAAGTAAGCGGCTTCGATGTAATGGAGATGGATCCTAACGCAGGCATGATGATCTGGCGTAGTGTGCAGAGCTTAAGTGACCAGTTGATCTTTCTGACATCTGGTGGCCGGTCAGTTTCAGTTCCAGCAAATGATTTGCCGGGTGGAATTCAAAGAAATTGCATTTTCTTTCTTGAGAACGACAATTACTTCTCAGAAGTGTTTAATGATTACGAAACAAGAGAGGAAGTGTTACATCGTCGTGTGTCTCGGGAATCAGGAATATGCTACCTGGAGAGTGGGAGAATTGAGAGATTATTTCCAAGTTCCAATCGCCTGCTAAAGTGCAAGGTGGGCTGGTTCACCCCAACTCCTTGACTATCCGAATGAAGGCATGAGCAGCTTCTCGGTTAACTTAATCCCATTAATCACTACAGGAGCTGATTGGCACACCGTCAAAGATCAATTCAAATTATTGAGAATGATAAATGTTTACTTTACTACATTGAAACTGAAATTTTGGCATTTATGTGTTTGATTTTATTTTATTGGAGTTTCTGCTGCTGCCTTGTTATATTCGTCCACACTCTCTCTCTCTCTCTCTCTCTCTCTTTCCACTCCTTGATGGCTCGCACTTGTACTAATAATTAATGTGCTCTTCTTCTTCTTGTTCATCTTTTCTTAATTCTTGCAACCGCTGAATGATTATTACTCTCCGAATATATTTATGATGTATAGTAGTAATCAGCAAATGATTGTTTTCTAACATGCAATAGAGACAGTGCTATCATTTCCTTTTTCCTCTGTCAACCCGGGAGAAACCTGTTTGCATCCAAGCGAAAATGAAATATGAGCGGGTAAGTGGGACGAGAATGACGATAGAGTAGGCTAAAAAGATGGTTGGATGGATGGTATTTCATATTCGAGGACAGAAATACAAATATGTCTCTCTCTGGTATTGAAAATACTTTTTTCTGCGCAAACAGATGCTATAGAAATGTTTAGAAGAAAATGATCACCCCCCCCCAAGCAATATAGTTCTTGAGTAGCTGTGAATGCGAGAGAAAAGAAGAGAAGTGACAAAAGTATGACCATCTTGTAATCGAATTTCCTCTCGTCTTTTCAATTGATGTGAATGGATAATTAACTAAATAATTGACCTGGATTCGCAAGGCCCTTTGCATTCGATGCAGAGAGGTTATGCTGAAGTTCGTATGATTGCTATCTCCAGAAAAACTGCTCAGTTTGTCATTCATTTACTTTTTCGCATCATAAGAAGAAGCCTCATTAGTCCCCGACGTTCAAACAACCACCACCACCTTTCAAAAACTCACTCTTCCCCATACCACGATCTCCTCTCAATAACACCACCAGTATAATCCCTCACTCAAACACAGGGATTCAAATTCTTCGCTAACTTTAGAAATTGTCTTCAACTGCTTCCCCAGGTTTAGAATTGTCTCCTGGCACTCAGCTAACTTTTCTGAAGCAGCCGTTATCTCCCAGTCCTGCAAGATTTAGGAAGTTCTTGGTTCAACAATGAGATACTTTCACATGTAATTTAGGCAACTTAAATGTGACTGGCATGAAAACTCCGGTAACACATCAGAAGCACTGGTAAGGAATTGGCTTTGCTCAAACTAGGTGGATGCTATATATTTTGTTCAAGGAGTTCAGGTGCAAAGGAATTGCACGTTATTTATACTAACTGGCAGCACTGCTATCCTCTACATGCTTTTTTAAATTACAAAGAGAAGCTAATATCAGGGCATTTTATAAGCAAAAAAATGCAAAAACTGCATTAGCAAATGAAAATAATTTGTACACAGTGGTGGCATGACACGAACTTACAGTCCAGAGCTGGCTCTCTTCCCGATGGTGTTCAGAGCTGGGGATTTCCTTTTTCGTCATACTGAAAATAACACATCAGATAGATGAGATCTCTCAGTAATGTATTGTTATTATTTAAGAGTCAGCCAATTGTTTTGAAGGAGAAATTTCAATGTTAGATAACATTTTGGGTCATGGAGAGTATCGCATCCTAAAATGCATGCAATATTCTATCTTTTGTGTATCATGTCAATTTCCTCTGATGCTGTGGGGTTACTTTATCCTCGAAAGAGGGAAATCATATGAAAAATAAATCCACTACCTTTCAAGTTGGAGCTGCAGCTCAAGACATGTAGCTTCCAATTCTTCGCAGCAACTCTTTTGGTTCTCCAGTTCCAAGCCCCTCTTTTCAGAGTCAATATTAATCAAATCCTCTCTTAACTTTATTGTAGATTGATGGCATCCATCCTTCTCAAAGTAGTTGTGATGCCCATTTGAAGCAACAGACTCTGCTTTGCACCCACTCCGTGATTCATCCCAGTCAAAATGTTTCTTATCTTGAATGGAAAAGCAGTGGTTCATAGTCCAGTCCAAAGCAGAACATAATTCTTGTGCAAACATGTTCACATCGGATTTTCCACTCAACAGATCATAACACGCATGAACAAATTGCTGTAATAGAGCAATCGGTTCAGAATTTTTCCACTGCAAAACACAGACCATGTAGTCTGAAGGTTGTTCTCACAAGGCAAAAAACTCCCATCCTTTCTGGTCGAGGTCTGTGAGTCACCATCATCAGCAAAGGATAAAGTGATCCCTTCGGTAATCTTGCAGAGTGATTTGCTAAGACCTGACTGGACCTGCAGCCTGCTCTTCTCTGTCGACAAGGCATCAGCTTCAGTAATTCTACCAGGTGAATCGATCACCTGATATATAGGTTTCCATGAGATGTATCCATCGACATGATGGGAATTTAATCCATCAGAATGTGTTGAGCTTTGCCCTGTTTCAACATGCTCTGCAGGGCTTGCATGATTTATATTAGCCAGAGCTATTCTAACATCCTCCGGTATTTCATCAGGCTTTCTTAGTGCGACACGATTTTGCTCTAACACTAAGATAAGAAACAGTGCTGGCAAATATATATACCAATACTTTCAAAAAGATCTGCACCTCGAGCAGCACAATCACCCACATTGTCTCCAACCTTTCATGCAACAATTTATTAGTTACAGAGGAAGTTTGGACTGATGCATATAGTATACATCATAACCCAAGAAAACAGAGCACAGTCAAGGAAAAGCCGCATAAATAATTAACAAGAAGAAGATATTTATGTGGTACTTATAATAACTTTAAGCTTTCACGCATGCTTTGCCCAGATTACATACCTTGAAATAGCAAATACTACATTAAACAGAAAACCAAAACCAATCAACAGAGCTAACACATACCATACTTCAGCAGAGCTAACAGATACTTCTTCAAATAAGGAAGCTACAATATTTTAGGGTATATATATATACCAAATCTGCAATCACTGCAGGATTCCTAGGATCATCCTCAGGTATTCCCTGCTCCACTCTTCCAACAAGATCAGCCCCAACATCAGCAGCTTTTGTGTATATTCCACCACCCAACTGAGCAAACAGTGCGACAAATGAAGCTCCAAATCCACATCCCACAAGAAGAAGAGGCACTGGGAGAGAACAACATGAAACACAGCCAGCATAGGTGTATGAGACACCACTACAAACTTCAGTTTTCAAAAAACATGTAAAAGGTGGAGATTGCTTCCATTTGCTAAAGTAATAGCAATTACTTAGGAAGAAGGTATTGTTACATACAATCAGTGACTTTCTTTCATTGAAGTAGGAGAATCCACGCCCAACCAAACATAAAATGATATCAAGACATGAAGTCAATACAAGAAAAGCAGTAACACTGACTGTATGCACACAGTGGAATTGACATTTCTAGCTAAATTCAAGACAGACGATATACCTGAACCATTTCAGGAGGGCCCTCATCCTTTGAGAGTACCCATTTGGTAAGATATATAGATAAAAGGAAGCTGAAGATACAAACTGCGAAGACGAACACCATGATTGGAGATGTACGTGCTCCGATGTAAGAGATCCCTCCAAAACCCAATAGCAAGAGTATAAATAGAACACGAACATTTATTCGCTTTAAACACTCGAAAAATCTGCAAAAGAAAAGGTTAACTTAGTACAAGCATCAAAATCATGTAAGCAAAAGCAATGCTGGTCTACTAAGGATTTAAATTTAAAAGAATCATAAATCATCACAGCGCAGAATAACAGAAAAATCCGCTTTGAAAAAAGGAGGCCACTCCCAGATAGATATCAATGCATGCTCACATGGGCACGCATATCTATGCTACATAATCCTCTCACAGCGAAGCAATAGCAATTGTCATCAAATAAGAGGTGAAGCATTAGGTTTCTCACCAATGGATTGTAGGGTTTGCTTCGCATGTTGGGGAAAATCCTTGGCCTTTCTTGGTAAGGCCCCAGACTACCAGTCTCAACGTCATCATCGATCATCATTTCATGAGATGAATTTACCCTTCGATCTACAGGAAAATGGATGTCCTCGCTGCCCTGAGGCAATTCGCCCCCCTTAACCAGGACGCTGAATTTTGAGGATAGGTTGGTCTAGAAGCTCAAATGATCACTCGCTGGGCAGCACTTGAGTTTGTAAAATCAAAGGACTCCTGGCCTTTTTAATCCTCTAAATTAAAAAGCCTGATGAAATACTGGAGGATGTTAGAATAGCTCTGGCAAATATAAATCATGTATTACATCTTGAAATCAAATTTCCTCTCGTCTTTACAATTGATGTGAATGTAATTAAGTAAATAATTGACCTGTATTCAGGAAACTCCAAGCCCGGCACAGCCGAGCAACAGCATCACGAGCTTGCCTGCGACAACCATGCAGCAAAATCTGCTCTGCAATTAGCCTCTAGCTTAGAAGCCGATCAATCACCTGAGCTGGCTTCTCTAGGGGCCGTAGGCAACACCAGCATTGCGAGTTCCTCAAGTGAAAAACAAAAACAAAAGCTTCCTGGGAGCATCTTAATTTTCCTCATAGCTGGGTCGGGTATAAGAGGTAACAATTATATTATACAAAAATCTAGACGAGGGGGTAAATACTGTAGCAGTAGACACAAATTAACACGGGTGTCTTTCGCATTGCTTTTGTGATTGCGATGGCGATTGCGGTTGAAAAAAACAGTTTAAAAAAATGCTTTTAGTGTGTTGCAAAATAAGCGATTAAGTGTTTCGTTAAAGCGTGGTTGAGTTGGAGGTTGCAAAAAGTGATTAAAAGCAATATGAAATATATATATATATATATATATATATATATATATATATATTGTAAATTTCATTTAATGTCTACAAATACGTACATCCATTGTCAGTACTGTGCCCGACGATGGTGCCCATGCATGTTGTCCGGTAGCCGTGACTCCAGAGAACATTCTATCAAATTTAAACTTCAATGACGGCTCGATTCCGGACTCTCTAAATTTGTTCACTCCTCTATTTTCCTACATAAACAAATCAATGCTCTTGTCATTATCTTCACACAACATAATAACACTGTTAAAAAAGATTGCATGACAAAATATCACCTCAATTCGTGATTGCCACCACTCATCGCTGGCAGCAATTGTTCCTAATTCATTACTCCATCCAACACCAGTTTCACCAATCAATTTATTCCACATCCGCCAGTCTTTCTTACAAACATCCCATTTATTTTTCAGTTGAGCTTTCTTCAACGGTTTACCCGTTTGTTCTTCAAATGATTTTACAATAAATTTCCATCCGCCTGGCTCAAAATGCGAACTCGGTCGCATACCCATATCAATTGCCCTAATGCATATATCACAAAATATATGCAAGGTTTCTTTACTCCATTTAGCTTTCCCACCTGACTTAGAAACGTCCATGATATGTCGTGAAGCTTTGCAAAGAACAACAAATAAAAATTACAAACCGGCACTACATACTATGAACGAACAATTACTAAAACACACAATGTGTAGTACAAAACTGTCTTTAGTAGATGAAATTGAAATAAAAAACTAGTGGGTCCAAACGAAAAATTATCTTCCTAATATAAGTATTAATAAATAATGATCTTAATTATAAATAAGAAATTTCATTTAAATTTTTCGTTTATTAAATTTCATTTATTATAAATTTCATTATTTTTTTTATAAATTTCATTTATTATAAATAATTAAGAAATTTCATTAACAAATAAGAAAGGTTTTCTTACTAATTTTTATATTGAAAGGTTCTTTGTATATATAGTTTTTTTTTAACAAAACAACTATATATAAAATTCACAATGGCTAGGGTCAATTATGTAGAAGATAAATAAGAGAATTTATTTATGAAAATTAAAAAACAAGTTGTATGAAAAGTAAAAAAATCATATCAATATGAAAATATGTATTTGACCCTTAAATACTATACATATATTATTTAAAAATACTTTTAGGAATAGCCAATCAAGTCTCTACTTAATTATTCGAGGACTAAAATTATATTCCGTTTATTAATTATTTTATAGTCCTTCATTATTGTATTATTTTTATTTTTTATTCTTACACATCAATATTATTCTGAATCGGAACAGGATAATTTATTGAAAAAAAATCACAATTCAATGCACAAATAATTTCGCTTTCAAGTTCATAATAATATCCCACAATCTTCAAAGTCTCCGCAAAATCCTATGTAACTTTGTGCTACAGAACACAACACCGCATTCAAGAACTAGAATTCATAAAAATGTGCAATCATAGAGCATTAAGAAACTTCGTAACGTAAGGAAATGCAACTGCTCCACGCTAATCAACCAATAAACTTTCAGATGAGAAAGCAGACCTGATCAATCACAGTAATACAAAGATCAAACAAAGAACATTAATTAATTGTTTTAACAACATCAATGATGAAACAAGAAAAGCAAACTAACATCGATAAAACCCAACATCTCCAGGCTTAGAATAAAAGAAAAGAAACAATTTCAACAGAAGGCCAATTTCAAAAATTTCACAGAAAAAACTCACAGCAATTTCAACAATTTCACAGAAATTTCACAGAATAAACTCACGACAATTCACAGAAATTCCACAAAAAAAACTCACAGTAATTTCAACAATTTCACAGAATAATGACATAAAAAAATCACAGCAATTTCAACATTTTCACAGAAAATAGTCACGGCAATTTCAACAATTTCATAGAAATTTCACAGAAAACACTCACGACAATTTCAACATTTTCACAGAAAATTCACAGATAAAAATCACAGCAATTTCAACAATTTCACAGCAAAACCCCACAACAATTTCAACAATTTCACAGATATTTAACAGAAAAAACTCACAGCAAGTTCATCAAAAAATCACGACAATTTCAACAGAAAATATATAGTGCAATTTCATCAACAAATACACATATTAATTCAACAATTTGATAGAAACACGAGCTTACAAGTTATCGTTGTGCTGGTGAAGTGAGGGTGTTGCGTGGAGAAGATGGGATCTGTGAGCAGAGGAGAGAACAGGGCGATTTTTAAATTGCAAGAAATTGGAAGTGAATTTAGAGAGACCAACTTTCAAACTCATCGATTTCAGCCAGATCGTTGCGAATCACTGATGATTGAGAAGAAGAATCAGACGGTTGTGGTTTGGCTGCATGGGTATTGGACGACGATGACGACAAATAGAATCACTGATGACCGACAGGTCGTCTTGAACTGGAAGAGAAGGAGAGTGCGGTGGTGGTGAGCCCAGATCATCTTCAACTGGCAGAGAAGGAAAATGGGTTTCTAGAGAGGGTTGCTGTGAGGGTTGCAGAGGAGAAGGGTGTGGTTTTTTGAGGACGAGAAGAAGAGAAGGCAGAAGGAAAAGGGTGTGGACGTTGCTTGGTGCAGACGAGAAGAAGGAAGAAGATAAGGCTCGGATGAGAAGATAAGATTTTCAGAAAGGTAAAGATTTTCAGCAGATTTACAACGGATATATTTTTAATAGCAGATCGTTATTTGACAAATCAGCAAGAAATAAGTATCAAAAGTCAGCTTTTTTCCAAACATCGTTTAAGCTAAAAAGTATGTGTGGGACCCGCCTCTCAAACCTGTGTTTGGTTTTTACCAAACACCTAAATTGTGGTGCGATCTGGCAATCGCAGATCGCACCCCAATGCCAAACACGGACGTGGACTATAATAGTATAATTATCGCTTTGTGTTTTGGTGCATAAAATTTAATTCTTGGCATCGATGGCATTTTTTACTTTTCAAAGGGACCGACTGACATTATCTGATTGTTTGAGGGTATTTGAGTCTTTTTCAGGGTTTTTGCACAGTAAAATACAGTCTTACCCCCGATATCGAGCAAAACTGATTTGTTTGGTGGGCAAGGGTATTTTTGATTTTTCGGTTTATTTAATTTATCATTTCTCTTTTGTTGGGGTTTTATTTAATCATTTTTTTATCTGATTGTCTTTTTACATTCCTATAATTTTTTCGGTCTTGAGGTTTTAATGTGTTTCAATTTTGTCATCTAATTAAAATTAATTATATTTTTTTTCATTTCAACCCTTATTCTCTTAATTGTTTTTTGATTTCTTTAATTTTTAAGGTCCTTCTAGGACAGTCCCTATTTTTAATTTGTATTTATGTATCTGTACTCTTAGTTTTGGTTTATAATTTCTATCAAATTCTCTTTTATTAGGGTTTTATTTTTATTCAATTTAGTCTTGAAAATTTAATTTATGTTAATAATCATTTTAAAATTGATATTGCCAACCCTTTGTTCCTTATTCTTCAAGTCAAATGATTTTTTCTATGCTAATAATATTTATATTGTTTTTGTCGTTTATTTTGGCTGTTTTTATTTGCTTTTTTGTTAAAAAAAAATTTGGTTTTTTGTTTTATTCTTCAAGATAATTTTATGGTTTTCATTGTTCGCACAAAAAATAAATAATAATAATAATCTTAATGGTTGTGTTTTTTTTTAATTGTTTTCTTGCCTACTCTTTTGATATATTTTTTTATTATAATAATTATATATATAATGATAGTAATACTAATTTTATTTTTTTCCTTTAATTATTTTCATTTATTCTTTAAATCAAATAATGTTTTTTTGCTGCTAATATTTTTTTGATTTTTGCTTTCAATCATAATAATAACAATGAGAATAGTAATTCAAATAATTTTCTCATGTGATGTTGTGTTTATTAAAAATTAAGCTTTGCAACATTTCTATATACAATGGTCCAAAATCTAATATCCCAAATTAATGGTTTGAAAAAATTATGTGTCTCAATATTGTCTTTAATGCTTTTATTTTATTGTGTCTTTGAATTGGGTTACTTAATATTACTATTGAACACAAAAAAAATGTCTTATTTAGTTTTATGTTTTTCTTTTAATTTTTGTTTTTGTTTTGATATTTTTCATCCTTCCTAGACAATTTTCTTTTTTGTTTGTTTGTATGTTTCTATACTCTTAGTTTTGGTTTTTTATTTTTAGTTTGATTTTTTTTTAAATTTTAGTAAAATAGAAAAAAAATGCATATTTTTTTTAATCAACTTCAATTTAAATTCATCATATATACTATTTTTCATTTCAACCCTTGTTCTTTTGATTTTTGATTTGTTTTTAGTTCCTTAAATTATTTTGATCTTCAGGTTTTGATTTGTTTCAAGTTTGCCCTACAATTGAAATTGATCATTTATGTTATTTTTCATTATGATCCTTATTCTTTTGATTTTTTGTTTGCTTTAAATCCCTTTAATTTTTTTTATCTCAAGGTTTTGATTTGTTGTGGGTTTTTCATATTATTAAAATTGATTTTATATTAAAATCCGGTGGAGTTTATAATAAGAATTGCAAGTTTGGCACCACCCCCGCTAGAAAAGTCTGATGTCCTTCTCCGAACTGGAGTGAGATAATCTTGTACAAGATCTTTACAGTACAATAGATTAATGTCTTTCTCTCATCTTACCAAGATTTTTGCACTTTGATTTTTCTTGTGTTGTCCAAGTCTTTTATTTTTTTGTGATCCGGAATTTTAACTAATCGATTATTAAATTATTTATAGATGGTTGGGGGAGCTCGCCGTGTCAATAATAATAATAATATATTAACCATGGTTTTTTTTTTATTTGATATTTTTTCTTAAGACTTATCTCGTCGATGAGATCATATATATTAGAGCAACTCTCACGTAATTTAGTTTAAAATCCAAGCTAATAACAAATTGATCTGAAAACTTTTAAATTTTAAACTATTATAATGCCAAAAAAAACTATTTTTTTTATTTAGATATTATCATTTTTATGCTGTAAATTTTTTTGGTCCAATCCTTTAGAAAAGGGTGGACAATAAACTAGTTTCCCTAAATTAACACGTTGATTCTTAAGTCATTAGTTTCTCTTTTCTTTTTCAAGTCATTAGTTTCTCTTTTCTTTTTTTCTTCTTACCTTCTTAATTTTTACGAGTGACTTATACTAACCTCCTTGACGTGTTATAAAATTTCTAAAATCGTATGAAAGTTGATGGGTATGATAAAAACCTATTTCATGTTAAAGAAAATACTATAGAAACACTCTTTTATTTCCAAATCTCTCTTGATTATTATTAAAAGAATATATAATGTAAAAGAAAAAAACCTTAGAAAAGTAGAGAGAGAAATAGACAACATAAATTGCACTATAGTTTATTCAAGAAAGAGGTTAACGGAGAAGGGAAGGGAGGGGATTATGAATTTTTAACTTTTGTTTTAAAAGAAGCTTTTAATGGAATAAAGGCTAAGTTTTAACCTCCATTCCCTCTCAAGCTGTCGCCCCTACATAAGGGTCATGAAATTTTCTACCATTAAATAAATATTTTAACCTTGTGCCTTTTGAAAGTTTTCAATTTCATCCTTTTAGCAAATAAACACTCTTAATCTTATCTCCTTAATTCTTATTCAAAGAGTACTATTTATTGGGTTTCTTGAAAAATATAAACCCATAAAAAAAAGATAATTTCAAGAGAAAAAAAGTTAAAAGTTAATGTATTTGATCTGCACTCTTACATTTGCTAACTGTAATTTCAATTTGGGATATAAAATCAAATATATTTTAATTAAAAATAAATTTTAAAAACTTCAAAACTATAATGTGATTTGTACATAAAATATAATTTTAGCGATGGAAAAATGAAGTTGAAACTTGATCGTACAAATTTTTAATAATTTCCCTAAAAATAAAACACATTATATATTTTTGATGGGTTTTAAAAAAACTCCTTAAATTAACCGCTCCAACAAACATTGTAGAAACCAAGTTCAAGAATTAAGACCCCTTTCTAAAATAAAATAAAAATAACAATAAAGTCGTTAGCCAGTCGAATTAACTTTCTTTCCCGCCAAAATGCCATCACACGAGCTGCCAAGTTATTTAACAACAGAATATTTAGCTGAACTAGCCAATTATCTTTAGCCATTTGTCACCACTTTGCACAACTTCAACTCCTCTGTTACACGCACAATGATAGCTCACCTTCATTAGCATTTCCTTCTTCGTCAACCTCAATCTCTCTCTCTCGCTCTCTCACACACACAGAGCCTCTCAAGATGGATCGCAGTAGAATAATTGTTATGTTTCTAAGAAGAAGACAAGTCGCTAGATTACGGCGACCCAGGATCGACAATACTCCACCGTCAAGCCTTCCTCCCAGATCAAGAAGAAATTGGAGAGAAACGATTCTTTTGGCCATTGTTATTTTCTTCGTTTTCTTTGCGGCCTTACTTCTCCTCTCAATCCTCATTCCCAAATTAGCTAATTAGTTTTGTTAAGTTTCTTTGTTATTTTGATTTTGTTTTTGGAGAATAGTGGTTGTGTACTATACAAATTTTAAAAATCCAATACAAGAAAAGAATTGAAACATATCTTTTGTTGTTCAGTTCTAGAGAAGAAATTGATGTCAACATCAAAACACAAAAATGAGATTTTGTGTTGGATTTTGTTTTAAACCATGGATTTGTATTCGGGTTTTTCTTACATATTTGTGTTTGATAGAGAAAGCATTCTAGAAGGAGAAGGTTGCCTTTATTTCTTGTTCTTGTTCTTCATTTCCTGGTTGATATCATTATCCATACAATTTTTCCGTTGCCTTTATTTCTTTGTTTTTAACAATTTAATGTTGACAAGAATCTACAGACCATATCAGTTTTATCAAAGAAGTGGCTGCAACTCAGTTTTATCTGTCTCATTTGTTAAGGATGTTAAAGACAGAAGGTAGGTATTGTCAAGAACAAAACTTGCTCACTGTTCAACTCTTGAAGAACATAACTTTAATATTATTGAATTTTGTTATATTATTTGACTTATCATTTACTTTGCTTTATTTAGCTTGTAAATCTTGGTCTGTTTTCGGGTCTTGCTAAGGATTGGCTAGGATAATGAGTGCTACTTAGTTTACGTTTTCTTTGGTGCTTATAAACTTCTCTGACAAGAGGTGCATTATTTGTAGTCTATAAAGTCTTGATTTTTGGTGTAAATGTTTCTTTTTGAGGCTGCTGAACTTCTACTGTAAAGTGAAGTGCTCAATATTAGATGCCATTTAGAGAATTATCATCCATAGAGTCATATTTTCAAATAAATTGTATATATTGTGATGTTATAAAACACCTTCCTTCCTGAAAATATGTGAACAAACACCTCGTGGTGACTAACAAAGTTGGTCGACGAGGCTATAATGATGTATTATGTTTGTGTAATAATAGCATCCTTGTTTTTGTTCAGTTTCCTTGTCATCAAAACAACCTCCCTTAAATCTTGTTGCCTTAAATCCTTGGTAACAGGTGAATCCATTGTTTCTCCTAGATCCAAGAAAGGGTTGTTCCCACTTGCCATTCCACTGGCTAGAAGCAGTTCAGGTATCGATGAATGCAAGTTTTAGGGACTTACTATTTTTAAGATTTGAGAAGCAACTAAGCATGATAGATATGATTTATTTGTGTGAATAGATGCTGTGACTGCGCTGCTGAGATGGCCAACACCACCACCTGGGTAAGAGCCTCAAATTATTCACGGTCTTTGTTTGTTGTTGATGCTCTTTCTGTGCAATCATTGTTGTCTGATGTGTCCAGGATGGAAATGCCAGTGGTTGAGGTTCGTAAACATGGAGTTTGGCTTTTGGCAAAGACTGTAAGTTGAGTATGCATGCTGCTGATCATATAAAATGGATATAACCAGTAGTCAGATCGTCCTTGTGTAAAGACATTTTACTAACAGCATAATTTTTGTCACGGTACAGGTAGCTCAATATATTAATCAAATCCTGGTCGAGGAAGATGCTGATATCTCTTCAGAAGGCAATGCTGACCTATTTCTTGCTGCAGCTGATGCTACGAGGCATGCCGTTTATTTTGTATTTAATTTATCCGCCAACCGTGAAGTCCAGTCCTGATGCTCCTATATTGGCTAGGGAGAAGTTGGAGAAGATGGGACCCATGACTACTAATGAGATTATTATGGCTGGCACTCTGTTTCTCACGGTATAGTTTGCGTTTCTGTTTATATCTGTCTTTTGCTTTTTCATTCTGCTTAATTTGGTGAATTGGTTTATAGTGCATGCCTCGTCAAATCCAATTTGTTGATGCTAATGCTCATTTTACTCCGTGTTTTAGGAATAAGGGGTTGAATCATCAGTTGTTAGTTAGCTATCATTCTTCTCTTCTTTCATTTATTTTTAACTGAGTCGTGTTGTTATTCAGACATTTTGGAGAATCGTTTGAGCCACATTACATGGCAATCAGGTCATTGATCCACATTGCTTGTATTGGGCCATTCTTGTGAGCATGCAAGAAGGTTTAAGGAATGAGGTTTGGTTAGAGGCTGGAGAATTTTTTGCTATATTTTGTTTGCATTATCGAGGATAAATTCTTGTGTCGCATAGTCCTACTAGTTTGCTTTCTGAGATGTTATTTTGTATCTTAGATGTTAAGGAATTCTGTTCTTAGTTTCTAAAGTAACACAACAATTCTGGTTTTGGGTTCTCATCTTACCTCATTTGTTAGATGTAAGAGTCTCCAAAGATAACAGATGGTTGAGGATTTTAGATTTTTTGTTTTTGTTTCTGTGGAGGAATGAATATCTGTGTTTTAGAGTTGTAAATCTATACAACTTGATAGACAATTCAGGGCCCAGGAGACTTCCTTAGCACTTGCTTGTTCTTTCCTTAAAGCTTAGGTGATTCTATAACAATTGAGCTTCATTTGGAGGCACATCAGCATTTTCACGAGCTTGGCTTTCGAACTTAAGAGTTCGATTGGATTATTATCCTGGAAAATGAGATGATTATGGCTGACACCTTGCTTCTCGCAGCATAGTTTGCCTTTCGTGTTCAAATCTACTTGCATTTTGTTTTTAAATCTGCCTTTGTTTTATCATGTTTGGAATAAATATGACTGATAAATATTGTAGGATCTGCTTGATAATGTTGTTAAACAGCATAGTTTTTTCTTTTAATGGTGTTGTGCGTGTAGTACATATCTACCACAAGTGTAACCCAACTTCTGTTGATGCATATGCATAGTTGGATTTGTTTCTAGGTTTAAATGTAGCGATGTTACTAGTCCTGTTGCTATTGTTTGGATAGAAACCAGTGTGTCAGCAGTAAACATTCTCTGCTTTTCCATGAAGTGTTAGCCCAGTGGTATTTTTGTCAATCATTTTGGGGAATGTGTTGGTTATGCATTGCCATCAAAATGGTCATTGAGCATATCTGTTCATATTGGATCATTTGTGCTCATGTGAATTTTGAGAGGATCCTTCCACACAAATAAAGTTGCAATGATCTTTAAAAGTGGTCCATGGAATTGACATTGTTTATAACTGTGTGGAATGGTCAAGGTACAGAGGAATGATTCGAGCAACTGAGTAACTGAGTGTTCTGGTATGCTACTATTCTATGCCACTGTTAGGACAATAGTGTCTTTTAAGGGCCAGAAAATGTTTGAGCTGCATGTAGTTCTTATGTAGGAATGTGAGTTTAATATAAAGGATCTTTGTTCCTAGCCACAAAAGTATCAACAGTTTAGGTACTAGGTCTTTTGTAAGATATTGAGGATTTTACATGTGTTTTTCTAGAGATAAGCTTGGGGAAGCGAATGTATGTGGCTGGGAAGTTTGAAATTTACCAACTTGGCAGCTGATTCAATGTTTAGGGAATCCTCTTGATGCTTTTCATGCTCGCTCAAGCTTCTTTTGGAGGAGTGTTGATAGGATTCTCAAAGGATCCAAGTGTTTCCCCTGGTGATCACTCTTAATCTCACTCAACCCGAGAGAATTGCTTACAATTCTCTATAGAACACTACAATTAAGCTAGATTAGACTAATTAGCAATTACTCTAGAGAAGTGTAAAGAATTCTGTATATTTCCAGTCATGAAGAGAAAATGTAGAAATGAGAGGGGAAGGGATATATAGGTTCGGTTGTGCAAGAGGGTTCTAGATTCTAAGAGGCCAGCACATGCCTTTTTAATTATAACCACTTGGTACAACCTTCCTTAGCCTATCTTTCTCTAACAAACAAAGTACAAGCAATCAAAGCAAATGAGGTCTTAACAAGTATTTCATATTTTTGTGCTGTCGTGCTTTCTGAGTTTATTGATCCTGCATCCTGCCTCCAATAATAAAGATTTCTTTATTTCTTCTCAATTTAGGTGGGACTTTGGGTTTTTGGAGGGATGCTGAATGTGGATGCTGTGACTGCTGCTATTCTTGGATTGTCTGTCCTTCTTATCACTGGTGTAGTGACATGGAAGGAGTGCTTAGCTGAATCCGTTGCCTGGGATACCCTGACATGGTTTGCGGCCCTCATTGCCATGGCTGGGTATCTCAACAAATATGGTCTCATCTCCTGGTTCAGCCAAACTGTAGTTAAGGTTTGTGTTTTCCTGTTTACTGGTTTATCATTGTGCATGGTTACTTCCAATTATCAGTGATATCTTATAGTTACCATATATTTCAGTGCCCTCTTGCATGTTGACTCCCACAGAAACGAAAAAAAAGAAAATATTTAAAGATTTTTTTTCCTGCAAAATGAATGCATTTGTGAACTTGTGAATTGCAACAAACAGTAGAATTAAGTATGGGCCATGGTGTACTTGCTGTTAACTAGTTGCACTTGTTACAGTTCGTTGGTGGACTTGGTCTATCGTGGCAGCTATCTTTCGGCATTTTGGTCCTTCTCTACTTCTACTCCCACTACTTCTTTGCCAGTGGAGCAGCTCACATTGGTGCCATGTTTACAGCATTCCTGTCTGTTGCCAGCGCTCTGGGTACTCCTCCATATTTTGGAGCCATGGTTCTTGCCTTCCTTTCTAATCTCATGGGCGGCCTTACACACTATGGATTTCTGGGGCAACAAAGAGTTACGTTGTCAGTTTTATGTTGACCAATATTAAACGTTAAAATTAAAGCTGGATTGTCTTTATTTACTATTTACGCTGTTGTTTTTGTACTTTTTTTCCTGTTTTGATCAGGACTTTCAATTTAATTAGGATCATATTATCAGTTAGCAATCCTAATACTTGAAGGATTCAATAGTGATCTTTACGCTGTTGTATTTGTAGTTTTTTTCCTATTTTGATCAGGACTTTCAATTTAATTAGGATCATATTATCAGTTAGCAATCCTAATACTTGAAGGATTCAATAGTGATATTTACAGCAGAGAGGTTATGCTGAAGTTCGTATGATTGCTATCTCCAGAAAAACTGCTCAGTTTGTCATTCATTTACTTTTTCGCATCATAAGAAGAAGCCTCATTAGTCCCCGACGTTCAAACAACCACCACCACCTTTCAAAAACTCACTCTTCCCCTTACCACGATCTCCCTCTCAATAACACCACCAGTATAATCCCTCACTCAAACACAGGGATTCAAATTCTTCGCTAACTTTAGAATTGTCTTCAACTGCTTCCCCGGGTTTAGAATTGTCTCCTGGCACTCAGCTAACTTTTCTGAAGCAGCCGTCATCTCCCAGTCCTGCAAGATTTAGGAAGTTCTTGGTTCAACAATGAGATACTTTCACATGTAATTTAGGCAACTTAAATGGGACAGGCATGAAAACTCCGGTAACACATCAGAAGCACTGGTAAGGAATTGGCTTTGCTCAAACTAGGTGGATGCTATATATTTTGTTCAAGGAGTTCAGGTGCAAGGGAATTGCACATTATTTATACTAACTGGCAGCACTGCTATCCTCTACATGCTTTTTTAAATTACAAAGAGAAGCTAATATCAGGGCATTTTATAAGCAAAAAAATGCAAAAACTGCATTGGCAAATGAAAATAATTTGTACACAGTGGTGGCATGACACGAACTTACAGTCCAGAGCTGGCTCTCTTCCCGATGGTGTTCAGAGCTGGGGATTTCCTTTTTCGTCATACTGAAAATAACACATCAGATAGATGAGATCTCTCAGTAATGTATTGTTATTATTTAAGAGTCAGCCAATTGTTTTGAAGGAGAAATTTCAATGTTAGATAACATTTTGGGTCATGGAGAGTATCGCATCCTAAAATGCATGCAATATTCTATCTTTTGTGTATCATGTCAATTTCCTCTGATGCTGTGGGGTTACTTTATCCTCGAAAGAGGGAAATCATATGAAAAATAAATCCACTACCTTTCAAGTTGGAGCTGCAGCTCAAGACATGTAGCTTCCAATTCTTCGCAGCAACTCTTTTGGTTCTCCAGTTCCAAGCCCCTCTTTTCAGAGTCAATATTAATCAAATCCTCTCTTAACTTTATTGTAGATTGATGGCATCCATCCTTCTCAAAGTAGTTGTGATGCCCATTTGAAGCAACAGACTCTGCTTTGCACCCACTCCGTGATTCATCCCAGTCAAAATGTTTCTTATCTTGAATGGAAAAGCAGTGGTTCATAGTCCAGTCCAAAGCAGAACATAATTCTTGTGCAAACATGTTCACATCGGATTTTCCACTCAACAGATCATAACACGCATGAACAAATTGCTGTAATACAGCAATTGGTTCAGAATTTTTCCACTGCAAAACACAGACCATGTAGTCTGAAGGTTGTTCTCACAAGGCAAAAAACTCCCATCCTTTCTGGTCGAGGTCTGTGAGTCACCATCATCAGCAAAGGATAAAGTGATCCCTTCGGTAATCTTGCAGAGTGATTTGCTAAGACCTGACTGGACCTGCAGCCTGCTCTTATCTGTCGACAAGGCATCAGCTTCAGTAATTCTACCAGGTGAATCGATCACCCGGTATATAGGTTTCCATGAGATGTATCCATCGACATGACAGGAATTTAATCCATCAGAATGTGTTGAGCTTTGCCCTGTTTCAACATGCTCTGCAGGGCTTGCATGATTTATATTAGCCAGAGCTATTCTAACATCCTCCGGTATTTCATCAGGCTTTCTTAGTGCGACACGATTTTGCTCTAACACCAAGATAAGAAACAGTGCTGGCAAATATATATACCAATACTTTCAAAAAGATCTGCACCTCGAGCAGCACAATCACCCACATTGTCTCCAACCTTTCATGCAACAATTTATTAGTTACAGAGGAAGTTTGGACGGATGCATATAGTATACATCATAACCCAAGAAAACAGAGCACAGTCAAGGAAAAGCCGCATAAATAATTAACAAGAAGAAGATATGTGGTACTTATAATAACTTTAAGCTTTCACGCATGCTTTGCCCAGATTACATACCTTGAAATAGCAAATACTACATTAAACAGAAAGCCAAAACCAATCAACAGAGCTAACGCATACCATACTTCAGCAGAGCTAACAGATACTTATTCAAATAAGGAAGCTACAATATTTTAGGGTATCTATATATACCAAATCTGCAATCACTGCAGGATTCCTAGGATCATCCTCAGGTATTCCCTGCTCCACTCTTCCAACAAGATCAGCCCCAACATCAGCAGCTTTTGTGTATATTCCACCACCCAACTGAGCAAACAGTGCGACAAATGAAGCTCCAAATCCACATCCCACAAGAAGAAGAGGCACTGGGAGAGAACAACATGAAACACCGCCAGCATAGTTGTATGAGACACAACTACAAACTTCATTTTTCACAAAAACATGTAAAAAGGTGGAGATTGCTTCCATTTGCTAAAGTAATAGCAATTACTTAGGAAGAAGGTATTGTTACATACAATCAGTGACTTTCTTTCATTGAACCAGGAGAATCCACGCCCAACCAAACATAAAATGTAGCATAAAGGATGGCCACGCCAATCACAGCCATGCCAACCACCACCAATGCAGAAAAACCACCAGCACGAACAGCTATCCGCAGAATATATTTTCCAGTCAAGATACAAATCACCAATCAATCAAAAGACAATGGATTGTAAAAGGAACAACCTGCAACGCCTCTCTAGCTGCCCGTCTTGCAGCACTAGAAACTCTAACATTTGCACGTACCGATACCCACATCCCAACATAACCTGCAACACCTGAACACAAAGCCCCCAAAAGGAATGCAGCGACAGTGATACATGCAGATGTTGACCTGTGCCAGAAGAATATAGCCACAAAAACTGGTCACTTGTCACCATGTGACAAAAACATGGACCTGATGCCTCACAACAAACTTCGACATATGTAATCACCTTCCAAGGCCAGAAGATTCTTGTTGAGGTGTTGTACTGCGGAGCAGATATATACAGAGGATCACCAGCGCCAGTAGCAGTGCCATCTTAGAAATAGTACTATACTGGGCCCTGAAGAAGCCTTCTGCTCCATCACGTACTGCATCTGATATCTAGAAAGCAAGTGAATGATATCAAGACATGAAGTCAATACAAGAAAACCAGTAACACTGACTATATGCACACAGTGGAATTGACATTTCTAGCTAAATTCAAGAGAGACGATATACCTGAACCATTTCAGGAGGGCCCTCATCCTTTGAGAGTACCCATTTGGTAAGATATATAGATAAAAGGAAGCTGAAGATACAAACTGCGAAGACGAACACCATGATTGGAGATGTACGTGCTCCGATGTAAGAGATCCCTCCAAAACCCAATAGCAAGAGTATAAATAGAACACGAACATTTATTCGCTTTAAACACTCGAAAAATCTGCAAAAGAAAAGGTTAACTTAGTACAAGCATCAAAATCATGTAAGCAAAAGCAATGCTGGTCTACTAAGGATTTAAATTTAAAAGAATCATAAATCATCACAGCGCAGAATAACAGAAAAATCCGCTTTGAAAAAAGGAGGCCACTCCCAGATAGATATCAATGCATGCTCACATGGGCACGCATATCTATGCTACATAATCCTCTCACAGCGAAGCAATAGCAATTGTCATCAAATAAGAGGTGAAGCATTAGGTTTCTCACCAATGGATTGTAGGGTTTGCTTCGCATGTTGGGGAAAATCCTTGGCCTTTCTTGGTAAGGCCCCAGACTACCAGTCTCAACGTCATCATCGATCATCATTTCATGAGATGAATTTACCCTTCGATCTACAGGAAAATGGATGTCCTCGCTGCCCTGAGGCAATTCGCCCCCCTGAACCAGGACGCTGAATTTTGATGATAGGTTGGTCTAGAAGCTCAAATGATCACTCGCTGGGCAGCACTTGAGTTTGTAAAATCAAAGGACTCCTGGCCTTTTTAATCCTCTAAATTAAAAAGCCTGATGAAATACTGGAGGATGTTAGAATAGCTCTGGCAAATATAAATCATGCATTACATCTTGAAATCAAATTTCCTCTCGTCTTTACAATTGATGTGAATGAATAATTAAGTAAATAATTGACCTGTATTCAGGAAACTCCAAGCCCGGCACAGCCGAGCAACAGCATCGCGAGCTAGCCTGCGACAACCATGCAGCAAAATCTGCTCTGCAATTAGCCTCTAGCTTAGAAGCCGAGCAATCACCTGAGCTGGCTTCTCTAGGGGCCGTAGGCAACACCAGCATTGCGAGTTCCTCAAGTGAAAAACAAAAACAAAAAGCTTCCTGGGAGCATCTTAATTTTCCTCATAGCTGGGTCGGGTATAAGAGGTAACAATTATATTATACAAAAAGCTAGACGAGGGGGGTTAAATACTGTAGCAGTAGACACAAATTATTACGGGTGTGTTTGACATTTCTTTTGTGATGGTGATGGCGATGGCGATTGTGATTGAAAAAAAACAGTTTCAAAAAAAGCATTTTTAGTGTATTGCAAAATAAGCAGTTTTGGGTGTTTGATTACCAAACTTTTCATATTGTTTTTTAACTTGTAAAATTACTTTAAAGGATCTATATATATATATATTGTAAATTTCATTTATTATAATAATATAATGTAATTAATAATTAATTAAAAAACAATAAAATGACTAATAGATTAATTATTTTTTAAATTTTGTAGATTAATAATCATAACAATAAAATGTATTATTATTATTTTAAACAAACTAATAGATTAATTTTATACAAAATTAATAGATTATTATTATACAAAATTATAATTATGTAATTATAAAATTGTATATTAATTTTTTATGTAATTTTGTCATATATAAATTTATTTTATATATATATATAACTTCTAAAAACACATTTAAAAATAAATAACAATTTCTATTAATGTGAATACTTCAAGTAACATGGAAACGTCATTTCATTCTCCCATCAAACTATTTGCAATGCCCTCGCGAACAATATCCATACGTGAATTTCTGCGCGAACTCTGACTAGTTTCACACGCAACAACATCTAGTAATAACTCATCTGGGATATAATCGGGATTACGGTCATATTCAACAAAAACAGCATCATCTTGCGATCTCCTTCTAATATAGTTATGTAGTGTCATCGATGCAACAACAATCGCAACCTGTGTTTTGTAAGGATAAGCTGGCATGCACTGCAAAAATCTCCACCTTTGCTTCCATACTCCAAATGTTCGTTCTATCACATTGTGTAGTGATGAATGTGCACGATTAAATACTTCGCGTCGTTTACTTGGTTCACCTCGACGTCGAAAATCTTGTAAATGATATCGCTCCCCTCTATATGGACCTAAATATACATACTCATTCGGATAACCGGCATCAACCAAATAGTAATTTCCTGAAAATAGAAACAAAATTCAACTTGTATATTAATTCAATATAAAAAGATGAATAGTACTTTATTGAAATTATCATATCTGTAAGAAATAATAAATGACAACCTTCAGGTGGTTTAGGAAATTTGATACTCCTACTGTTTATAGCCTCGAGAAAAATACGTGTATCGTGCGCACTACCTTCCCATCCTGCCCATACAAATGTGAATTGCATGTCAAAACTACAGGTTGCCATGATGTTTTGTGTTGGGACACCTTTCCTACCAATAAAAGGAATTTGATATTAGGGTGAAATCGTGGCACAAACATGTGTCCCATCAATTGCACCAATACAGTTCTACAGGTACAAAAAAATTGAATCAGGATAAAAATATTCAAACAAAATACACAATTTTAGTGCAAACTACATTTAATGTAAATTTAAAAAATTACCTTGAAATGTGGCATAAATCTTGGATTCATCGCAATTTGTATTGGTGTGTTGGTAAAGTCTGGATGAGTGGGTTTGATGATATCTATAGCAAACAGACATAATGCTTTAATGACTTCTTTCATGCATCTACTTATAGTTTCCCCTGAATGTTGAAATCTTTCTTGCACATGTCGATTTGATGCTCCAACTGCAAGAGTAAATAAAAACATTCCTACCTTCTCGAGTACGCACATCCTCCGCGAAGGTTTTAAACCATAACGCATTTCCAAATCATTACACAGACCCAACAAAATGTCTTTGTCCATCCTAAACATGTTAACAGAGTGTTTCCAATGACCTCTTGAAATCATACATGGTTCTTTATGGATATAAGTAATATAATATAGGTTTAATGCTCCATCCATGCTTAAAATTAGTGTGTCATCATCATATTTTCTCCGTATAAAATTTGCCTCATCTTCATTTTCATCGTCGTCGTCGTCGTCGCTACTGTCGTCATCGTCATCGTCATCGTTGTCAGAAACAGCAGTTTCACCATCAACGTATGCGCTATTGCTTCCTTCATCAGCACCATAGTTAATGTGCTCAATAACAAGATCCATAACATTGTCATAGTCACCTTCAAAATCCCTATTAAGTAGAGCATTAAAATGTGCATCATCCATATCTAGAGAACAAGCGCAAACCTGTCGACATTAAGAAATTTGAGTCGAGATATCCATTATAGAAAACAATATGATGTTAAGAATATTCATCACGATATGTTTTAACCCTAGTCCAAACAAACATTCATAACAATGAGCACCACAATTTCACAGTCGTAATAGAAAAACATTTGCACAACAAATGACTTGTTTGTGACGTTACAATCCAAAACTAAGACAAATATGAAAATCAAATAGTCAAACAAAGTACGAGCATTGCAGTTAATAATTGTCTCAAGGCGCGACGTTTAATTGAAGCCAACAGTAATTTTTTTGAACACCTATGATGCTAGCCCACATTTCTCTATTTTTTCGCGCTTGTAGAAACTTCGTGGCGCGAAGCAAAAATTGCAGTTAATAATTTTCTCAAGGCGCGACGTTTAGTTGAAGCCAACAGTATTTTTTTTGAACACCTATGATGCTAGCCCACATTTCTCTATTTTTTCACGCTTGTAGAAACTTCGTGGCGCGAAGCAAAAATTGTTCGTCATTTGTCGAACCAGGTATTGATTGGAGCTCAACCATAACTTCAGGAATACTATAGCCTGACAAGTCTTTATTTGCAGAAGTTGAATCACTCCTACTAGACATGCTGTCAAGAAGCTGTTGTTGTATTGATACAAGTTGAGCAGCAATGGAAGATGACTTTTTCTTTTTAGCTCTTGGCTCCGGCTGCTCTCTTTCTTTTCGTTTACCACTGCTCTTGGTGTTGCTACTACTAGATATATGCTCCCCCCCAACGCCTCGAGAATGATAATTTTCAAAATTTGTATCCATATTCTCATCCAAGTCCCCGTTTCCTTCCTCCAAATCAGCACCTTGTAGACCGACATTTGATGTCTCCAAATCGTCGTCACTGTCAGGTACTGTGCCCGACGATGGTGCCCATGCATGTTGTCCGGTAGCCGTGACTCCAGAGAACATTCTATCAAATTTAAACTTCAATAAAGGCTCGATTCCGGACTGTCTAAATTTGTTCACTTCTCTATTTTTCTACATAAACAAATTAATGCTCTTGTCATTATCTTCACACAACATAATAACATTGTTGAAAAAGATGGCATGACAAAATATCACCTGAATTCGTGATTGCCACCACTCATCACTGAGAGCAATTGTTCCTAATTCATTACTCCATCCAACACCAGTTTCATCAATCAATTTATTCCACATCCGCCAGTCTTTCTTACAAACATCCCATTTATTTTTCAGTGGATCTTTCTGCAACGGTTTACCCGTTTGTTCTCCAAATGATTTTACAATATATTTCCATCCGACTGGCTCAAAATGCGAACCCGGTCGCATACCCATATCAATTTCCATAATGCATATATCACAAAATATATGCAAGGTTTCTTTAGTCCATTTAGCTTTCCCACCTGACTTAGAAACGTCGATGATATGTCGTGAAGCTTTGCAAAGTATTATAAATAAGAAATTTCATTTAAATTTTTCATTTATTATAAATTTTATTAATTTTTTTTATAAATTTCATTTATTATAAATAATTAAGAAATTTCATTAACAAATAAGAAAGGTTTTCTTACAAGTTTTTATATTGAAAGGTTCTTTTTATATATAGTTTTTTTAACAAAACAACTATATATAAAATTCACAATGGCTAGGGTCAATTATGTAGAAGATAAATAAGAGAATTTATTTATGAAAATTAAAAAACAAGTTGTATGAAAAGTAAAAAAAATCATATCAATATGAAAATATGTATCTGACCCTTAAATACTATACATATATTATTTAAAAATACTTTTAGGAATAACAAATCAAGTCTCTACTTAATTATTCGAGGACTAGAATTATATTCCGTTTATTAATTATTTTATAGTCCTTCATTATTGTATTATTTTTATTTTTTATTCTTACACATCAATATTATTCTGAATCGGAACAGGATAATTTATTGGAAAAAAATTCACAATTCAATGCACAAATAATTTTGCTTTCATGTTCATAATAATATCCCACAATCTTCAAAGTCTCCGCAAAATCCTATGTAACTTTATGCTACATAACACAACACCGCATTCAAGAACTGGAATTCATAAAAACGTGCAATCATAGAGCATTAAGAAACTTCTTAACGTAAGGAAATGCAACTGCTCCACGCTAATCAATCAATAAACTTTCAGATGAGAAAGCAGACCTGATCAATCACAGTAATACAAAGATCAAACAAAGAACATTAATTAATTGTTTTAACAACATCAATGATGAAACAAGAAAAGCAAACTAACATCGATAAAACCCAACATCTCCAGGCTTAGAATAAAAGAAAAGAAACAATTTCAACAATTTCATAGAATAAACTCACAGCAATTTCAACAATTTCATAGAAATTTCACAGAATAAACTCATGGCAATTCACAGAAAATCCACAGAAAAAACTCACAACAATTTCAACAATTTCACACATATTTCACAGCAAAACCCCACAGCAATTTCAACAATTTCATAGATATTTAATAGAAAAAACTCACAGCAAATTCATCAAAAAAATCACGTCAATTTCAACAATTTCAACAGAAAATATATAGTGCAATTTCATCAACAAATACACATATTAATTCAACAATTTGATAGAAACACGAGCTTACAAGTTATCGTTGTGCTGGTGAAGTGAGGGTGTTGCGTGGAGAAGATGGGATCTGTGGGTAGAGGAGAGAACAGGGCGTTTTTTAAATTGCAAGAAATTGGAAGTGAATTTAGAGAGACCAACTTTCAAACTCACCGATTTTAGCCAGATCGTTGCGAATCACAAGGAGAGTTTGTGATGATTGAGAAGAAGAATCGGACGGTTGTGGTTTGGTTGCTTGGGTATTGGACGACGATGAAGGTGGTGGCGATGACGGCAGATAGAATCACTGATGACAGACAAGTCGTCTTGAACTGGAAGAGAAGGAGAGTGCGGTGGTGGTGAGCCCAGATCATCTTCAACTGGCAAAGAAGGAAAGTGGGTTTCTAGAGAGGGTTGCAGAGGAGAAGGGTGTGGTTTTTTGCGGACGAGAAGAAGAGAAGGCAACCGAAGGGTGTGGAGAAGAAGATAAGGCTCGGATGAGAAGATAAGATTTTCAAAAGGGTAAAGCTTTTCAGCAGATTTCCAACGGATATTTTATAATCGCAGATCGTTATTTGACAAATCGGCAAGAAATAAGTATCAAAAGTCAGCTTTTTTCCAAACGTCGTTTAAGCTAAAAAGTGTGTGTGGGACCCACCTCTCAAACCTGTGCTTGGTTTTTACCAAACACCTAAATTGTTGTGCAATCTGGCAATCGCAGATCGCACCACTATGCCAAACACGGACGTAGACTATAATAGTATCATTATCGCTTTGCGTTTTGGTGCATAAAATTTAATTCTTGGCATTGATGGCATTTTTTACTTTTCAAAGGGACTGACTGACATTATCTGATTGTTTGAGGGTATTTGAGTCTTTTCGGGGTTTTGCACGATAAAATACTGATCTTACCCGATATCGAGCAAAACTGATTTGTTTGGTGGGCAAGGGTATTTTTGATTTTTCGGTTTATTTAATTTATCATTTCTCTTTTGTTGGGGTTTTATTTAATCATTTTTTTATCTGATTGTCTTTTTACATTCCTATAATTTTTTCGGTCTTGAGGTTTTAATGTGTTTCAATTTTGTCATCTAATTAAAATTAATTATATTTTTTTTTTCATTTCAACCCTTATTCTCTTAATTTTTTTTATTTCTTTAATTTTTAAGGTCCTTCTAGGACAGTCCCTATTTTTAATTTGTATTTATGTATCTGTACTCTTAGTTTTGGTTTATAATTTCTATCAAATTCTCTTTTATTAGGGTTTTATTTTTATTCAATTTAGTCTTGAAAATTTAATTTATGTTAATAATCATTTTAAAATTGATATTGCCAACCCTTTGTTCCTTATTCTTCAAGTCAAATAATTTTTTCTATGCTAATAATATTTATATTGTTTTTGTCGTTTATTTTGGCTGTTTTTATTTGCTTTTTTGTTAAAAAAAAATTTGGTTTTTTGTTTTATTATTCAAGATAATTTTATGGTTTTCATTGTTCACACAAAAAATAAATAATAATAATAATAATCTTAATGGTTGTGTTTTTTTATAATTGTTTTCTTGCCTACTCTTTTGTTATATTTTTTTATTATAATAATTATATACATAATGATAGTAATACTAGTTTTATTTTTTTCCTTTAATTATTTTCATTTATTCTTTAAATCAAATAATGTTTTTTTGCTGCTAATATTTTTTTGATTTTTTCTTTCAATCATAATAATAACAATGAGAATAGTAATTTAAATAATTTTCTCATGTGATGTTGTGTTTATTAAAAATTAAGCTTTCCAACATTTCTATATACAATGGTCTACAATCTAATATCCCAGATTAATGGTTTGAAAAGATTATGTGTCTCAATATTGTCTTTAATGCTTTTATTTTATTGTGTCTTTGAATTGGGTTACTTAATAGTACTATTGAACACAAAAAAAAATGTCGTATTTAGTTTTATGTTTTTCTTTTAATTTTTGTTTTTGTTTTCATATTTTTCATCCTTCCTAGACAATTTTCTTTTTTGTTTGTTTGTATGTTTCTATACTATTAGTTTTGGTTTTTTATTTTTAGTTTAATTTCTTTTTAAATTTTAGTAAAATAGAAAAAAAAATGCATATTTTTTTAATCGACTTCAATTTAAATTCATCATATATACTATTTTTCATTTCAACCCTTGTTCTTATGATTTTTGATTTGTTTTTAGTTCCTTCAATTATTTTGATCTTCAGGTTTTGATTTGTTTCAAGTTTAGTTTGCCCTACAATTGAAATTGATCATTTATGTTATTTTTCATTATGGTCCTTATTCTTCTGATTTTTTGTTTGCTTTAAATCCCTTTAATTTTTTTTTATCTCAAGGTTTTGATTTGTTGCGGGTTTTTCATATTATTAAAATTGATTTTATATTAAAATCCGGTGGAGTTTATAATAAGAATTGCAAGTTTGGCACCACCCCCGCTAGAAAAGTCTGATGTCCTTCTCCGAACTGGAGTGAGATAATCTTGTACAAGATCTTTACAGTACAATAGATTAATGTCTTTCTCTCATCTTACCAAGATTTTTGCACTTTGATTTTTCTTGTGTTGTCCAAGTCTTTTATTTTTTTGTGATCCGGAATTTTAACTAATCGATTATTAAATTATTTATAGATCGTTGGGGGAGCTCGCCGTGTCAATAATAACAATAATATATTAACCATGGTTTTTTTTTTATTTGATATTTTTTCTTAAGACTTATCATATATATTAGAGCAACTCTCACGTAATTTAGTTTAAAATCCAAGCTAATAACAAATTGATCTGAAAACTTTTAAATTTTAAACTATTATAATGCCAAAAAAAACTATTTTTTTTATTTAGATATTATCATTTTTATGCTGTAAATTTTTTTGGTCCAATCCTTTAGAATAGGGTGGACAATAAACTAGTTTCCCCTAAATTAACAAGTTGATTCTTAAGTCATTAGTTTCTTTTTTTTTTCCTTCTTACCTTCTTAATTTTTACGAGTGACTTACACTAACCTCCTTGACGTGTTATAAAATTTCTAAAATCGTATGAAAGTTGATGGGTACGATAAAAACCTACTTCATGTTAAAGAAAATACTATAGAAACACTCTTTTATTTCCAAATCTCTCTTGATTATTATTAAAAGAATATATAATGTAAAAAAAAAAACCCTTAGAAAATTTGAGAGTGAGAAATAGACAACATAAATTGCACTATAGTTTATTCGAGAAAGAGGTTAACGGAGAAGGGGAAGGGAGGGGGATTATGAAATTTTAACTTTTGTTTTAAAAGAAGATTTTTAATGGAATAAAGGCTAAGTTTTAACCTCCATTCCCTCTCAAGCTCTCGCCCCTATATAAGGGGTCGTGAAATTTTCTACCATTAAATAAATATTTTAACCTTGTGCCTTTTGAAAGTTTTCAATTTCATCCTTTTAGCAAATAAACACTCTTAATCTCATCTCCTTAATTCTTATTCAAAGAGTACTATTTATTGGGTTTCTTGAAAAACATAAACTCATCAAAAAAGATAATTTCAAGAGAAACAATTGGTTAAGGATAATGGGTCTAAATTCCTTTCTATTTCCTCCATGTGAATATATTTTACTTTCAATAAAACAGTTTCAAGCAAAGTATTTACGTTCTCAGCTACATGTTATGGAACCAAATTCATTTTGTCTGATGATTAAATTAGACTTGAAAAAATAAAAGGAAAGTATTGTGGTGTGCATGTCAAATTAGCAGTGAAAAAGAGAAGTACATATGTAGGAATTTAGATAAAAGTTTTATTGTGTAATTGATGAATATCAATTTAAATTTATTCAACAGAAGAGAAAAGGAGAAGAATAAGAAGAATTAAACAGATTATTTTCCATATCATTGTATGCCTATCCATGAGCTGAGTTACATCAAGGGGACAAACAGATGATAATAGATATTCTCTGCAAACATGGTAATTGACGGGAAGGTAAAAATAGTTTCATATACACCCCAGAATCCTGATATCCATATCTATAGTATACATATTTCCTGATAGTGGAAAGATTTTTTTTTTGAAAAAGGGAGAAAAATTGCTATTAATTTGTCTCTGTACAACTTCATATAAAATTGCATTAGACTCTCTTTTTTCTTTCCCACAACCTTATTTCAATATAATATGAGTAGGCTTTCGAGATCAAAGCGCGTCGTGATTATAAAGATTATAACCAGAGATAAGGGAGCTACCAGCATAGGCAATGAAAGCCAGGAAGGCCATGACAACCGAAACAGTTGCCATCTTTGTGAACTCATCTTTGCCCCAGTTAGATTGCCAGTCATCAACCCGAGTGGCTGATGATGATGCTGCTGATACCAGAAGATATGCTAGTATCTGCCAATTTGAACGCAAAAGACAAACTATTCACTTTCAATATCAAAAAACAAGGGGGAAAAGAAATCATTACGCCTACTTGTATTCGCTATCAGCATACAAAAACTAAAAAGAAAAATAATTCTTTGTTCATGGTCTGTGTTTTCATTTTGTCCTAAAGATGTTAACTACATCCACTTCATTGATTTAGGCCTACCAAACAACCTGAATTCCTACGAGTCATTCGAGGCCAGATCTGCTTGAAATTGGTTGTGGTACCGGTAAAATGGATCTCATATCACTATAAGTCGCGGAAACCTCTGTTTAAATGCATAAACCAGGAAGCGTGGACTTGCAGTGAATTACAAGGAGGGGCATATTGAATCAGCCACATGCTAGAACATTGACTGGGGAGATCAAAGGTCACTCTCATTGCCCTGAATACTCCCTACTCACTAGTCTAGTCAAAGAAAATACTAATTTGTGGACTAAAATGAAGCTGAAATCAAATCCAAGTTAACCCTGCAGCTACCATCATGCACAAACCACCATGGGACTTCTGAGGGCACAAAGGACTATTCACAGTAACGGTCCCAGTAAATTATGGTCCAAGGAAAAGAAACCTGGAAGCAGTGCTGCATTCAGCTGCCCTATATTTCTTTTCTTTTCTTTTCTTTTCCCAGTATTTAGTAGTTCATCTCATGACTCATACCTGAAACCTTTGGTCCCAAACTGAAGGCATCTTTTGATTACCACTGAACCAGCAAATGGACATTTAACAAATTCTTAATAGCATCATCAGCCAAATTAACCTACCCTCCTTCCAGGAACAAGATAATCACCTATTATAATGTACTCTTTCAATCAACAATTGTCCATGGAGAAATTACCAGCCATGAGATGAAAAGGGTATCTCCTCCATCCATATAGTAACCTAGTGAAGATTCATCCTATGGCTAGAAAACTTTTTAAGTTCGCATGCAAACAGCATACTCCTCAAACTTTCATCTATAACATAGACTCCGAGAGACAAGAAAGAAATTATACCCCAGATCATAATTTACAATAAAAAACTATAACATAAAAAAAGCACTTAGCAAGGCTTTAATAAACATAAAAATCCAAGTAACACAATCGTAACTAGCATTAGTATATGAAGAAACAGAAGAAAAAAAGCTGTGTGTAAATATCACAGCTTAACATAAACGAGTTATACCTGATCCATGAATAAGTTAAAGCGATAACGAAGATGGTGTCGAATCACATGTTTCCCTGTGGCTATGTGATAGCTTAAATCATATGCTTGGAATCCAGCATACACAAACCCAATCACATTCACAGCCAAACAATACCTGCACTTCCATCAATTTCCTAAATTAAAAATAAAACCCCAAAAATTTCAACACACAATTATCCATAAACACACACACACACACACACGAAAAAAAAGAGCAAATAATTAATCGCTACCTACCTGTACTCTTTATATCTATCGAAGGAATCACCACTCCATCCTTTAGTCTTATCAGCAGCCATAACAGAAAAAGATATCAAACACAAAACAATCTCACTAAGCCTAAACCCTAACTCGCCAATCTTCATCTTCTCTTCTTTCCCCGACTTCCTCGTCACCGAGGCCATCGACATCTCCTCCAGCTTCACCTTCATCACTCGCGCATCCGTTGCACCATCCTTCGAATTCATGTTCAGCACCACGTCCGGCATCCCATGCGGAGGCGCCTGGAGGTTATCCGGCGGGATAGGGGAAAGTGCGGGCGAGTACTGAGTCGACTTGTCGGTGGCGACGACAGCAATGGAATTCTGGAGCGGAGGCCGTGGTTTCTCGGGGGAAGCGATGGGGGAAGAATAAGTACTTCCGGGAGGGTCGCCGAGGTCGGATCGTAGAGGGGATTCGAAACGGAGAGGAGAGTGGGGTGATTCGAAGTGCGATAATGACTCGGAGTTTGAAGAGGAGGATCGTCGAATTGGTATCTGAATTTTCTTCGGTTTCCAATTGGACGTCATTATTTCCAAAAAAATTTTCTTTCTGCTGCTGATTTTTTGGTCTTTGTGGTGAGTTCGAAGAATTTTATATATGGGAGAAGTGTGTTTCCGTGTTTGTTGTCTGAGAAGAGTTAAGAAGAGAACAAAGTACCAAACTGCTAATCATAAAGAGACATAAAGCTGGATAAACCCTTTCATCATCCCCCAACTATATCAACTGTCTCTATCCAGTACTAAAACATATTATATTTTCAATTGGGTCCAAAAAGTTTCAAAAATATCAGAGCTGTCAGCATAACCTCACCGTGGCACAGAAGTAGCCTTATGTCTAGTTATCATAACACTTGTGTACTTTTCACAATGACAATAATTATCGATATAAAAAAAATAGAAGATGAACTATAATTGTATATTTGCTCTATCTTTTATTAATAATTTAATCAGGTTTTGATGGAAGAAATTAATATATATTAAGTTTCATAAAACATATAATATATATTATTCATTTATTCAAGTTATTAGTATTTCTTGTAAAAAAGAAAAAAAAACTATTATTTTATAAAATGAATACTTGAGAGATCTACAATACATATTTTAAACACGAAAGAAAGAGGATAATTCCAAGAGAGACACTCTAAATAAATCTAAGCTAAGATATTTATATGTGAAGATTTTAGATGAAATTTCAATTGAGAATTTTGAGTCCTGGGGACTCAATTGGAAAACGTCTTTCACTGGGGAGTCAATCGAGACAAGGTCCAGCCGTGGGGGACTTTTCTTACGTTTATCATTGAAAGCTTGAAGAGGAGGCTGCTTTACCGAGAAGAAATGTTCATGTTTTGATTTCGGTGGACCAGGACACGTGGCGTTGTCTAAAGAGAAGAGCTATGCTCTGCTATCGTAGCTAGGGGGTTCAATAAAGTGTGGTAAATCGTAGAATAAACAGGAAACAGGTCAAGAGCAGTTGAATTGTGTGTGATGTGACACCTGACTATTGTCAGTACTGGATTTACGGGTGATTCCTCGTGATTTTTTAATAAAATTGAAAATTTTTAATTTATTTTTTGTTTTAATTAAACAAATTTATGTATTTAAATTATTTTGATATGCTAATATGAAAAATAATTTTAAAAAATTAAAAAAATATTATTTTAATATATTTTTAAAAAAAATATTTTGAAGAGTAATTTCAACCACAGTTTTAATCAATTATATATTTGAAAACTTTAAATTTTATATATTCAAATAAGAGATTTCAATCAATAGATGTCAAGCTCTTTAAATTTTAATTTCAAATATAAAAAAAATACAATATTAAAACTATTTAAAAAAAATCATTTACCCATTTTATTTTAGAAACCTTTATAGATAAATAAAATAAAAACAATGAAAAAATAAATAAATTAAATTTCATCTCGTTTAAACATATAATCTCAAAATATTTTTTAATTAGATCTAAATTTAATTTAATTTAATTATACTATAAATTTTACTGTAATTCCTCGTAAAATAGTGCACAGTGCCAAGGTAGAAAAACGAGGGATGTTTTGAAATTTCTTTCTTTCTTTTAAATGAGAGGATTTACATTTTCTTTCATTTTTTAATAGATTTAGAAACTCTTAAATGTTTCATTTTTTAATAGATTAATAAACTCTTAAATGTTTAAATAAGTATCTTTTAAAGAGAGAATGCTTTGAAAATATACATTCAACTCCTTGCCTATTTAACAAGCTCATTGTTTTAGAAGTTTTTGTTTAACTTTTTATCCTCATCACACATCTATTTTAATTTCAATAATCAATATAAATCAAAGTGGAACAAAAAATATTTATTCTCTTAATATGTAAGTTTGACAATAATACATATTAAAGGTTAAATGATGTTTTTCTTCATATTTTACCTTGATTTTATATTCAAATACCTTTTTTAAGTTTCAATTTAGAAAACAATATATGCTATAATCTATACTTTAAACATTAGACAGGACAGAAGTATCACTATCATCACAATATATTGTTTAATATCTACTAAAACATAATTAAAATAAATTATTCAGTATATTTTGTTTCCCCCGCTTGATTATCGAGTTGGAAATTCCTGTGTTTTTATTATTATTTTTATCAGAATCCTCTCTAGATCAGTGGGATCTTTATTAGGGTCATCACTCTTGTAATGCTCCTGCTAATGGATTCCAAATTTAATCTTTGATTTGAAAAGAAAAGAAAAGGAAAAAGAAAAAGAAGAGCAGAGGGTTAGCTTTAGCAAAGCCTTCAATGGAGTCTTTTATACAGTGGGCAAAAGTAAAGTTCTTTATCATTTCATGAAGTAAAGGTCCTTCAATGGAGACTTTCATGCAATGGGCTTCCTTTAAATAAAGGCATAAATTCTCACCTTTTCGTTTGCTTAGGCTTGCTTGCCTGTATATCAGACAGTGGAGCTTGGAAAGTGACCTGCTAAGCTTCACACCTTTCTTAGTTCAATCAACAAGCTAGCCAATTGGTTATACGAGAAAACTAAGAATATCCACCACAAAAGCCACAAGAAAAGCATCAAATCTCTTTCTCTCTCTCTAAATTATGAGCACTGTTCACATCCTTTTTCTTCAGAGAATACTTTAATACTATGTATAACAAAAAGAAACCAGCAGCATTCTTTGCTTCTTTCTTCTTTTTTACTTTTTGAGAAATTTGAAAGCGTACCTTTCATTGCAGAGTGGCACGTTGGTACTGATAGCTTTATCAATGAATCATAATTGTCAATGATCTCTTCCATTAACAGTTCATTCCACAGAATGATTAAGCACACGTGCATCAAATGAAGTTGCTGTGCTGCAAGTCTCATAATCAATAAGTGATTTATTTATTATACCTTCAGAGGAGCAATCCAGTCCAATCATCATACATATAATCACAGACTGGATTGAAGCAGGCTACCAGATTTATTAACCTCTTTGTATCAATTCAAAAACTGATTTGAACCCCAAAAAAGAGGTCACAAGGAGCAGTTTTAAACATTATCTTTCTTGTGTTAGTCCATAAAGAAATCCCTTCGAAAGCAGTGCATTATTGTTTGGTAGGAAAAGTAAACAGGCCATCTTAAAATGTCTACTAACCCTTCAAAAGTATCATACATCACTGTTTCACACTTCATATACACCTCAGAGATGAAGAAAAGGAGAATGATTTATTGGTGAAAGGCATACAACGAAAACTGCCTGTCAGTAAAGATTATAAAAATAATAATATATGTAGGCTTAGTTCACATAGGAATTCTCCCTTCAATATTGTGCTGACATAATTCTTCAGATGATAACAAATGTGGTTTAGTCTGGTAGTTTCAACCGGTTAAACAGCACGAGGAAACTTTGCTCAGGAACAACATAAAGGAAACCAAGATCTGCCCCTTTGACATATGGTCCGATGCCCTAAATGAAGTCATGGAAGGAGTTGAGAAAAACTACAAAGAAAGCCAACAAAAACGCTAGAAAATATCATGAGAACTTTTATTACCCTGCCATTAAGTTCAAGAAGTTCACCATCAACCCATTTTGGATTCTTGAAGCCAAATTCTGCTATTCTTCCTTGACCTTTGTAGCTTGCCACCTGTATATAATTTTACAAACAATTGCATACAATTTTAAATTTCCTGGATAAGTTTGTTACGTGACGAATAATGCTCAAGTATTCAGAAATGCCTGGCCTATAATTGTTCATTTTTCAATAAATAGTCTGCTTTGTAGAGCTGTAAGATTATTAGATGAAGAGAATCAGCTTTCCTCGTGTTTTTCACGGGACAGTGGTGCAATCACGCTGCAAGTTTCCAAATAGCTACTTGTTTCAAAATTCAGTCAAAGAAAAGAAAGAAGCTTCTTTTCTCATGATTATCAAAAGTTCCATCATGTTGTGAATTTCAAGAATTTGAGGTGAAGTAATAATGCAATGGAAAGGGGAGCAGAAACAAAGATAAACCAATGGCCTAGACCAAGCTATGTTTGTGATCAGAGAGAGATAGAGAGAGATCCTCTAGCAAGTATAATTACCACTCCCAACTCATCTGGATACATCCCACGGTTGGAATTGCGACTTTCTTTTCCAATTCTGGCACGGAATGTGACCTAAACTTGTAAATGGTAAATTTGTTAGTATAAATTTTACATCGCTCGCATATAAAAATTAAGTGTGACAACATAACTCAAGTAATAAAAAAAATGCAAACCTGGCCAGCGGGGACATTAAGATCTCCAGTTAGCTTCACTGCCTCAACATACTCAAAGAACTCCACATCTGATGACTGGTCATCTCCAATATTCCAATGACCATATTTACGCCTCAATTGCACTATCTCAGTCCCATAAGGTCCAAATGCACCAACATACAGGCCTATGATTCAACCAACAGATTATAGCATCACTAATACACATCTTTCATTGCTTAAATCAAAAGATAGAAAAATATGTGTACAAAAACTCACCATCAAACGGATCTAAACTGCTATTAGAAGTTGTAATTCTACTGAAATTCGTATACTCAGATAAGCTGCTTTGCTTCTGTGCCTGACTAACAGCAAGTTTGACAATTTCACGGACATTTCTAGAAACCTGAGAATAAAATGAACAAAATAATCACTGATTGTCAACAAAATACAGTAATAGAATAAAACAAATTGGCTGCAACTAAGATTTTTGAGCTTCAAACAATCTCAAACTTTGGTTATCAATCAGATTGGAATTTAACCCAAGACAATAGCATCCGTTCAGCATTAAGGAAGAAGAATAACAAACTATTCAGATTGTCCAATCTGAAGCTGAAACAAGATAAAAATTTCACCATCTTCACAGTAAAAGCATTCACACAGTTTTGAAAAAATAATGAAGTTTTTTCTTGCACTAATGCCAAACATAAATGAAAATCAACAGTCTTCTATCTTGGACAGAGTGTTTTCTCCTTCGGAAAGGATACAGGCAAATTTGTCCTCACAGTTCATGACAGGGGGGCCACAGAAAAGTCCTAGTATATTATTATCTGTACTGCCATGTAATGGTTACAAGTGCCAAATTCTTCCAGGTAAACAGTACACCTTTTCTTTTCTTCTTTTCTTTTCTCCAAGGATGTAAATGGAAGTCTGACATAAAATATTGTCCAGTACCCCAAAGAAACTAAAATTCCTATCTATATCAAGATTGACTTCTATACCAACAATAGGAAGATGTCATGTAAATGGTGTGAAAACCGCCCAACAATCAAATTCCTGATTCTCGTGCATTGGTCTCACCTTTGAAGAAACTTTGTCAGCACCCCAAAATGCCTTGGCGATATCTGAAGGCATAAGTTCAGAAACACCTTTAGCTGCTATAGTTGCCACTTTTGCCTTGGATGCTTTGCTTTCTTTACTGCCAGAATCTAGACCTCCTTGAAAATGTAGTGTAAAAGAATCTTTCTCTATATTTTTAATTTCAGCTGGAAGACGCACATACTCATCTTTGCTTGGAGTATCTTCATTGTTATGCACAACACCACCAATAAAAAGCTTTGTGTCTAAATCTTTTCCATCCTCTGAAGAATCATTAGCGCCTTTCAAAGCATCCTCATCAGGTTGTATCTCTTCTAAATTGTTGGCATCATCTTCTGAATTTTCACTGGACCCTGTTTTATCACCATCTTCTTGCATCAACTGCTTCACAGAATCACTATCCTCCATTACTTCCCCTGTAGCCTTAACATTCATGACTTTTACTTTCAACCCTGGAATCTTATCTTTGAGAAAATTTATCACACTTTTTATCCCTTCCTCAGTTGCTTCTTCAATATTTATGCTCTTCTCCTCACTTCTCTCTACCTTAACATCATTTGCCTGAACATCCAATACAGATGCATTCTCAGCTTCGGAAGCTGGTCGAACTTGTGCAGATTTGGACGGGGAACTTGTGGTGTTTGTTGAATTTCCTCTAGGTCGTTGCAGACATACTACCTGTCAACGAATGCAATTTCAGAAAATTGGACATTTCTTTAGAAATATTAAAGAGAACTGAAGATCCAAGACCAGATACTCCACTGAGGAGATGCCACGTGACTAGAAGAATGAAAATGGCTTGAATAAAAATTACATACTTCTGAAACACTTTCACCTATATAAGATCCTTCTTGTTGGAGATTCTCATCACTTGCCAACATTTGCAGAACTTGATTATCACAGTAAATTTTAAGTATAAGCACTTGGCATGTGCCTCACAGCAAATTCATACTGCAGTTCTGACATTCTGTGCATGTGCACTATCTGCTCTTACTAGTCACAAATCAGCTTGAGTGCATAAACAAAGTGAGTATCATCCAAGGCAGTCAAAATCGAGATTTTGACACGGATCGGAAAGGGCTCCGAAAAATCGGATCGTAAAATCGTAGAAAGATCGTAAAATGTCCGTACAAAAATTATTATTTTTAATTATATTTAAATTTAAAAAATGAATTTAAATATAATTAAATATTATTATTTTTTATTATTATTATTATTCTACGATTTTTCTACGATTTTTTACGATTTTTCTACGATTTTGAACGATTTTTCTACGAGTTTGACCGAGTTTGACCGGTTTCGATTTTTCTTTCCGGTCCAACCAGGTTTTCGGAGCCAACTCGCAAAATCGTACGATTTTGCGAGTTGGCTCGCGATTTTGACTGCCTTGGTATCATCCCATCCCATGACTCTTCATATTGGTAATGCAGAGTATGAAGTCAATAAACTCAATTTGGCCAATAACATGTACAATCTAAAGGGAGAAATTGTGGCTCACCTGCATAACATACTTTTCTTCTGCATCTTTGACCACAAAAATTTCAAACAATGGAGTTCCAGGAGATGAATTGACCAACTGCCTGCAGGAAATGAAATTTTACAAAATTTCTCCATTGCATTAAACATTAATCAAGGCGACAAGGATCCTTACCTTGGAGTATAACTCCGACCAACAAACCTGCCCACACCTGGTGTTATTCGAACCAGCCTGCCAAAGGGATCATCAGAATCTGAGGAGTAGCCCACCCACCAACCTACCTGTAAACTCAAAAGAATAGAATTTAAGTTGGCATTGCAAGAAAGACAAAGGACTGATCTTTGAATAGGAAAGGAAAGTTTTAATTGGTTTTTATGTGATCTAGTTTTGTTAGTTTATAGCCTGCACAAAACAATATGTGATCTACTTTGTTAGGCTAAATCTACACTCCAACACCAAAGCTCATGATGTTAAAAGAAATATGAAATCAAACAGGACATGAATAAAGTCACAAAACAAAATCTAGGAGCCCTGTAATAAAAAGCAACCAGCTCATACTAATAGTTGAAGGTTTTCACATAAAATCTCAGGACATCATGCCTCCAAAGGAAGCAGCTTAAAACTAACAACAATGGTGCAACCAAAACAACTTTCTTTAATTCTTGTTTAAGAATGTGGTTTACTATATTTACTGTCCAGCCCTTCCATACAAGAAATGTCTACTGACAATTTCACTTGAAAACCTAAAGCAGATATCTCTAACTGTTAGAGTAAGAATCAACAATATTGTAGAGGCTATGTACTTACCAATCCACTTCCTGTATATTTACACAATCTTGAAGCATCGTGGTATCGTTCTTCATCTATTGCATTCTGCAGATAACAGAAAGTTTTTAGTCAGAGCCAAAAGTTATGCATCCACGTCCAGACTTCAAGGGACTGGTATAGAATTCTATGCACGCAGTTCTAAGGCCCCATATAGAACTCAAACCTTCAGTTGAGACATTATTCGGGCTACATTATCCTTTGAAGTAGCTTCAGCAATGGCTATTTTCAACTTGGCAGCCTCTTGGAAGTCCTCATTTTCAATTGCATCTTCCAGTTGAAACTGAGAAAATGGCATTCAATTAAATAAAAAAACAAGCAATATGGAATGGATGTGCTAGAACTTCTTACTTTGATATACGAGCAGCTACAAATGGAAATGGACAGATCCAAATTAATTGAGACCATTACCAGAGACAAATATATGCTTAATATTCAGTCAAAATTAATCACTCATCAGACATGTAATCTTACTTCATTATAGAGGAAAACCAGTACTTTGATTTTCAAAAGTTGACTGGCAATCTACAAGTTTTTGCAGAGTGAATTATCAGATGGGCATATCAGAACACATTGGCTCTAAAAATACCAGATACACGATAAAAAAAAATTTGGATACCTCCAATTGGAGATCGGGGGAACCCCACTACCCGGAAAGCGCACTTTTGTATAAAAATGCTTAAACACTAGCATCACAATAGATAAATTAGGACATTTTTCAGATTCTGCTATATCTCTCATGTCCTTGGTGCTCAAAATAGTCATGCTATACAATATTTCTCACATATACCCCCTATCTCTTTTCTTCAAAGAAACAGAAGAATGGAAGAAATGGCCATCTCCACATACATGCCGCAATATTCACGCTTCTGAATCGCATAAAAATAGCATGATTTACTGGAAACAGAAAACTTTTACTTCCTAGGAAAAAAATTCACCTATTTCAAAATTGTTTTTGCTGACTACGCAAAATAAAAGGAATTATATCTCCAAAATATCTCTGGATGAAGAACACTCACTTGAAAACATGGAATAACACAGAAAGACAAACTATATAAGCCTTTTGCTCAAATTTTCCAAGCAATTGAATGATGATTTTTCAATTGAACTAGTAACACCAATAGGACCATAAAATACCTCATGACCATATTAAACATACGAAATTCATAGAAACAAATACAATCCGAACCAATCCCAATACAAAAAGACCAAGATTTAATAAATTGCGCGATTAGGCAGACTGCTTACCAACCAAAACAATCCTACCAAACTAATTACAATTAGAAAACATAAGCTTGGTATTTTTAGCGGCAACCAATTAGACCCTTTAACATAATCAGGCAACTAAGCAGACAACAATAGAAACCCACCACAAAAACATGAAGATAAACCTAGTAAAAGTACAAAAGAAGCAGTACCTTGAGAAGAGAAGCAAAACTTTCAGCTTGTTCAATCTCAGAGAAATGGCGGTTCCATCTATTCCAATCCCACTTCAAAGCAGAAGTGGCACTAGGACTATTCTTATTGCTATTATAGCAGTAACAGCAGTGCGAATTTGAGTTCTTGCGGGCGGTTTTATTGAGAGAAAAAGAAGGGTTCTTTTTGTTATTGTGATGAGAAGAAGAGCAGCCCCAACCAAAGAGAAAGCTAAAATTGGTAGATTTTTGGGCTGAGAAATCAACGCAACAAAAGGGTCTTAATTGGGGCACTGTAGTTATTGATTGCCCCACTCCATGAACATTGTTTCCCCCTATCATCTCTCAATGCTCGCTTGTGGGTTTTGATAGAGATGAGTTTGATGATAGCTAATATCGTTGGGACATTTGAGGATAAACTTGTCAGAAAGAGGGGAGGAGGCTGAACAGAATATCCAGTGTTTCTTGACCAATATAGGATTTGTGGGATCCATTTTGATGTACAAGGGGCCAGATTTTACCCGTTTTATTATTTTTATCGACGCCTTTTTCTTCCTTTTTTTTTATTTTTTTTTTAGTTTATTTGCAATCTTTTAGATTTTTAGCCGACTTAATTTTAAAATTGAAAATACCAATAATATTTGGCAATTAGGTTGGATCAACGATTAATGGAATTCTTACGGTCTGGTCTGGTCGGAAATATGGTTTAGATTATTTCTTAAAGTGTTTTTTTTATTTAGAAATGTTATAAGATAATGTTATATTATTTATTAAAAAATATTTTTGATATTAATAAATTAAAATTAATATTGGAACCGAGTTAACTTAATAATGTCATAGCTTATAAGATTAAAAGATTAGGTTTGATTTATTAGCACGTGCCTCAACTTCAAATCTTAGACACACTCAAATACGTCCAACTTTGACTCTAATACAGAAGTAACTATAGTTACTGTTGGTCGTTACTAGACTGCCATTCACATTTCACAGAGAAGTTTAGACTTGAAGATTATGTAGATTTTAATAGTTAAATTATCAATTTACCCTCGATGTCAGGGGTTGTTTAGGGGTGTTTTTGCTTCTTTTTTTATTTGAAAAGTGAAAGTACAAATTTATTCTTGGATATTGATAAAAAGACAAAGGCTAGGTGGGGGTATTCTTGGTTTTTTCATCTAACCCTGAACAATAAAATAGCAACTTTACCCTCATGTGTGACAAAAACAGGGAGCTGCCGGTGAGGATATTTTTGGTTTTTCATATTTTGTGAACAATAAAACTACTTAAATGCCCTTATAAATGACATAAACGGAGGGCTGACGTTGGGGGCATGATAGTACTTCATACAAAGTTTTTTGTTGTTATCGCTTACTACGAAAGTGTTTCGGTAATTCCACACTTTTTTATTATTTTTTCGGGGCAATTGCAAGCGTGTCTGCCTGACACGCTGACAATTTCCTCTCGTACACACCTTTTATTCGCCACGTGCGGTATCGTTTGACAGTTGAAAATGTTTGGTCATCATGTATTTGGATGCGCCGCCATGTCCTTTCCCACGTGGTGGTGTGTGTGTGTCGTCGGACGACAGGGAAAATCATTGATTGTTAGTTTTCTTTTTTACCATTTTTCTCTCTCCTACAATGGAAAAATGCATGTTGATCCTCTCTATTAATAACTATTTCATTTTTATCCTTGATCTTTTGATTTCTTTTTTCCTGATTTCTTCTATATGAGTTTAGCTTGTTTTTAGTTTTACCCTTCAATTAAATTGATCATATATGTTATTTATCATTTCGACCCTTATTTTTATATATAAAAATTTGTTTTAATCCACTTATTATTTTAATTTTTTTATTTGGTTTTAATTCCTTAGATTTTTTCAATCCTTCCTGGAAAACTTTTATTTTTTGTCCGTATTTATGCATCTATACTTTTAGTTTTGATTTTTGATTTTTGATTTTTTGTTAGGGTTTTAATTTTATTCGGTTTGTTCCTTAAAATTTAATTTATGTTGGTGATCATTTTTAAATTGATATTTCTTACCTTTTCCCTTTGTTCATTTTTTTAGTATTTCTGTTATTTATATTTGTTTGTCAAATCATATGATTTTAAAATAACCAAACTTGCATTCATAGTTATAAAAATGAAGCTTATATATCCTAACAAGGATTTTTATATATAAAAAGACAACCATGGCTTCAAATACAAGCAAGTCAAAGTAAATACACAAATTCACAATAAAATCACCATAAGACTAACCTTACTGATCCTTTCAACCTTATTGCAAGATAAGAGTAATACAAAATTGCTAGAGTTTTTAGGAGGAGGCGTGTTTGACCCATATGAATGTTAAAAATATTTGTTTATGATCTATATATTTAATAAAAATGAATCTTGAATAGATTATATGGATTTGCAATAAGGTTTTTTTTTTCTTATGTAAATACGAATGAAGAATAGAGAAATAATTCAAATAGAAATGAAGTCAAATATGCAGATAATCAAGGAGAGGGTGCATCCTTATAGTGGAAAAAATTAAGAGGCATGTGAATGAGTTTTGTTCACGGTAGAGAGACAGACAGAGAGATGCAACTTTTATATTGGCATATTTAGGCTCCATTCTCATTAACAAATCACGAAAGTTATCATTACTAGATTTTGAGTCCAGGGCTCCCCATATACTTTGATGAGTGGGGTTTCTTTTCTGGTACATCACGTATCAACACAGCAATTAGACAGTTCGTCATGAACAAACATCATTTAGCTATGCTCTGTGTTATAAAACAGCTGAGGGAAATGGCTTTTTCATTAAAGTGTGATTCAGTGAAGCCTAGCTTTTCTCAGCACAAGGTTAAGAGGTTGTAAAACTGCGACAATCCAGAAAAAGGACTAGTGATGAGGTTGGGTGGACTGACCAGAAAACACACATCCAGCTGAGGAAACTGATTCCACACCTCTTGGTTCCTCAGTTTCCATGTGTACACTTCCATTCTCAGTAGCCTCCACATCAATAATATCTGCATCTGTGGGTAGCCCAGCATTTTCAGTTCGGACAGGCCAGAGCAGACCCTGCATTCTCAACAGATAGCTTTGGCTGAAAGGCGCATTTCTCACGTAACGGTTGGTTGTTAGGGTGGCAGGAGATCTTTCAGAATCAGCAAGGAGATTAGACAAGGCGCTAAGGTCAAGATTTGGGAAGACTGAGCAGCGACACCGTGGACATTTCACATTCAGGCGAAGCCACTCATCAATGCATTCAACATGGAAATTATGTGCACAAGGCAGGCCACGAACCTGCAACATAACTATTAAGGAACTTTAGAAGTTCAACTGCGTTTTATTTCCCTCAGACCTGATAGCCTTTGGCCCTATGCTATTTGTCAACTCTAACATATAACAAACCAGGTATGTAAAGACAATATGAAATGAAATAGTTTGCATGAGGTTTAACTACCAGCACCAACCTTCCATTACCATGTAAAAGTGACAATTTTCTTCATTGTCATTTTTACAGGTGGTCTAATCTGCAACCAAATAACTTGGTGGATAAACTGCTCTGAACTAAATTTTATAGTTGGAATAGATTCAGTGGGAGTAAAGCAGATAAATTTTCATTCTGGAGTTGTAACAAACCTACACTATACCTGAAGTTCTATTAAGAAAACTCAATAAAAGATAACAGCAGCATTTTTAAGCAAGAAGGGCTATTTCTTTAGTGGAATAGACCTTCCCTAGAGCAACTGGACATGTATATAGTATAGTAGTAAAAAACATTTACCTCATTCCCTACATAGAACTCTTCAAGGCAGATGGGACATTCACTGCAATCAGTTGGAACAGCCTTGAGCCTGAACTTTGGAAGTTCTTGAATGAGTGCCTCCACTGCTTCCCTCTAAGAAAAGACAACAGAACCAGAAATAGAGTTATAAACTAATAAGAAGTTTATGCCAATTTAGAATTTGTACACGACCAGATTCTTCAAAAATATTACTGGAAGCTACTGGAAAGGATTGGAATCATACGACCCTAAAGTCCAATAATAGATTGCATTAACTTATACATCCTCCAAAAAATATGGAGTACACCAACACAAACAAAACGTTAATATAAAAGTTATCCGCAGTCCCTTTTCCCCCTGGATGCCCTTTCCTATTAAGGTCAATCCATGCTGTGATATGATAATTTGGATTATATTCAATGACCAATTAGAACTTGAAACCTGAAGTGCTGTATTTTTAGGTTATAATAAAAACCTGAATACGCAGGTTGTGTCCGGATTAAAATCAAGAATAAATGGCAATCATACACTTACATGAGTGGGAGTCAAGTAGATTCCGGTTGGTATGCAGCAGCATCTTGACCCATACCTCTCATTTCTTGACCTGCAGCTTCAAATGCCCAATCTGGCACCCGGATCAAATCAACCAAAACCTGGATTCATGAGTAGGATGATCATGAGAAACCATGAAGGATGTAATAATAAACTTCAATGCTCGAGATGAATGACCGTTACCCCATATTCTGAAATAGGAATGCCCTGCTGAGCACGCAAGTGATGTGCTTGTCTTCGTACACGCCACTAGAAAGAAGATTAAACAAGCCGAGGATAAGAAGGGGCATGTGAGAATAAGAAAGCATCAATGAGCAGAATGATTTGACTATCAGGGTAAACAATATAACGTAAAATTAAATAGAGAAATAGAAAGTAAAAGGAACTATGGTAACCTTTCCAACAGAGATGCAAGCGATACTGATGAGTCCACAGTAGCTGAAAAGCAACCATATTAGAAAACCCCATTTCTGACCTTCTTCTGGTAACTGCAAGAAGTTAAATGTATCACCTCCAGAATTAAAATTGTCTCCAGATGACAATATAGAGGAATATAAAAAAGAACTTACACAATCTCTTGCACTTTTAAACCAGAGTGTGCCAATTATAGTCCAAGCCCAGAGAAATGGATATAGTAGCAGTGAGAGAATTGAAAGAACCACAATTCTTCCACAAAAACGGGCATATCTCTGCTGCCACCCAAAATCCCTTCAAGGAAATAAAATAGATAAAAAAGAACAACTTATTATCTATACAAGGAAGTAAAATAGATGAAACAGGTATATCTCTGCTGCCACCCAAAATCCCTACAAGGAAGTGAAATAGATGAAAAAGAACAACTTATTAGGCAAGATTCAGCTTAGAAAGTGCCTTTTTAAACTTTCAGTAAAAGAACATGCAATAGACTGATGCAATAGATATTCTCAAACCACTCAATTCGACCATATGGCAGGAAAAAAAAAACTGTAACAAGTTTCTAAAACATTGTGAAAGACTTCACTCTTATGAAAACAGGATTAAACCAATTAAAACAAAGCAAACCCTGTAGCTACTTGATTTCAAATACTGTTCTAAAAATCATTGTGCAGAATCCTTTATCAAAAGCACAGGGATAATAAGGGAGTCAGTACAATATCTCATTTTGAGCAAATTTCTTTCTTGAATCTCCCTAAAATCTTTAAAATAACATAACATGCAGAATTCGCATCTAAGGTAGCAGAAACCCAGCACTAAAAATACTAATGACAAGGTGTATAAGGCCAGGTCTTACAATCCCATTCCAGCAGCAAGTCCATTATCTATGAACATCAACAAGCGAAACACAAAAACAGTAGTGTAATCAACCTGAACCACAAAAGTTAAAAATGAGATACAAGAGGAAACCATTGAATTCAAATAATTAGTTTGGACTAGAATTAGATCGAACAACCTACCATTATCCATATGTGCAAAGGGTACGTACAAAGACGGTAACGCTTCCAATTGATGGCAACAATAATTCTATTAGTAACATTGTCAAAGAAAGAACAAACAACGTAAGCCTAACTATCAATTCCCATATAATAATCGTTTAGAACTCAATTCTTAATCTAACTTTCTTGGGAAATTCAAAAAATGCACAGTTTTTATCCAAAAACAAACGGTTAAAATATAAAACCAAGAAAAGATAGTATGAGATTGATGTTAAAGAATAACCAAAAGAAAGCCAAAAACAAGAAGGTTAAGCAAGAGCCATAGAAATCAGACTCAAAGACTTAAACTTTCTTGGGAATTAAAGAAATAAAATGAGAACCCTTAATTATATGAAAGCCAGAATTCAAAATGTAAACATAAGGATACGCACTTGTTGCTAGCATTGACAAGAAGAAGCCATCGTACCTGCAAAACCCAATCTTTTTCAACATGAAAACAAAAATCTTGAAACAAAAGGGCAGGCACCCACCAGTATACAATATCTACAGATATAGTGAAGATAATCAGAAGGAAAGGAAAGATTGAGGACAAACCACTTGAAATCGACTCCTCTCGTTGCCATAACTAACAGGAAAACCCTTGGGGAAAAAAGGGAAAGAAAGACTTATTACAAGAACGAGGGAGAGTGCGTGTGTCTGTATGGGAGTCAGTGAATAACAGTCCTCGTACCCCGTTTATGAATTTTTTTTAAAAATATATATATTATTTTAAAGTACAAAATATTTATCTATGGAGTCCTAGAAAAAACAGAATGCAGTAATTGTTAGTAACTGAAACTTGATTAAAGAGATTAAGAGAGTACAGGTTGTTGACGGAGATTTGGGGTCACGTTGATCGACAGCGTTAAGTGGGGTTGATTGTTTTTTAGGTGAAAGACAGTAAGCAGCCATGGAATTTATTTCATTTACTTGTGGAAACTTTTTCTGTTAAAAAAAAACACAATTGTAGGGTGCTGTGGATGATGGGAAGGAGGCAAGCAAGTGGTTGACACGTAGGTTTGGGTTGCTGACGTGTCCAAAAGAGGCTAGGTTGGCTAAGGGGGTTGGTCCCTTTCATCATCTATCTTACAAAAGAAAGAAAAGATGCAGTGTTTTCAAGTTCGTACTTCCAAGACACGTTTGCCTCCTTTTCTTTTTCTTTTTCTTGCCGTCAATGATGGCGTTTTTGCGGTTCTAAAAAACGAGTACTAACTTACAAAGCCTTGAAAAAACGCAGGTACTAGATCATAATTTGCTCTTGTTTGATTAGTTAATATGAAAATATGCATGAATCCAGTTAGGTTAGGTGCAAAGGAAGTTAACATAAGACTCATGAAGGATGTCATTAAAATTCAAGATATTAATATGTTTTATTTAATAAAGAAAGACTTGAGAATGAGATGTTATTGTGTGCAGCAGAACTAAGAAACATTTGTGACTTCGTCAGCTTGCTGAAAGGACTTTTGATAATTGAGGTTAGATCAGAAACTTGTCATAGATCTTCCAGCTGCTGCACATTTCAGAACTAATTACAGTTAAGGTTTCACAACTAGCAAGCAGTTGATGGTATAAAATATAGAACATTGACAAGAATTCAAGATAGTAGGTTATTCAAGGGACAGTTTATGGGCAGGGATCTCAGAATCTTGCTCCACGTTTTATGTCTTCTTAGAATTCCCATATAAAAATACAACCCAGAGAAGGTTTCTCGTTTTCATGGAGCTCGGAAAGAATAGTGTACAAATCTGACTTCTGCTGTAGAAAGAGATATCCCTATGGATGCATGCGTGGTATCAACTATTTTTTTCCTGTTTATGTATCTGTATATATATAAATAAATATATTAATTAAAAAAATAGTTCAAATCCAAAAATAAATTTATTTAGAATTATGCAATTTAATCTTAAGAAGATACCATAAAATGATTTTTCTGAACAAAATTATAAACATGTATAATATTACAAGAATGTCATTATTAGTCTCGCAAGATCATTATATTCTCTGATTGCTCTGATATTTTAATATATATATATATATATATAAAGATTTTTTATAAAATTTTATCTCATCCTAACAGTCAAATTAAGAGACATAATTGATAATATAAAATTATTCATTAACGACCCGTTGTTTACAATTCATGCTGTGATATCTTGACAAATGCTTCGTCGGGATTATATAAGCTACGGCAATGGTTTCCTCTAGATACAGCAGAATGGTCAAACAATTTAGTTGATGTCTTCATTCTTCCTATCAATTGAACACAGAAATCTCAGGTACAAATTGGTGGGTTTCTACATTTGTATATAGCAGAGGCAGGTTGTTTATAAGTTGGTATGCTGCTGATATCAACAAATCTGACTTCCCCTGGGGCAAAAGAAAGATCTCTATGCCTGCAACAAGAAGAACAAAGGCTAAGGATTGTCACCTCTTGACATATTCACATTTATAATAAATCTGCTACCTTCGAAGGTCAAGACCGACTAAACCAGCTTGGAGAATTGTTAAATTATCAGAATCTGGAGATACAATGATGATAGTTTCCTCAGAGTACTGAGTTTCGAGAATGGACATCAGCTGTGTAACGCGGACGAACACATCCGCAACGCTCTCATTCGGGGTTCCATCGTCGATGGGAGGGGGCTTGTTTCTTGGAGAAATAGTATCTGATGCATATACCTGAACCATAGCCAAGACCTCAGCTATTAATTATGAAAAAGTTCTCTATTTGCAACATGATTACTTGAAGGAAAACTTGTTTAAACCAAGAACTAAAAAGCTGAAATTGCATCAATATCATTTGGCACACAAGAACAGGGAGGGATCTTACTTCCGAAACAGCTTCCAAATTCTTGCCTTCATAAGCTCCTAAACCACGGGCATCCAGGAAGCTGTACTCTGGAACTATATAACTGCGCAACAGCGGAGGACAAGTTGAAGCGATAGTAGTAATTATTACAGTAGTATCTCAATGGATTCTGAAAACGCCACCACTCCTTTAAATGAATAAAACCCCTATGTCATCTATATATTAGCCATTAAAAAGAAAGCCTCTCTAAATTTCCAAAGGAAACACAGCAATGAGAATACAAAATTATGCCCAATTCCATTATGTGGCAAAGAAATTGGAGCCCCATGCTTTAGAAAAGCTCAGCCACATCTTCACTTCCCACAAATTGCTGTCAGAATTAAGCATGGAGCAGTCTACCGCAATTTAATTAATATATATATATATATATATATATGTTTTTTCTACAAGGAACTTGATCTTGGCCAAAATAGCTAAATGGTCAAGAAAGCTAATTCAGGTACGAACAAGGGGCCTTATAACACCACATTCCTTTCGTGCTAGCACTCAATTTGCCAAATATACTCAATATTAATACCTCCTACTAATCTTATTAACAGCAGCGATAATCTCTGCCGTTTGGTAAGCTCTCTGAGTAATGGAAGGCCAAATCCAACAGCCTGTATCACAAGCTCCGATTTCTTTCAACTGTAAAGCAGCTTTCACGATCTGTTTCTTCCCTTTTTCTGACAGCCCACTATCAACTGATGTTTTTGCTACAGGATTCGTGTTGATAATCCCCAGGCTCTCAAATTCAGACTCCCCAGCTCTCACCAAATAATACCTTCATACACCCACAACAATTAAACCACAAATTCAAACAAAAAGAAACAACAGTGCTAGCATCAACAGACCCCGATGAAAACTAAGTTCCTAATTTAGCAGTGCCTTAATACAAGTGTTAAATTATGAATTTAGTTTTCATCGGGGTCAGCAGTGCCTTGATACAAGTGTGAAGCTTAACAAGGTTAAATAAGTTTAACATCAATTCATTAACAGGCAAGTGCAATAAAAAGTTCTAAACTTGACACTGGTCCAGGTAACATATAATTTCCTTTTCGCTGTTTCCTTTAAGTTTATGATCTACAGACTATAAATTAAAAGGAATGAAAGAAAACAGGAAAAGGGTTGATGGAGTTACTGGTTGGTGAGGCGGGGAGGAGGCATTTGGAAGAGGCCACGGGCATCAGCGACTGGTATGGATAAATGGGATGCGGTGAATGAGATAGACAGTGCAGTGAGGAGGTGGCGGCGGTTTATGTAGTTAAGGAGATTTTTCTGAGTGGTGGCGGTGGTTGATGGAGACGGAGATATGTGTGGAGGTGGAGCTGTTACTGAGGTGGTCGTTATTTTTAGCATTTTGGCGGGGTAGACTTAACGAATGACATTTTCTTCTGCTATTTCCCCTCCAAGCAGAAGCAGCATCATTGTATTTGGATTTTAGAGGTACCAACTACTTCTCGTTATCCTCAACAGTAGCAGTGTTATTTTTATGGTTTCGTGGGGTCGTATCATTTCTATCCCTTCACAAAAATCTCTATGTTCTAGACAAAGGATGATGAGTTTCATGGTTTCACTAGGCAAAGCCCATAGTGCCATCAATTGGCCCAGTTGATGGCCCAGTTACTTGTACAAGGCCACCTGATTACTTATGTTAAATTTCATTTCGATTTTATTTGTTTTTCAATTGAATTCAAATGTTTTGATTCTGGAATGTTCAGTCGTGTTGTTTTAGGAGTTGTACTGTTTATGTGTTTGTATATGTATTAATTAAAAAAATAGTTCAAATTTAAAAATAAAATTATTTAAAATTGTACAATTTAATTTTAATCTAAAAAAACATAATAAAATGATTTTTTTTAACAAAATTATGAACATGTATAATATTACCGGAATGTCATCATCATTCTCGCAAGGTCATTACATTCTCTAATTGCTCTGAAATTTTAACATAATATATATATAAATATATATGAAGAGATTCCCCGTAAAATTTTATTTCAATATAACAGTTGGATTAAGATATGATATTGTAAAATCATTCATTATTTTAAAAAAATATTATTTGACTGAAACAGAACTAATAAAATGAAACTAAAAGATCATGGCCGACCTTTAACCAAAATATCCAAAATATACTGGAATTTAAACCGAGATATATTTTGACCGTTTCAGTCCATACTGATTTTTAACCATTCGAATGCCAATCATGGCGGTCGCTATATTTTCATGTTTAAGGCGTTTGATTAAATGATTTGCAGTACCAATCCCTGTTTTTTTAACATGATTTAACACAATTCATTAGCAAGTATGCTGCAAAAACGACGAGAAAAATATGGGCAGGCTTGTTTCTTTGACGCACACAAATGGCAAATCTGCCATGACATATAAAATTTAAATCTTTATATCCACTTCTCTACTAGTTTCCTACAAATAGAATACATTCCAGCTCCATGATGATGACTTTGGCGATGAAGATGGTCGGATTCATTTATTATCAACTTTTGATTAGCCACCATAAATAAATAATTAAATCTAGAAAAAATCAGGGATTCCTTGACATTAATTTATTATCCACCTATAATTTGTTTAAATCATGTTACATAAACAAATTTTCTTTAGAGAAGGAATATAGTGAACAAATTTAGCATAAAATAAGATGAAATCAGTAATATATCAAGATGAAAATGATCAAAATGAAATTGAAGATCGTACTAATCAGTTTCAACAGGATCTTGTCATTAATAAGATTATAAATCTAGGCTGAGGCAGTATCGCATACGAAGGTCAGCTTTCTAAATCAAGTTGAATAATAACGATCGAGTTGATTGACTGGTAAAAGTAATCAAGAAAATGCAAAAAATAGAATGATTCATGAGAGGAAAAATAACATGATTCTTTTTTATTCTTCTTTGATTTCTTATTACCCCAGATAAGAGTAGCAAGAAGTGTCACTTAGAGTGTGTTTGGTAGTGCTTTTACTTTTGTGGTTGAGGTTGAAAAAACAATTTAAAAAAACACTTTTATCATGCGGTTCAAAATAAACAGTGAACTTTTTGGTTAAAATTGTGGTTGAGTTGGAGGTTGAAAAAAAACAGTTTTGTGTGTTTGGTTATCTTGCTTTTCATATTGCTGTCAATCGAAACTAACAAGGTTGTGGAGTGCAACAAAATCACGGATCATTTTTTTCATCAAAACAGATCTTTATCTACATATTTTTTAAAAAAAAATATTTTTTTTTAAATTCAGACTGGGCCTCACCCAACTAAATAGGCCGCCCCAGCCCAGTTGGGCCAAAAGGCCCAACTCCAATGGACTTGGGTTGGGTCGAGAGCAAGCCCAACCCAGCTAACACGCGAACAAGAGTGAAATGGTGTGTTGCGGTGTTCACATCTTTTCACGTGAACAGTGCGAGCACTACTATTCACCTACCACGACGAGCTTCAACGGCTAATGCCAATGGTAGAAGAGGTCGGGGGTTCTTCCTGTGGTGGCGGTGGCGGCGGAGATGGTGGTCGGCGACAGCGGTGGAAGGTTGCGGCATCCATGGATGCATTGTCCTTTGAAGGTTGCTTCCGTCCATGGTTGTGTGGAAGGTTGCGGCATCCATGGTTGCATTGTCCTCTGAAGGTTGCTTCTGGTCCATGATTGTCTTTCATGTGAGGATCGAAGGTCTCTATGAAAAATGAAGGTTATTTGTGAGGTCTGTATTTTGTTCTCCCAATTGTCTCTCTAATAAGCGAGAGGATTGTATTTGACTCGATCTCAACAATTGTATAGATATAGGATTCAAATTCTAAATTCAAACTTTGTAATCTTCCTAGTTTATAGTATTGTTAGCTACTAGTTCTTTGTATAAATACATCACCGATTATTCAATAAAGTTAATCAATTCTTCATCATCTTATATGGTATCGAGTGAGAAGTAACAAAAAAATCCAAAACACCCTTCTTCTTCTTCACGTCATGGCCACCACTTCAAACACAACCAATCCCAGTGAGTCCCAAACCTCTCTTATCGGTTTCAATGTAGTCGCTCAAACACCTCTCAAATTGAATTCAAGCAATTACCTTTCGTGGAAACTTCAATTCAATACTCTCTTCATTGGTTATGATCTCATTGGCTTCATCGATGGATCAAAACCCCGCCTCTCTGCCACTTGTCACAACCGAAAATTCCATCACCACCAATCCTGCGTATACATTATGGATTCGCCAGGATCAACTCATTTTGAATGCCATAATTGGCTCAATTTCACCACAAATCATCCCCTTCATTGCTCAATCCAAATCTTATCGTGAAGCTTGGAACATTCTAGCCACAACCTATGCAACCCTATCTCGTGGTCGCATCAAACAAGCCAAAAGCCAACTCAAATTGCTCACCAAAGGCACTCGACATTGTCACTCGTATTTTTGCAATCTGTTAAGGCCAAAGCGAGATGAACTTGCTCTTCCGGGAGCACCACTTCATACCGAGGATCTTACTCGACAAGGTTCTTGATGGTCTCGGTGATGAATATCGAGAGCTCACCGTGTTGTTCAAGCCGGAGATATGCCAATCAGCTTTGAAGAGCTGCATGAAAAATTGCTTAATTTTGAAGCATATGAGCTCAATTCACCCACCAATTCACTCCACTTCCTCGCCACTGCAAATCCCACAAACAGAACCTCCACCAATTGGCGACCCCCAATACCGCAATCACAAATAATCAAACATGGCGTGGACCCAAAACCAACCAAGACCCTCATTTACCCATTCCACCAACTCATCATCTTCCCCAAACACTCGTCCTTCACGCCCTTACAGGCTCTTGTCAGATTGCCGAATTCAAGGGCATACTGACTAAGCGCTGCCCTTCATTTCAATTTGTTCCTATTCCCAAATCGGGAACTAATTACGCTTCACAGAATCCACTGCAACTCCTGTTGACATATAATGTCATACTTTGTATGCTTTATATATTTTGATGATAACAATAAAAAGAAAATGGACTTATAATATGCTTGGATGAGATTAAGCTATAAACAGGTTTTATACAAAGAATTCATCAACAAGCATAATGGAATACACGAAGAAGTCACTCAAGAAGTCCAAGATGCAAGCAAGTGAAGACTTAGAATAAGTGTTCATTTTAGTCCTTTGTGTAAATCTTAATTTCTATCTTGATAGCACAAATTAAAATGAACTCACACACTTCACATTGCATGCATTAAAAGGATTTGATGATTAAAAGGTTTAAGTCATAATCAATCGGTTCAAGAAATTCAGAAAAGATAATTTGTCAAAATAGATTTCTGTATGAACCGGTCGACCGCTTGGGTTATCCGTTGTGAACCGGTCGACCGCTTGGAAGTCAAATTGTTTTATCCGTTGTGAACCGGTCGACCGCTTGGTTTTGTCCGTTGTGAACCGGTCGATCGCTTGATATGGCGGTTGCACTAAAACGGCTAGAAGCGGCTAGTTTCTTTTAGAAACTTATAAATAGGCCTCTTAATTGCAAAACTAATAACACAGTAACTTTCATATCTTATATTGAGGCAATTAGAAGTGCATAAACACCTTCATCTCATCAATCCTCATTAATACTCATATTTGTGTTTAAATCTTCATATCTTAACACAAAGAGTATTTCTCATTCTCACTACACTTAAACACCTTTAAATATCCTAAGTGCAATTAAGTGAGAGAAAGAGATCATAGATCTTCATTTGTAATATCCACACTATTAAGAGTGTATTGTTCTTTTACAAAAACAACCATTGTGAAACTCTTGAGAGTTGAGTATAAAACTCTTGGTATTGGTGAGGGAACATCACCAAGGAAAAATCATGAAGAGGGACATCTTCAAGTGGAAAGGAAAATCTTGAAGAGGGACATCTTCAAGTGGAAAGGAAAATCTTGAAGAGGGCATATCTTCAAGTGGTGTAAAGTCTTGGTGTGGATTCATCAGCTGAAAATTGTAATCTTGTTACTTGGATTAGTAAAAGAGTACAATACTCAAGTACGGGTTGGTACTTGAGTCGTGGACGTAGGCTTGCCGAACCACGTTAAAAATCGAGTTAGCAATCTATTTCCCTTATCTCTTTACTTTAAAGTAATTAATTTTTAAGATTGCATTATTTATTGTATTTGCATCAATTCCGCCTTTAGGTGCATAGTTGCCTTAATCCATGAATTTCAACAACTCCTTGGCGACCTAAGGCTCATTTTGCTTCCACCAGTACCAATCCTCCATCTTGGCTTCTTGACAGTGGTGCTTCACACCATGTCACAGCTGACCTTGAGAACCTCATAATTCACTCTCCATACAATGGGTCAGATGATATAATGATCGGAGATGGCTCGGGTTTGTCTATAACCCACACTGATTCTATATCTCTTCACACTCCTTATAAATCCTTTTCCTTAAATAATGTTCTATGCCATCTGCAATTAAAAGAACCTTATTTCTATCTCTCAATTTTGTAAATCAAATAATGCTTCAATTGAGTTCTTACATGATTCTTTTTGTGAAGAGTCTTTACATAGGGAACTATTACTTGAAGGGCACCGAGTAAAGATGGAGTTTATGAGTGGTCGGTCTCCTCACCTCCGATTGCATTTTCCTGCATTAAAACTTCATTATCCGAATGGCATCAAAGATTAGGGCACCCAACTATACCTATTTTGAAAAACATTAATTCCAATAATAATCTTTCGTTTTCTTCTTCGGTTCCAAATAATTTCTCATGTAATGCCTGTCTAAGTAATAAAAGCCACAAAATGTCTTTTGCCCAGTCCTCCATTATTTCGTCTAAACCACTAGAAATAATTGTCTACGATGTGTGGACATCCCCAATTATATCCACGAATGCTTATCGTTATTATGTTATTTTTGTGGACCATTTCACAAGATATATTTGGTTCTACCCTCTTAAAAGAAAATCGATATCAAAACATTTTATTACGATAATGGGGCGAATATATTGCACTAGCCCATTTTACTGTCTACAAATGGTATTTCACACCTTACTCCTCCTCCTCACACTCCTCGAACATAATGGCTTTTACGAGCGTCGACATTTACATATTGTTGAAACTGGATTACATTACTTTCAAATGCGTCCATTCCTTTAAATTATTGGACCTATGCTTTTGCATGTGCGGTTTATTTAATTAATCGTATGCCTACGGCTACTCATTCCTCTCCGTTTGAAATTATTTTTCTCGAGTCCCCAATTACTCCAAACTCAAAATATTTGGGTGTTTATGTTATCCTTGGTTGCGACCATATGTCAAAAACAAATTAGAACCAAAATCTAAGCCACTGTGTTTTTCTTGGTTATTCATTAACCCAAAGTGCATATTACTTGTCTTGACACGTCATCTTCTAGAATCTATGTGTCTAGACATGTCCGGTTTGTTGAAAGCATTTTTCCATTTTCCAGTGTCTCGGTCTCTTCTTCTTCATCACCCACAAACTCCTCATCTGCATGGGTCTCCTCGTCGGTCACAATTCATCAAATTTCAAACACACCACCACTCAATTCATCATCTATACTCGGATGCTCCTCGACAATTCAACCCAACTCCCACGATTCCTTCCCTCCACCATCACCTTCGTCTTCCTCAAATCCCCAATCTCCATCACACCCTGTCCCAATTATCCAACCAAATCAAACACAACAACCAAATCCACCAACCCATCAAATGATTACCCGAGCAAAGGCCAATATCGAAAACCCATCACCAAAATGAACCTTCTCACCCAATTAACCAAAAGTGATGACTATGAACCACGGACTCTTGCCCAAGCACTTTACGATCAAAAATGGCGTCAAGCCATGTCAGCGAGTATGATGCCCTTGTGGTTAATGGGACATGGATTCTCGTCCCACCCAGCAGATGATCACAATTTAATTGGTTGTAAATGGGTGTTTCGCACAAAGCGCAAGTCCGATGGCTCCCTTGATAAATTCAAAGCCCGATTGGTTGCTAAAGGTTTTCACCAAAGGCGTGGCATTGATTTTCAAGACACGTTTAGTCCAGTTATCAAGCCGATCCACAGTGCGTCTTGTTCTCGATGATTGCCCTTAGCCGTGGATCGGTCTTTGAGGCAATTGGACGTAAACAATGCGTTTCTTCAAGGCACTCTACCGATGATGTTTACATGTCACGACCTCAGAGATTCATTGACAAAGATAATCCCTCATATGTCCGCAAGCTCAAGAAAACCATCTATGGTCTTAAGCAGGCCCCAAGGGCTTGGTACACCGAGCTTAGATCATTTCTTCTTCGATTGGTTTCACCAACTCTTACACCGACACCTCATCTGTTTGTCTATCAATTTAATGGGCATCTCACATATCTACTTGTGTATGTAGATGATCTAATCTTAACAGTGATAGTGATGCTGAACTCAACAAATTTGTGGATCTTCTTGCGATGCGATTCTCTATTAAGGATCTTGGCCAATTAAATTATTTCCTTGGGGTGGAAGTGGTGCCGAACAACGAATGGGTTGTTGCTTGTCTCAGCTGCAGTATACTATGGATCTTCTTCAACAAACCAACATGTTGGGTGTCAAGTCCGTCATCACCCCAATCCCAACCAGTCCATCACTCACGATCAACTCAGGTTCATCCCTCTCGGACCCCAATGAGTATCGTCGAAGTTTTGGGTAGTCTACAATGACTTGCTAATTACACGACCGGATATTGCTTTTATTGTCAATAAGTTATCACAATATATGCACAAACCTACAACTGAACATTGGGCCTTTGTAAAACGCTTACTGCGTTATCTTGCTTGGAACTGTGAATGATGGGTTACAACTTTACAAAGACCACAGACTTAGTTCTCATGGAATTTCGGACAAAAGTCTCAACCTGCATGCCTTTCTTGATGCAGATTAGGCGGGTGATAGGGACACATTTTGTTCTACTGAGGGCTTATGTTATTTACCTTGGCTAAAATCCTATTTCCTGGAGTTCTAAAAAGCAACGTCATGATTGCTCGTTCCTCTCTGAAGCGAGTATCGCTCTGTGGCCAACACTTGCCGAACTAAATTTCATTTGTTACCTCTTAAATGATCTTTATGTTACACTTCCTTGCTGCCTGTGATTTATTGTGATAATATAGGGCAACTCAGCTATGCTCCAACCCTGTCTTTCATTCAAGAATGAAGCATGTAGCTATTGATTTTCATTTCATCCGTGATCAAGTTCGATCAGGAGCCCTTCGTGTTGCACATGTCTCCTCTGCAGATCGACTTGTCGATGCACTTACCAAACCACTTCCACAGCAGAGGTTTATTGAATTGAAATGCAAGATTGGAATTCTCTCCGAGCTCCATCTTGAGGGGCATAATAAGCGAGAGGATTGTATTTGACTCGGTCTCAACAATTGTATAGATATAGGATTCAAATTCTAAATTCAAACTTTGTAATCTTCCTAGTTTATAGTATTGTTAGCTACTAGTTGTCTGTATAAATACATCACTGATTATTCAATAAAGTTAATCAATTCTTCATCATCTTATACTCTCTCTAGATCATGCCCTCGTTGCATTCGTCCATGGAGGAAGCGTCGCAGTGGAGAGAGAGAGATTCGGGGACAAAAGAATTATGATGATGATGGTGCACCTTCATCAAGTTGAAGATGAAGTTGAAATTGTGTTTCTGCTTGAATAAAAAGCAGAAGGTGCGTGAATTATTTTGACAACGACGAGGATGCTCGCCATTGTTGATAATAATCAATAAGCTGTAGTGGCTTAACAAACTGCCGGTGAAATGCATAAAAATATAAATTTCTTGCTTGTTAAAAAAACAGTTTCACTCAATTTTGGTGGTGAATCCTATACCAATTTAATTAGCTTTTTTCTTTACCAAATAGGTAGCTTCTGCTTATGGTTTGAATCGCAATGAAACGAAGGCCACCGCAATGCCATAGGCACTTAACAAA